>CM021750.1:4835836-4968289 GCA_011075105.1 Heteronetta atricapilla
TCCTTCCTTCCTTCCTTCCTTCCTTCCTTCCTTCCTTCCTTCCTTCCGCCACCTAAACCATCTGTACCATGGGTTTTGGATTCCTTCATCTGCATAGAAGAGAACTTGATTTATTGGAGTTGGAAAGCTCACAGAGAAAAAAAGGCTGTGAAATTATTTTGCATCTGACATGATCATTAGTAGTATTATTTCTTCTGGAGCTGGGAAGGACACTTATAAAACATCTAACAAGCTGCTAAGGAGATTGCCTAAAGCACTGATTTTTAAAATCTGCTGCTAGAGCCTATTCTTTTGTGCTCTGTACATATTTCAAGTTCCAGTTTCTTTACATGGGAGGGACTTCAAATGAAATTTCTGAAGCTTTTTTTGTGACAGTTCAGTGGGTGTTCTCTTCAAATACTGGCCCTAAGTTACCTGCTGACCATGTGTTATACAGATGACATAAGCCAGCACAATCCAAGCAAGTGTATTTAGTGTGTCCAGACCTCCTGGTTCACATGCAGAGGGGCAATAACCCCTCTGCACACATGCATCTTGCAAATCCTCCAGATCTATCTCCTGCACTGCAACCAAGCTAGCCAAGTGCCAGCCTTCTAGCTGAGGACACTGTTGGAGGGGTTTCACGGTCTCCTATGGGTAACCCCCTATTGCCTTCTTCAGCCAGGAACTGCAGCGTGGTCCCACCTGCATAGGAGTCCTGGTGCAGTAACAAGGGGTGGTGGGAGAAGGCTGGTGGTTTTAAACTAAGAGAGGGGAGATTTAGGTTAGAGGTTAGAAGGAAATTCTTCACTCAGAGGGTGGTGAGGCACTGGATCAGGTTTCCCAGAGAAGCTGTGGATGCCCCATCCCTGGATGTGTTCAAGACGAGGTTAGATGAGGCCCTGGGCAACCTGATGTGTCCCTGCCTATGGCAGGGGGGTTGGAACTAGATGACCCTTGAGGTGCCTTCCAACCCAGGCCATTCTATGATTCTATGAAGCAAAGCAAAGGGCTTGGAAGCTGTAGCTGGCCAGATCTGCACTGAGAAACTCTCTTTGGTTAAGGGGACTGTGACTCGCCTTGAGCAGGAACTGCCTTTCTAAGGGTAAGTGTGGAGTTTATTATCAGTTATCATAGCTCTCACCTGGCACTTTTCATCAGCAGATCACAAAGCATTTTGCAGAAAAAGGCCGGTATCATGATCCCCATTTTAAAGATGGGGAAGCTGAGACAGAGCTGAGCCGCCTCAGAGGAAGCCACCTGCAGGCAGCTGGCAGAACTGGGGACGGAGTCCCACAGCCTCCAGGTCCAGCCCAGTGCTCCGGCCTCCCTATTCCCATCATTAGCAGTGGGAAGACTGCCTCTAATTGGTGTCAGATCTCTGAAAGTGGAAGGAGCTGTCGCCATGGATACAGCATCCACAGGCTCTCCTCTGGCTTGGCTGGAGCCCTTCTTTTCCACAATAGCTCCGTGGTCTTCAAACATCAGTGCAATAATGAGCACGGAAACAGGCATTCATTTGCATCCAGTGCAAATGCTTGAGATGTGATACAAAGACAGAAAAAACAGTTAGCTGTAGCCTCTTATTAGCTGATCTGGTTCTTTGATTTCTCCAGCATGGGCTGGAGCAGACCTGTGGGTCCAGTTGCCCTCCATAACTTCTGCACAAGACTTCTGCTGAATGCAGGCCCTGCACAGCACAGCAGCACCCGCGCCCTCCCCATCCCCACCCCGGGCAGTGTCCTTCCCCAGCTGTAGTGGTCTCAGCAGTGATGGGAAGAAGGACCCATCTCCCAGCCACATGCACACACACCCCCCAAGAAGATTTCAGCTGCAGAGGGGCAAAGCTGAGCCCTCACCTTCAGTGCTGAGTTCACTGCCAGCCTACAGATGAACGTATTTTTCTTCCTTATCCAGTGTAGTTCAGATGAGTACCACCAGGAAAAGGAAACAGACAAACAAAAACACAACAAAACCAGAAACAACAACATCTTTGCTACCCTGACCATCAGTGGCCAAGCAGCAAAGGATTCTTCAGTTCAACACCATCAGCTTTCTGAGTTTCTCTGCATGAATTGTGCTGCCTATGAGGAAAAGGTAATGGCAATGCCCATCCTGGCTGCCTTTTCTTGTCCCCCTCTAATTTCTGATGGTGTCAGTTCATCTTTATCTTCCTTACAGGCACAGGTGCTCTGCAGCTTTGGCCAAGGAAGGCAATGTTGGGCAGTTGTCACCGTAACTACCCAGCTGCTGAAACCCAGCTGCACAGCAGTTATGCCAAACTCTGCAGCAGGCAGACAGATACCACACTCGTTACACCTTTCCAAGACAGAAAGGCTCAGTCAATACTACGAAGGATCTGAGCAGCAATTTCCAAGCAGAGAGTCTCTGCTCCCCCGTGACACCAAGCACTAGGACATGTCTTTTGGTCCTAACGTCAGCAGACCTGTAACACGAAATTGCTCGCTGTTTTCTGCCTCTGTAGGAGCTTTTCTTCTGCCAAGAGGACTTCGCAAAACATCCTGCTTTCAAAAAGAACTAAGTGGCAAAGAGAGGGGGTAAGAGGGGACAGCAGCAGTTTCTTGGAAGTCAGTATGGTTTTGAAGGGCTTTCTGCAGGAGTTCAGGGTTTGAGTCAGATTAATGCATCTGCCTCTTTGTAATCAGTTCTTCCCTCTTCTGAAGGCAGCTAAAGGGAGCTAAGAGAGAGGTCCAGCTGCTTGGCTTTCTTCTGCAAAGCCGCTCAAGCTCAGCACAGGAGCAGAAACATGAATGTCTTCTTTTTCTGGGAACCTGCAGGGTTTTGGGATCCATCCTCAGTGCCTCAGTGCACCTGACAGGTGTGGGACAGCAGGAGCTGCCTTCCTCTCGAGAGAGTCTGGGGCCCTCCTAAGGCTCTTGTTGTGACAGATGGAGCTCATCTACTGGAAAAAAAAGTTGGAAGTAGTGGTAGCATCCATTTCCACAGGTCCAAAATGTAGCTTCTCCTGTAAACATCCTCAGGAGACTCAGCTCAGGCAGAGGAGGCTGCAGGAACAGCTCAGGACATCAAAGGCCTTTCTGTCCCCATATGAGGGAACAATTATGAGTCTGATCATCCAAAGCCTTGCCAGTTGTTCTGTCAGGTGGAGGACCTACTCGTCTAACTCCTCAACACCACAAGACCCAGCCTGGGCACTGCTGCTGGCGCAATGCCCCCGCTGCACGCAGGGCGCTCAGGGCTGAGGACACGGGGAGCGGTGCGAGGTGGGTGCTGGCAGCCACTGCTGTGCAGGGAGCGATGTGCTTCAGCAATGCTGCTGCCTCGTCCCACAGCACAGAGCGAAAAATAAGCTTAAATTAGGCACATGGCACAAACACCGCTCCTTCCTCGAGGTGTTCTGGGAAGCTGGATCCTCTGACACGGTGTTCACCACCGCTTCAGGGCTCGTCTGGAGGACAGTGAGTACTCAGAGGAATTTTTCCTTTTTTATTTATTTTTATTTTTATTTTTTAGGAAAGTTACAAGGGAGCACAACAGGAATTTAGACGCTGACTGCTCTCGTATTCTCTGTTATGGTGACAGCGAGCTCTGAGGAAAGATGGCATGTCAGAACCACCAGGTCTGCTGGATTAGCCTCCAGCATCTCACTTGCCAGCAGTTTCCTGGCCGTTAAAACAGACTTATTTCACAGCCCTGCCCAAGTTCATCATCCAGAAAACTGCATGACACTGTGATCATTGTGTAGCTAGGGCCATTCAGAAGTGGCTTTTCCTTTTTCTAACACTGAGTTTGCCATTAAATGCACTCGAGAAACCACAGCTAATGCCTTTTATTTAGTGTAAAAATTAGAACGCGCAGTACTTAGGGTCCATCATCACAGCGGCTAAATTACTGATAATCTTCACCACCTGGACACATAAGGAGAACTGTAGGTAAGAGGTACAAGGCCACATGCACCCAGATCTGGAGAGGGCTGTGGCACATCAGAAAGACTTAGGTAGAAGTGAAGAGCCCTTTAAATAACCTCAAATCTTATAGCTCATCAATAATGTTATATAGGAACACAAAACTCTGCGTTTACACATGCCTATAACCATTGCTACCAAAGCAGAAGCAACCAAATCAGTGTCTGTTTGGGATAATCCAGCCAAACATTTTTTTTTTTTTTTCCCCAAGGCACATTTTTTTTTCCTTCCAGTGGATATTCAACACCTGTATGTTCTTCTCAAAACCCGGTAGCCCTACCTTAATACATGTGATCATGTGATGATATTCTTTAACTACTGGTGCAAACGCATTACTGCAGTTATGGTAGATCTGTATTCAATTCCTTCTGCGGGCCCAGGGGACCTTCCACCGCCAGGCACGCTGCAAGCTGGGGGCCCCCGCTCGCCCCCGCTCTTCCTGGAGCTGCCCCTGTGTCCCTGTGGTTAGGCCATCCTGCGCCATGAACTGTCCTTGCACACCCACCCCATCCCTGCCACTGCGCTGTGCACTTGGGGTGTGGGCAGTGTCAGGACAGGCTAAGGATGGCCTGGGCCATCTTAAGCTTCACAGACAAAGGAGAAATCTCAGATTTACTTTTAATCACCTCACTAGGAAGGATTTGTTATTGTCTCTGTTGATTTGAGCTGTCTGGATTTACCAGGTGGCTGTTTTGTGTTTGTAAAGGATTGGCTAAAGTCTGCTTTCCTCCCTGGTTTTGCGTTTCCTGCTCCCCACTGCTCTGCCAGGTACCAACCCACCACCATCTTTACCTGGCTCCGGCAGCAGGAGTCCTGCTCAGCTCCTGCCAAAGGGATCTGTGTTTGCTGACTGCCAACACAGGTGTCATTTGCAGCCACCCTTGCAGGGCTGCCTCCTTTCCATTAGCTTGGTGTGTGCGGGCAGAAACTCTGCCACTGTGGGCAAACAGGGCTGCTCTATTTCTGTTTCAGCTCCCAGCACCAGGACTGGCTCCTGGAGGGACCACAACACAAATGCTAAGCACTCGCTGAAGCCTCTAAAGCCCTGGCTGAGACCTGAGGCTCTGGAGGGGCTTCCAGGGCTCTGTACATCATCTGCCCTTGTGCGCATGGGGAACAGGGGTTGCAAGGGCTGGTGTGGGGCACAGGCTGCCTTGGGGCATCTGCTCTGCTGTGGGAGCAGGGAACAGGCTGCTCCCTGCACGGGGAAAAGGGCTCTGTAGCTGCCGTGGTATCCTGATGGATGCTGGCTGAGAGTAAGCTCAGGAATACTGGGAAGGGAGGAAGGAAATTTACTTCACACTGTGTGTGGGTGGGTGCCAGTCCTGTCTTCTCTGCTGTCGGGATCCACATTCCTCTGGCAGGTAACCGCGGAGCAGATCCATGTTGCTCTTTCACTGGTGCCACCTACTCACAGCTTTTTTTTTTTTCTTTTGATTTTCTTTTTAAGTGAAAGCAATGACAGATGCTGTATTTGAGGAGCTGGGGTGCTACATGCAGGTTGTAACACAAATGTTTTACGTGTTCTTCTGCAAACAAAGCAAACTCTTATCTACCCAGATCCTGCAAAGGTTCAGTGCTGACCTCCCACTCATTAACAGGCTTGCTGAAATGTTGGACAATGCATAAGCAGAAGTAAAGCAGTGACTCTTGGTGGGATCAGGGTACGAGGAGGATACCTGAAACATGAAAATCCCACCCCACCCCACTCAAAGCTTTCTGATGGGACTACAACCAGCTGCAGTGTAAAGTGCTCAACTGATTTTAGTATTTCTGTATTTTAAAGCCACTAGATTTAATACAGGGAGAATCATTGCAGGAGCCAGATGCTGCTGGCTGCCCCTTCCTGCTGACCATGCCCACCACCACAAGGCAGGACCCTGCCTGGTCTGAGACCTGGTGAGAGACTGAGGAGTCTTCCTGCAAAGAGGTGAAGCTCTGCTGAGGGAGATGGACCATGGGGCCCCTGTTTCCGCTAGCAGAGGAGGGAATAGAAAATGCAGTTCCCAAAATATGTGCAAATATTTGGCTGTTGTGCAACTGTATTGTAAGGAAGGTGGATTGAAGCAAGTATTGAGACCAGTTCAATAGGTGCACTCTGAACCCAAGCAGAAGGAATCTGATCTGGTACTGCCACTACATGTGGGCTGCTCACCCTGTAGGTCTCTGGGGAAGGTGCAGAGGGACTGGGTTCTCAGGGTACCTCAAGATGAGAGACTTGAGTTTTAGTGCTTCAAGGGCTAGGCAGCAGCTGAGCAGCTACTTCATAGAATTATAGAATAACAGAATGGCTCAGTTTGGAAGGGACCACCAAGATCATCCAGTTCCAACACCCCTGCCATAGGGATGCCACCCACTAGATCAGGTTGCCCAGGGCCTCATCTAACCTGGTCTTGAACACCTCCAGGGATGGGGCATCCACAACCTCTCTGGGAAGCCTGCTCCAGTGCCTTACCACCATCTGAGTGAAAAATTTCATTCTAACCACTAATCTAAAACTCCCTTCTTTTAGTTTAAAACCATTTCCCCTCCTCCTGTCAATATCTGATTGAGCAGAGTCTCTCTCCATCTTTTTATAAGCCTCCTTCAGGTATTGAAAGGCTGCAATGAGGTTCATTTCCTTCAATTCCTTATCCACCCATCAAACCAATTTGGAGACCAGGATGTCATGTGTGACCACGTCAAAGGCCTTGCAGGAGTCCAGGTAGATGACATCGGTTGGTCTTCCTTTGTCAGTGGATGCACTCACTCCATCGTGGAAAGCCACCAATTGGTCAGGCAGGATTTGCCCTTGGTGAAGACGTGCTGGCTGTCATGGATCACCTCCTTGTGTGCATGCGCCTTGACATTGTTTCCAGGAGGACCTTTCCCATGATCTTGCCAGGCACAGAGGTGAGGCTCACTGGTTTGTAGTTCCCCAGGTCCTACCTTTTAAAAAGGGGAGTGATGTTTCCCTTTTTCCAGTACTCCCAGCATTAAACTTCAAGCACTGTCAGATAAAAGCAATAGGAATCCCACATTAGGAGTGAAGCCCTTCTCTGGATCTCTACTTCTGGTTATTTTCTGGTTATTATTTCCCAATAAAAAAAAGGCAACAAATTGTTATTTCCAGATTGTACCTGTGACCTGATGCAAGAAGATGATCACAAAAGGTTGTGGAAGCTCATGTAAGGTCATAGAAGGCTATGGCAGCATTGCTGCTCTCCATTTGCAGGAGCCTCTGAAAGCTCCTCTGCACAGAGCAAGGTGTACCTGCTTGACTACAGAGCAATTAATGAGACACAGCAGGACCCATCACTGCCCCTTCCCACCTCTCATAGGCCAGGACAGACCCTGGGTCCTTTCTGCTGCTTCCCAGAGATGTCAGTCACTCGGGTCCCTCCCCAGTCGCTTCCCCATCCAGCATATAAAGGCAGGGAGCAGGGAGCATGGTGCGGTGCCTGCTTCTTGCTTCCTGGTTACCTGCTTACCTTCAACGGGGGGAACAAAGGTACTGCTTGCTACAAGAGGGGAAGTTTTTGGTTGGTGAGGCTGTAAATGTTTTGTGAGCCCCAGGTTCATGTTTAGATGTGTCTTACCTGGATTAATCACAGAGTTATTAATACATGGTTGTATGTGATTCTGGCTGAAAGGTTAGGTATGGCCTGTGCTGGTATTGAGTGAAAAGCTAGGTGGGGTTGGGCTGTGCTTTTAGCAGCAGACCAGACTTCTGAATGTCTTTCTTTCTTTTTTTTTTTTTTTTTTTTTTTCTTCCCCCCTCTAAATCTGCTGTTACTACCTCCCCCAGTGCGACAGCTTCTCTAAGCTTTGGTGGGGAGGACAGAGATACCAGATCCTTCTCCTAAGCATAGAGCTTGCTATGGATATGGTCTTTCTAACAGAGATCCAGGGTGGGGAAAGGTTTCTCTCTCATGATGGGAATGAGGGTGATGTGAAACCTAAATGTTAGCTGGCTTTGGAAGTTCTACAGACCCCTTTCCCCTGTATGGGGAGGGGACTGTGAGAAGTGTCTCAATTTTTCAGACAGGGTCTTCTGTGAAGCTATTTTTATTTGTGGTTAGATTGCAATGGCAGGCATCCTGCAAGCAGGAGTGAATGTTAAAAGTATACTCAAGTCTTATTCCCTATTACCTGAGGCTTGATTCCTCCCTGTTCCTCATTGACTGAGTACTACAGGTTCACAATCTACTTGACACTTGCTACTATACTGTGTACGTACAACTTCATTTGACCAATTGTTAATTTCTTCTCTTCCTCTTATTTTCTTTTTCTCTCATGACTAGAGGGCCTGTGAATTCTGTTTTTACTGACTTTTTTTGCACTGCTCTTCATGTTTTTCTTAGTTGTCTTCCTTGTTTTGGGACAGCGGGACCTTTCCCTTATCTTCATAACATACTCCCCACTGCTGTGCTACCGTTGTGCCTGCACAATCACTTTTGAATAGGTTAGTGGAATTTTCCATTGCAAAAACACAGCTTTGTTTCTGTGAGACGCGTTCTGGGGTCTGTCCTTAACGGACACTATAAAAAGTCTCCTGGCTATGTCAGGAAGAAACATCCCTCAGGAAGGGGAGCTCCTCTGAAGGCTCACTGGTTTGGTCAACTTTCTCCTAAACTTGCCTTGCAGCTGCGATGGCCTCTGCTATGACTGGTAAAGAGGAAGCTGCTAAGAGCTCCCCAGAGATGAAGGAAGAGGAGCAACAGGTAGGTACCCTGTGTGAGGTGAAATGGGTGGCAGCCCTGGGGTGCAGGTGGCCCTGCTGTGGCTGAGGCTCTGCCTGTGCAGAGGAAGGAACATCTCTGCTCAGTCTGTGTCTTACTGCCCCTCTGGAAATAGGGGTGGCAGCACAGCCCCAGGTAAGCCTGAGGGCCCTTGGGATAACCTCTTAGGCTAAGTGAAATGGCCTGGTCCTTGGCTAGGAGAGATGTTCATCTTATATGGTAGCCAAGAGCCTGGCTTGCTACTGGCAATGCTCCAGGGGAAAGGTTCCCATGTTCCAGCAGCCCAGGAACCTCCTGTACTTTCCTTGTTCCCTATGACCAGCTTCATGCTCATTGCAGAGCAGTGTAAAGCCTGTTCGCATACAACCAACCTGATTGTTTGATTTAAGCTTTCTCTGGGGTGCTGGCTTGTTAAATAGCTCTGCGGAATGAACTAGAACTGGATATGTGTCCAGAAGCACTGAGGTTGTCTGCAGACTCAGAAGTCCCTTGGGTAGTTTTGCCTGGAGGAAAACCTTTCCAGGATGGACTGGCTATAAGTGTCAGTGTTCCACAGTGGTTTTTAAGTTTGCTTGTGGGCTTTAAAGCAAACATCTAGGCAAGGCTTGCTTGTCTTGCTTTCCTTAGGCCAGGTGACTTGAACAGGCAAGTAGAAATTTTGCAACACTGCACAGTTGCTTTGCTCAGTGTCATGTTTGCAAGCTTCATGGCTACTTTCCCCTTTTAGGATTCAGTAAATCAGATGGCTAGCCTGACCTTTGTCAGCTCTGCCTGTGACATGGTTTCTACAGCTTATGCCTCCACTAAGGAAAGCCACCCCTACATCAGATCTGTGTGTGATGCAGCAGAGAAAGGAGTGAAGAGCGTGACTGATGCCACAGCCAGCTGCGTGCAGCCACTTCTGACTACGCTGGAGCCTCAAGGTAACTCCCTGTGGAAAGGGAGGTCTGCACCTGCCTCTGAAGGACCCTGGCTCCTTCCAACTCTGAGAGGAGCTCTAAGGTGTGGGGAATGCACCTCTCCTTCTCCATGCTGAAAGCACAACTCCAAACTTATAAATAAGGTCAAAAAGCTGTGTCTTATTCTGAGTAATGTGGTAGGGTGATGTTCTCCCTGGGAGATGAGGATTGACTTTGGACCTTGCAAGATCAGCTTCAGAGTAGCCAGTCGTGTATATCAGTTGCTCATAGCTTGATTCTTGCAACTTTGCAGAGGCTGAAGGAAAAAGCCTCTTTTGTTCACTTTAAGTCCAGAACGGGTATCCCTATCCTGTTGGTTTCTATCCTGGATCCTTGGCATCCTGTTCTTTTTCCTTTATAGAAATAAGGACTACGAAACTTTATTCAAGGGCCTACAGGAGGGAAATCCATGTAGTGGATCTATGTCCATGCAAGGAAAAATTGGCTGCTATCAAAGTGAATAGATCTATGTGGAGACCAAGAGAAGCTGCTCTACAAACTCAGCTTGCAGCAGAGCATGTCTAGCCTGGTGGCCTGGATGGAGACTTTAATATAGGCTCCTTGCAGAGCACTGTCATCTGGAAGATCGGACTTGTGGGATAAAAGACCAGGAAAAAGAAGCTTTAACAATGTTTTTTTTTTTTTTTTCCTTCTCTTTTAAACAGTTGCAGCAGCAAATGAGTATGCCTCCAAAGGTTTGGATAAACTAGGGGAAAAGGTCCCACTCCTTCAAAAGCCAGTGGACCAGGTGAGACTTAAAGGCTGTGCTATCCCAGGCTAGTCACTGCAGGCTTTCTAATGATGGGAGTGATGTAGCTTCCCAGAAGGAATGAAATATCCCTTAGGTGCACAGTACAAGCTCCTATGGGAGCACGTAACAAGCAGACACTGTGCAGAGTCCTTCTAGTGCAGTTCACCCTAAACCCTTACCTGACATAAATCTCTTCTGCAGGTTCTCTCTGAAACAAAAGAGCTGGTGTCATCCGCAGTGGCGGAGGCAAAGGATGTTGTGAGCAGCAGAGTGACAGAGGTGATAGATGCAACCAAGGGTGCTCTTCACAGTGGTGTGGAAGCTGCCAGATCCGCAGTAACCAGCGGTGTGGGAATGGTCATGGACTCCAGAGTGGGCCAGATGGCTGTGAGCAGAGCAGAGGCTGTGCTGGGGAGAACAGAAGAAGACAACTCCCTTCCCATTGGAAATGAGGAATTAGGTCAGGAAACAACATATGTGGCTATATGTAATCGGGTTATCAGATGGGGGGTGGTCAGCCCCATTCTTTTGGAATGTGGCTAGTGCTGGAGGCTTCCTGACTCCTAGTCCAAGGTCTCCTGACACTTATTAGCTCTGCTTGGTAAGAATGTTTGAGCTGCTTACAGGTGCTGTCTCTTTCCTCAGCCAAACTGGCAGCATCTGAGGAGGGTGCAGATATAATGTCTGTGGAGCAGCAGCAGGAGAAGAGGAGGTACTTTGTGCGGTTGGGCTCTCTCTCTGATGAGCTTCGCCAGTTTGCCTACCTGCACTCTTCAGACAAAATGAAGCGGATCTGGCAGGGCATGCAGGAGGCTCTTGCACAGCTTCACTCCATCATTGAACTGGTAGGCAGAGCCTGGCCTCCCTGTTGGAGGGCAGGAGGTGACCAAAAGGTTGTCTTGGTCTCATCTTCATTGCTGTGATAAAATCCTGTGATTACTAGCTGATGTCCTGACACCAACTTCTTTCCCCCTGGCACAGATTGAGGTGTTTAAGCAAGGTTTTAATAAAAAGCTTCAGGAAGGGCAGGAGAAACTGTGCCAGATGTGGCTGGACTGGACTAAGAAGTTTCCTAAAGACAGCAGATATGCCATCTCTGCAGAGCCAGAGGTATCTTCCTGGGGGAGAACAAGGGGATGCACAGAGTCCTTTTACTTTTTTCTTTAATGTACTTCTGATCTTCTCCTTTCTGCCTCTTCCCAGGAGATGGAATCTCTGGCCCTGCTGATGGCATGCAGCATCACACAGCAGCTGCAAATCACCTGTTGTAAAATCATGTCTGCAATCCGAGGCCTTCCCTCAAGCCTTCAGGATAAGGTGAAACAATCCCTTAATACCACAGAAGAGCTTCATGCTTTTTTCTCAGCAGCGAATTCTTTCCAGGATTTGTCCAGCAGTGTCTTGGCCCAGAGCCGAGGGAAGCTGGCTGTGATCCAGGAGTACATGGAGGAGCTGCTGGACTACCTCAAGGACAACCGACCTCTGTTCTGGCTGGTGGGACCCTTCTCTCCTCGGGAGGAGGAGGAAACCCTGCGGGAGGAAGCAGGGACAGAAGGAGCAGGGACTCATGAAGCTTCTGCCACCTCCCTGTAAAGGGTAAGGCCCTGAGTGCAGGCCTGGCTCTGAGAGCTTGGACTTCAGTAGTTTTACCCTACTTCCCAGCTGAAGGTGGAGCTGTCGTACTGAAGAATCCTTGGGTCAATAAATCTTCAGGGGGTAGTGGAGGTTAGCAGGACTGCTCCTTGGTGCTTGTGGCTGAGATTGGCTCAAGATATAGACCTGAAGGTCTCCAGTGCTCCCACCTCCCTAGCAAGCTCTCTAAGGCATGTCCTTCCATGGTGTATGCCCATGGTGTATCCATGTGATGCCTGTGCTTGTGCAATAGCTGCTGCTGGTCTTAATCCTTCATAACAGTGTGCAATGTAAAGAACCCTTCCTAGGAGCTGCCTGTATATGACCTAGCATAACTGTTCAAAATAAAACTACTGCATGCAAAACTGCTTGATGTCTCTTCTCTTCTGGAGAGGCGCTGTGAGTACTGCTCATCAGATGTGAGCTATACTCTTCCCACCTTCAAGAGCAATATCACTGCATTGTTGGAAGAAACATGTGGATCTGGATTCTGGAAATTTGCTTTAAAGCCTCTGTGCAGTGGTGTTGAGGCTTATGGGGGAACTACAGCATGGGGAATTACGAGTAGGTATCAATCTTTCTAATCTTTGTTTCTATGTGACATAAGTAAAGGCTAGGCTTGTGCCATTTGGGAATGCAAGAAATGGTGTGCCATCCTTGGTACAGCATGGACTGCAGCTGATGGGCTTGGAAGTACCAAGCTGCAAGTTCAGCTGACTCCTGAGTTTGGAGGCTTGTACTTGCCTTCCTGGCACTTCTCCCATGCTGGGAGAAACTGTAGGAAGCCATTAGAATTGTGACATCACTTGTCATTTGGCCTTCTAGGTGTAATCTTCCTACTGCAGTTGTCTCTGAGAGACCATCAGACAGCTCTCTGGCCTGCACTCCTTAAACAGCAACTGGCTTGTCCTGGAGGCAAAACAGTAAGCCAACCTGAGTTGCAAGGCTGAGCTGTTGAGACCTGAAATAAATTGCAGGTGTCATTTCTCCACTCCATGCTCTCTGATTACTGTTGACCAATTTTTCTTTGGCAAAGAACTCAATGAGAAGTAAATTCAGTCCGTGTGATGTAATTACAGCTGAACCTGTAGGGAGGGAAGTGGGGTACTTATTGGAAGAAGCATTGGAGCTAGTCCTGCTGCTTGGTGGGAAATATGCTGTATGTTCTATTCTTCTACAGCAAAGCTGCACAGAGCTATCTAGAGGTGCTAAACTTAACCTAGCTAAAGCAAATAGCTGGACATTCTTGTATTCCACACTGACTTACCAGTGCAGCAGATCAGATCTATATTAATTTAGTGCTTAGCCTAGCAAATCATGCATGTTCTGCTTATGGATCATTGGAGTGTATGCTTGCATATTGCTTAAGCCTCATTCCTATAGTCACTATTGACTGCTCTTACCTTGGGAGCCCGGTATACAGTGGGAGAAGGCAAATCAGTCATAGGTTCTTAGGAGAAGTTGTTTCCAGGTATTTTGGTTCAGAAGGGGAAGTTATGGGCTACTAAATTGCACTGGAGGTAGACTGACTGTATGAGTGTGGGTCTCTTACATCAGTGATTACATCAGTGACCATCCTCTCTGTGCTAAGTAGAGTAACTCCTTCAGATGCTTCCAGAAAAAAACATCCCTTAAGGATGTATTGAATCTTGAACAGTTGGTATATTGAAGGGCTAAAAAAAAAAAATCCACCTGTGATTCTTTTTTTCTCAAGGATCTCTTCTAGTTTTTCCTAGCTTGAAGTTGCTCTGAATGGTGGGAATTCCTCTGGCTGTGTTTTGAGGGTTCGTGACTGCTGTGTAGTACTCCTTACCTCTGGCTGCTGTTTCCCACCTGGTTTCCTTTACTTACGGCACCCTGGAGTTACCAGATAGCACTGGAGGTAATGTAAAAAAAAAAAACACCTGCAGGTGTCAGATCCATTGCACAGTTGTACCTTGCGATCTGTCCAAGTAATACAGGTGCTATAGGGTAGGACTTTCCAAAGTATCTTTGTTCCTAAGACCTTTCTGAGGCAACCTCATGAGGACAGAACAAAAACAACCTTCCCCACCATCTTGGATGCTGTGCATCCAGGCTGTAACTTAAGGGAGTACTGACTTAAGTACTCCCTTGACTTGTGCTGTACCACAGCCCCCTTGGCAGCTGGGGACTCTGGTACTGCACATGGCTGGGGTATCCCTGGTTCCCTGTGCTGGAGCTGGTGGGGGGCAGCCCAATACCTGTAAGGTTTTCATGGCCCTTCTACTCTACTACAATAGACCATGTGGTCTGCAATAGGCTAAACCAGCTTTTTTTTGTGACAGCTTCAAGCTCAGCTTGGGAAGAGGTGTCTGAGTGGAAGCCTCTGCATGTGTTTTGTTTACATATGTTTTCTTTCTTATTTAAGAATCAATATCTGAAGATTTAGGGAACCACCGATCTTTTAGACCAAGCAAGAAGGACAAAACCCTCACCAAGGCTAGCTGCAGCCAGGAATAGTTTGATTTTCATCTCCCTAGCTCTTCTCCTGGCCTTGTCCATGCTGTGGAGACAGGAGGATAAAATTAGAAAGAAACTGGGAATGAGAGATGGATGGGCTTTTTGTAAATGGCTGAAATGTAAACTTCTCTGATCTCTGGGAGTGCACCCAATTTGTTCTCTATTTTTATCCAGACCTGCCTGTCTATTCTTATTCTTTGATTCACTTTGGTAAGTGTTAGTAATTTGACAATCCTAGACAAACTGCTTGGCTGGAAAGATATGCTTTGAGATGTCTTTTCTGGCTCTCAGTAGCCCTTGGAAATGTTGTAGTGCTCCTTAATTCTGATAATCAAATTCTGATAATCATAGCCCAAGTAATTATACCTTACCCTCCCCTACTGCTGTTCCTGCCTGCTTAGGCTGTGTCCATGTGTGATAGCTCAGTTGCAGGCTGATTTGAATTTTAAATGCAATCACCGGGGCACTTGCTCCTTGTTTCCCCTCTTGCTAGATGCCACCTCACCTCCCTCTGCCTTTTTTCCTTAACACTTTATTAATTATTTAATTCTCCACTCATACTCATGTGCCTCTTTTTATTCAGTCCCTGCTGTTCATTGTTCAAATGTCTGGCTTATAGGTCAGGGAGCATGCTGGCACTGGCTGAAGGCTACCTCGGGCAATATTCCAAAAAGCTGTCATCTTCCACGGGTTAGGAGGCATTAGCCAATGTGTTACTGTGACCCCTAACTGGCAAGGGTAACTGCATAAGGAGGGTTTCCCAAGCAGCTTTGTCAAGAAGGCACTAGATTGGGAAACTGAAATTCTTAGCAAGTGCTGAAAGATGACTGCTGTTTTGCTGCTCACAAGGAGTCTAATTTCTTTCTAATTTTTGTATTTCTTGATATATTTGTATATTGTCATGTCTTAACCAAATCCACTTAGTGTGCTGTAAAAAATGTTACGTTTTTTAAAAAAAAAAAGTGATCACCCTGAAGGGCTGTTGGGGTAGCTGGGGCCCTGGTTAGGTGTGAGCTGAATTCTATTTTTATGTGACCCATAAGGTCTCTGCTTGGAGAAGTTTAAGACCCTCAGAGCTTATTGGCATTAATCTACAATGGAAACCAGAGGAAGCTTCTGCTCTCTGTGCTGGGAAATGAGGATGCTGTGACTGGCCAGTGTGGGAGCAGTCAGGCTGTGGGGCCTTCTCCAGTCTTCCCCCATCACACAGCGGCAGGCAGGAGCTGCCTTCTGTGGGCTGGCACTTGGCCCTGTGCTTTCCTGCTGTAATCCTTTGTCCTCCCTTGCTCCTATTATTACCTCTGCTTGTGTCAGAGGAGGAAACCAAATGCTTCAGAGCATGGGAGAGGATAAACCTGAAGGGAGTTCCCTGTGCTCTCATTTGGATCCTGCCCTGCTGGGCTGGATGAAATGCTCAGGTGAGAGCAGGGTGAGTATAGAAACAGCTGGGAAAGGGCTTTGCCGAAGGACCGAAGTAGCACTTGTTAGGAGCAGCATTTTGCAGTCACCTGGGCTCCCAGCTGGATGCTTTTACTTCTGAAACCTTTGCAGGCATCAGCACTCAGCTCTTCCCCCTTCCAGAGGCTCCTGCCAGGGACCTCTTCTGGCAGGTCCTGGCAAGGTTTTGAGCTGGACAGCTCTGCTTCCCTCCATACCCTGAGGATGGCAGGAAAGGGAAAGGGGGTCAATAAATCTGCTTTAAATTGCCTTACAAACCAAGCGTGAACTTGTGACAATTCCAATACTGCCTTTGTGCGGCTTGTTAAAACCCCTGATGCCTCCAGGAGCGACAGGCGTCTGACCTGATCGATAGCCCAGCTGCCCTTTACTGCTGCAAACCAGGCAAAGCATCTCCTGTGAATACAGAGCACTGCCAGCAAATAATTGCCCTTGTTGTGGTGCTTTCTGGACACTGGCGCCTGCCCCTATGGTAATGAAAATCCATTTGTAGAAGGAGTTAGTTCACAGTATTGACTTCCAAGTCTCCCTCTGATTCTCATATTTATTTAGATTCAACTTGAGCTGCTCCAGCAGTGAATTTAGAGGGGAGGTGATCTGGAGGATAATTAACAAGCTGAATGCTGACACAGTTGGATTTTATGCCATCCTCAGTACTGATACTTTCTTCTTGTCTGTTTGTGTTAAGCTTGCTTTGTAAACTGATGGAGCTTGGTACAGGCCAGTGCATTCCTTCCCATCTCTCCCCATATGCCCCCGTGGGCATCTCTGCAAGTCTCACCTGCCTTCTTGTTGCAGATGCCTTCAAATGACTGCTCTTACCCAACTCTGCAGCTCCTGAGGAGTGCAAGCGATTTTGGCATACAGGACCAAATTCTGAGTTTGCTGCTCCAAAATAGTATTGCTGGGTGCCCTGGGAGGGCTGAGGATAGAGTTGGGGCTGCAGAAATACTTCTAGAATTTAGCAAATTTGCAGTTCAAGATGTCTCAGTGAGGGCCCACACAGCTGCTTGTGGGTCCTGTTGTTCTGGTAGGGCTGGCCGCATGGGGATGGGATCTGCAGCAGGCACGGCTGGTGTCGGCTGTGGCTTGCTCAGCCTGTGAGCTTGTCCTGTCTCCTGGGAGGGAGGACACAGGGCTTGTAGAAGGTGATTATTTGGGAAAGCTAAGTGAGGGCATGGAAGAGTGTGGAGGAGTTTGAGGCTAAGCCTGGGAAGAGGTGGAATGGGAAAATGAGAGGGATGAGAGAGCTGGAGGGCAGAGAGTGCTGGGGGCAACTGGAGAGCAGGAGAGAGGCTGGGTGTAAAATAGTGAATCGGGAATAATAGTGGTAATCCAATGTGTGTGGGGAAGGAGGGATAGACTGAGCATCTCAATGTTCGGAGCAGCACAGCAGGAGGGCTTTATGGGGGGGTTCAGTTTGGGCAGGATTTGGGCAAGGTGTAGACCAATAGTGAACAAGGGAGGAAGCAGACAGCAGGGAGCTGAAGGCTGGAGGTGCAGGCTGGGGACAGGTGGGGGTGTTGTGGAAGAAGCCAAGCAAGTCTAGGTAAAGAGCGTGGGAAAGGGTTTGTGACGAACTCATCAGATCTGGGACCTGCTGGATGACTGAAAGGCTTGGTCAGAGAACATACTGCACTGTGGGTGGCACTTGAGATATTCAGTGTGTGTAACCACTCATACATGAACCATCCTGCAAGGAGCTGTCCTTGCACACCGTGGTTTTGTGGGAGCTGTTTTTCTGTAGGAGGAAGAACGTCCTGAGCTCTCCCATTGAGGAAACAACCAGCACCTTGTGGTGGCCCTTCCCCTGGCAGAGAAATCAAATTATTCAGCCTTGTGCAAGCTGTGCTTGCTAAAACAGCTCTCTGGTTTTGGAGGAACATCTGGCTGGCCCATTCACAGGCCCTCTCACCCAGGGAGCAGCATGCAGCCTCTCTGATACACCTCTCCCGCAGGATGGTTATCACAGCTGCAAGCTGAAGGTCACTTTAAATGTCATCATCATTTAGCTGCCTTGGTGGGGTAATTACAGCTGCAAATGTAAGGTTTACCAAACAAATTAGAAGCCAAGTGCAGTGTTTACCCTCTAAGAAACTGATTGGAAGCACCTGCCATTTTGTGGAATAGAGGAAAGTGATTATTTTTTTTAAATATTTTTGTTCCTAATGTCTACTGTTGCACAAGTCTCACTCCCTCATTGATCCTTGGCAAGTGGGGGCACGACATGCAGCCTGTGCTGTGGCTGTTGGTTATCTGCTGGATCCCTGAATCCTCACCATCAGGTTGAGGAATGAGCAGAGGAGGGTAAAAGAGCCTCCGCAGCAGCAGCCTCCAGGAAGGCTTTCACACTTCATTCCTGGTTCACCCCCTAGTTGCGAAATGATGTGATTAGATATGAGGTGGTCCCAGGCATTTCTAAGCTTTCTTTCATGAGGTGTGAGTGTCAGCACCCTCCAGGGATGGCTCAGGGCAGAGCTGGGGTTCCCTCAGGCTTTGTCTGTGGCAGAACAGCTCTGTGGCACAACCCAAGGAGGGCAGGTGGGACAGCACGTGCAGGTGAAGCTTAAATTCCCATGGGAAATCAGGGTGTGAGAGCACAGCCAGGAGCAGATGGGGCTGTGCATTCATGTTGCACACGTCAACGTGCTTGCATATGGAAGGTTTGTGCCTCCTCCAGGGAGTGGCACCTGCTGGTGATTACAGAAGCCTCGCTGTGCCCAGCAGCCCTGCCCTGCCATGGCTCGGCAGCCACACGGGTGCAGGTTTCAGGCTGATTTCCTGCCCACCCCCATCGTGTACAGGCTGTGGAAGCTGGGCTGAAGAAGCGAAGGGCCTTATTTTGGGGCAGCCTGCAATCTAAACTCAGTAACAAGAGTAATGGATTCCCTAAAATGCAATCTTTGTTCTTCATGTTTTCCATTTAACTTTCTTTAAACTCCTATGTTAAGCTAAAAAACTCTTATGTTGCCAGTCTCAGACTTCCAGGGGTTTTCCTTATCCTGGTTCTGATTTACAGCCACGACAAGAGAGTCTTGACTGCAGATACAAAGCTTTAGTGCATTTCTACATCTCAGGTTTAAAAGTTGTGGAATGAAACAGCACAGAAGAAAGAGAGAGCCCTTGCACACAGCGTGTGTTGCTTTCAAGCCTGTTGGTTCTGCAGATCCTGGCTGAGGGCTTTCCAGTCTCCCTGTTGTCAGTAGTGCTGGGAAGAGCTTGGTTCAGAGAAGAGACTGCAGCAAACCCTACTGAATAAAGGGCAAAGGACAGAGGTCCCATGAGGGTGCTTTCATTCCCTCCTGGTTCAACTGGCCATTTCTGTTTTCTGTTAAGAGCCCCATTCACCAGAGTATCTACATGGAAAAAAAGAGCAGAGAAAGCAAATTGTAAGGTTTCCGCCCCCCTTTGGTTGATTGATTGCAAAATCAACATGCCTTGTGACTTCCCATGAGGTATAGCACCAGGGAAAAGCCTACGGTTTGGCTACAGTTCTTTTCAGAAGTTGCCACCAATAATCGTTTTGCCATTTGGCCCAAACCCTTAGATTTGCATCTTCTAATGCCTTCTTCAGAAGGCGGTGGTGCTGAATGACCTTTGCTCCTGGGCACTGGCCCCTATAGTGGCTGTGGTGCTGGGAAGAAGGAGAGTAAGTTAATGTGCAAAATACTGATTATTTACCCCTGTTGCTTATTTGAAGCTTCACCTTGATGTCAGGCTGTGTTGTATTTAAGGTAAGCTGTTTTTATATCATAGTGAGGGTTTTAAAGGTTTGCTGCTTTTAGGTGCAGGCAACAGTGGGATCTGACTGATTCCTGTAATGGCATCCCTTCTCCCTCAGTCCCCTGAAGCTTCAGGAAAATACAGCCAGTGCCAGCATCCCCGTGCAGTTTGAGTGCTGCTTTGCAGGTAAGGGACACACAGTCTGGAAACCTGAGAGTGGCTGAAGATCCCCTGATGTTTCTTGTGAGCACACTGCTCCCCTTTGAAATTCTGTTTCATTGTCTCCGGGGGAGCATCAAGGCTCTGAACGCTGTTACAGTTGTTAACATCAAAGTCTAGAAAAAGTAAAGGAAATGTTGCCTGATCAGCTGCTTTTGCTGGGAAAACACCAAAACAAAACGCTTGTGTTTCCAGTGTTACAGCAACATCTCTGCTGCAGCATCAGCTCTGCCACCTGTGAGATGGGCTGGGGAAGCCCAGCACAAAGCCGGGTCAGCTCGGTGGTGTCCTCACCTGCAGAGCATACAAGCAGGGACGTTGCTTCCAGCTGCACCTTCTCATGTTCATTGCTACTGGTGGGTGAGGGATGCAGCATTAAGAAAACCGCCGTGCTGGGCTTTCTGCTCCCCATCGGGTCTTGTTTGCCTTTGCATGCTGTGTCCATGTGCCCTGTTCTCCTGGGGCTGGGGTGCTGCTGGTGGCTGGACCTCCAGGCCATGCACTGGGAAGAAGCCCGGGGTATCGAGCAATGAGTGTGCATGGCCTGCAGCACAAAAAGGCACCAGTCTCGGTAATTATCGTTGCAGTTTTGTTCTGTATGGAATCAGGGCCTGTAGACCTGATGATCTCTGGAGGTCCCTTCCAACCCCTACAGTTCTGTGATTCTGTGACCCGTTTTAATTCTTGTCTTGATATTTTTTTAAAATCTATTTGCCTTTTATGTGCCCTGGGACAGGGGAGAGAGGTCAGATGTTGCTGTGGTGAAGGGAAGCCGCCCTCTGTAAGACTGTCCCCAAATCTGGATGCTGATACCTGCCGCATCCTCCAGCCCCAGGCCACTGCCTGGGCGCTTGCTCTCAGAGTCAGCACTAACAGCAGCAAGGTGCAGGGCTGTGGGGATGTCTGCACGACCTCATCCTACCAAAAATGACGTGATGGCTGATATCTCAGCTAAAGCAGTCCCACCTCCGTTTTTGCACATGCTGGATTTTGGATGGGCTATCCCCTTATTGCAGACACACCAGCAACTGGAAGGGGTGTGAGGTTTTGCTGCAAAGCCTGAAGGTGCTGTGTTCTCAGTGACCAAGCTCTCTGTCTGTCCTGGGAAGGAGCACAGCTGCTGAATCTGACAGAGCCCACAGCTCTTGTCACCCGGTGCGAGCTCCCTTCTCACAGGTGCTGCTCCAGGGTGCCTGAAATGAAGTTTGATTTTATTCTTTTTATTTTGTGATTTATTTTTTCTTTCCCAGCCACACGTAAAAGGCCCTGACAATTCCTGCTGTTGGTTAATCTCTAATGCATTGTCTGAGCACTGCGGCAGCATCAACACCTGAAATGGCATTCTCCAGTGTGATTGGCAAGGTGTTGAAGGATGAGCAGCGTATAACAACCTGAGGGTTCCCAGAGGATCTCCAGGCACTGGTGTTTAGGCCAAAGTGTTGGAAGCCCTGACTGGAGTCAGAGGAATCTGGAGGGAGGGGGCAGGAAATTTGGTGAAATGGGGTATGCAGCCATTCTGTGGATCTGCCTTGTTTCTGAGTGCAATGTGCTACTGGAGCAGCGGAAAATGAGTAGCCAGGGCTTAAGGGCTTATTGTCATCTTCAGTGACTTTCACTGGGGTTTCCAAGCCCACTGCTTTCAAATACCAGAGCCGTGCTGCACACTGTATCAAAGTCATGCATATAGTACAGAAACTGTTGGTGTCGCCTCACTGCAACAGCTCAGTGTGGAGAGAAACCAGAAAGGAGCTTTAATTTTTCTTTTTTTTTTTTTTTCTTTTTCTTTTTTTTTTTTTTCTTTTGTCCTTCCTCTGTTTGGATGATTTGGGAAGGGAGGGAGGAGAGATACCTGAGTGAGGAAATGAAACCACTGATTTTGGATGACTTCTGGCCTTGCAGGGGCACTGATTGCTGCAATTTCTCAGTGATTTCAGGAGGCACTATACAGCTGTTATGGGAAATATCTAAGTTTGTTTCTTCACCCTAATCAGGGGTTTAGCTCCAGCAGCCCACTGGCCAGCAATGGCTGGGATGAGCTGGCTTGTGTTAAGAGCTCAGAAAAGAGAGCTCCTCATAGATGGAGGAAAATGCACATGGTGGAGTGGGGCTGGGCTGTTCCTCCTCTCTGGGGGACCCTGGGAGCTGGGACAGGCTGGTGTGCATGTGGGTGTATGTACATGTGTGTGCATGGTGCAGGCGTTGTGTCCATCTTTTTCCTTGTTCTTCTTATTTTGGGTGCAATATACTTCTCACAATGTTGTTCGTGGCAGTAGGTGCCCTAACTGGTGTCCTTTGATCCTCCTTGGGACTGCAGCATCCATCCACACCCACAGCACTTCAGGAGGAGTTTAGACTTTCCTCTGGATATCCCCTTTAATGCAGCCATGTCTCCCTTAGCTCCTTTACTTGGGAAACTCTTACACTGACATCCAGAGGTCAGTATAAGAAAAGAGTTCTTTTAACAGTTTCATTTTTCCATCCCCTTTTTTTCTGAAATGTGTGAAGAATGCTGCAGGAAATGCATCTGGGTAGAGTAGTCACAAGCTGTGCTTCTCTTTGCTCTTTCCCATTCGACTGCAGGCTGGTTGATTCTGGAGGTTGCTCTGTTGGACGCAGGAATGAAATCCCCAGGCCCTCTCTCTGCTCAACCTGGATCAGAGGCTTTTTTCTACTCAGGTGCTCACCGCAGTCTCATCTGTGGTAGAAAATTCAAGGGGATCCCACAGAGTTGTGAGCGTTTTGAATGATGCATCTTGAGCAACCACAAATGTCAAGGCACGTGCACACAAGGAGGTGATCCGAGGCAGCCAGTACGGCTTCACCAAGGGCAAATCCTGCCTGACCAATTGGTGGCTTCCTACGATGCAGTGAGTGCATCCACTGACAAAGACCAACCGATGTCATCTACCTGGACTCCTGCAAGGCCTTTGACACAGTCTCACATGACATCTTGGTCTCCAAATTGGAGAGAGATGGGTTTGATGGGTGGGCCCATATTCAGTGGATAAGGAATTGGCTTGAGGTCATACCCACAGAGTGGTGCCCAATGGTTCTGTGTGCAGGTGGAGGCCGGTGATGAGTGGTGTCCCTCAGGGGTTTGTCCTGGGACCAGTGCTGTTTAATATCTTCATCAATGACAAGGGGATTGAGTGCACCCTCAGCAAGTCTGCAGATGGCACTAGGCTGAGTGGTGCAGTCAATACACCAGAAAGAAGGGATTGCATCCAGAGGGTCCTGCACAGGCCTGAGAAGTGGGCCCACGTGAACCTAACAAGGTTCAACAAGTCCAAGTGCAGGGTGCTGCACCTGGGCCGGGGCAATCCCAGGCGTGAGCACAGACGGGGAGAAGAACTCACTGAGAGCAGCCCTGCAGAGGAGGACTTGGGGGTTCTGGTGGACAAAAAGCTCAACACGAGCCAGCAGTGTGTGCCTGCAGCCCCGAAGGGCAACTGCATCCTGGGCTGCATCAGCAGAGGGGTGGGCAGCAGGGGAGGGAGGGGATCGTGTCCCTCTGCTCTGCCCTCCTGAGGCCCCACCTGGAGCCCTGCGTCCAGCTCTGGGCCCCCAGCACCAAGAAAGCACCAGAAGGATGTGGGGCTGTTGGAGCAGTCCTGCCTGCTCCCTGCAACCCAGTAAATGCAGTTCCCACTGACCTAGAGAGGTGCTGAATAGCATGAACACCAAGAACAAAGTGAGGTTCCTTACTGCTTTTGCTTTTCCTAAGGTCTTTTTGGTGTTCTGAATAGCTTTCAGTTATCCTGTAACTCATCGGTGAGAGATAAGTCTGCGTATGTGACTAGATTTTAGTGTTTCTTTGAAAATCTACAGTAGCAATTTGGTGCATAGTGAATATCCAGAACCTGCAGTATGCTGGACCCCACCAGCTGTAATTTGGTATGGGTAATCACTTATGCTGCTGCTTCTCTCTGCTAGCTGTGAAAGCGCTGTGAATTTAGAGTAGGAATCAATTAAACAGCAAATAGTAGATTTTTTTTTTTTTTTGTCAAAATCAATTAAGTCCTTCTCCCAGCCAGTGCAGTGGTCTCCCTGGAATTTCATATTCTGCTTGGCTACCATTTCCTCGGCAGCTTTTGCTGGATAATGTTGATATTTTATGGCTTGATTTAAATCATATGGATCAATGCATATGCATACCTTATTTGGATCTTCAATTACAACCATATATTTAGCCTAAATGAATTATCCAGGTTATAGTTTCAGCTACACAGAGAATTTTTCATAATGCCCAATTCAATTTTTACTTTCTCTGTAAGCATAAATGATTTCTTTGGAGACTGGGATCATTACAGTTGTTTTGCCCTTCTCTTTGCAATATTAGTCTTCCAAATAGGTCAGACCAGAAGTTTTCAAATGTCTTCAACCTGTGGATTCTGCTTCTGCTTTGGATCGAGAGGCAGATGCTTTGTGTGTGTCAGTGCTGTGAATTGCACTGTGGTGTAGATGGAAGTCATTTTCAAAGTCACTTGTTAAGGACTTTTGGGATTGCTGGCAGCCTCCTCGTGCTTACGCTCCCACCCACAGGTCTCAGAGCATGGGTAGCAACCACTGCCCAGCACTTGTGCTCTTGCAGGCCTCTTGCACCTGGATTAAAAGAAGATCATTCTTTCTGCTGACTACTACGTATCAGGCTAACCTGAATCCACGTGCATCTCTGAACCCCAAATGCACTTGACAGTTGGGCCCGTGGTTTCTAGGTCACTGCTGAAAGCAGAACCTTGGCTCCTGGATCATCAAAGTCATTTTTGGTGGTTTTCCACAGGTAATTATATCCTCAATCAGTTGTTTGGGAGAATGAAACAATCCTGAATTTTAACCCAAGCTGTGGTTTGACTATAAATCAGAAAATATAAGACTAAAATTTATTTATTTATTTATTTATTTGGGTCTATGCTCTAATTCTCAACAGCAGTTTTAGAGAGTTTTCTTCCATAGTTTGTGGTATGTTCCAGCTCAGCTCTACTTGCTGTCAAGGAACAGCTTATTGTGCCTACAAAGATGTTTCTCCTTGTGCTTATCAAATACATCTGAATTCACACTGATATCTTTGTAAAATACCTCTGAACATTAAAACATCTTTCCAGGGTACTTCTGAGATTTTTGATGAACATCTGCCAGTTTTTGACTTCGTACCTGCGATCTGTGGGTGAGACAGGACTAAATTCATCAGCCTCTTGTCATCTATTTAATTCTTAAAAAATAATTGATTACTGGAGGTAAATGACTTGTTCCCCATTGTCATCCAGGGAACCAATGCATGCAGACCTGACCTTGCCAGCAGTGAAAATACCATTGCAGAAATGGGAAATCTCACTTTTATTTTATTATGTTAGAAATTATGAGGTGCTAAGAGGGCTGGAATAATAAAATAGCTATCTCAGATTTGCTTTTACTTCAGGGTTCCAATTTAGATAAATTCAATCTGAAAAGGGGGTAATTGCTAAAATGCTGTGAATGATTGATTCATTTTTGCATGTGACAGCCAAACAAAAAAAAATGTTAAGTTGTTGGACTTTGGAGAGCTGAAGCAAAACTATACTTGCCATCTTCCACAAAATGCAAATCTTAGGCATTGCACACGGTTTGATGCAGTTCCCCTTTTCGTGATGAAAATGAAGGCCTGATTTAGAGGCTGCCATCTGATTTTTCTCTTTACTCGAGGAGATTTAAGGGCTCAGACATTTGCTCAAGAAGGTGCTCTGACCACTGCCTGTCCAAGGAGAAATCCTCTGTGGTAAACCTCAGTTTTCAGCACTGTGAAGCTTTCTATAAACAATTAAATGCTCCCTGAAGTAAAACAACTTCCCAAGCAACTGCTCCTGCTTCCAGGCTAATGAGCCTTTCCCAAGGTTTTGCTCTTGGATTTAATCTAAAAAATCCTTGCAGCCAAGAAAAATGCCAGCAAGGAGTGAGGGGCCCGCAGCCCCAGCAGAACCCAGCTCCTGGAAGCAGACACAGGTGGCAAAATCAAATTTAATCTCTTCCATGTTCCTATGCCAGGGATGTGAATTGTTCCACGTGTCACAGGGCTCTTCCAATCACCCTGTCCCAGAAGGGTTCAATCCACCCACTATTGTCAGGGTTATTGTGCTGCTCAGATTTCCAGAGCCGCACAGAGCATGTGCTGGTTAAGAAGCACTGCAGTCTTTGCTCCAGTGAAACTTAATTCCTTAAGCAAGGGGAGAAAGATGCAAAGTGCTCACTGCTATGTGGCTGTGGAGCAGGTTGTTGTGGAGGTGCAGTGTGGCCTGGACCCCTCCAGGGCAGGAGGGAAGTGGGTCTGGGCCTCCTGCATCTCTGGTGAGCAACCCCAGACTCTGAGAGCCCCGGGTAAAAGTATGGTTTCTTACCCTATGCTGTGAGTTAGCCTTTCTACTTTTCTACATTACTTTTCCTCTAGCAGTTTTTCTATAAGTTGTGGAGCAAGGCAGCTCACCTTTTGGGCACTCATTTGTTATTAAGCAGGGGAATGAGACAAGTGCACAGATTCTTCCTCGCCATGTGAGTTACTCTGTTATTGCTACCAGTTTCATCCCCTGAATTCCCACATGCCAGTGATTGAGAGTGGTATTCAGACTCATGCCTGCATATCATACGACTTTCCCTTTATCACTTGAATGCTGCTAGGATCCATTTTCAGAGCTCTGCCATCTGTTAATTTAATAATTGCCTACTGTTGTAATACACACATGCTTTAATTGAGCAATTTCCTGGTTCCCATCATAGAATCTATTTAATCTGTCAATATTTCTCTATAATACCTGTTTTTTCAGGTTGTAGTAGCATAATTACAATAACTTCAGTTAAGTCTGGTACTTCATTAGACAGGCTTCTGTGGTGCTTCATGGTAAATATTGTAAAATCCCAAGGTAACTTTAAAACAAATTTTAAACTTTTTAAATATTAAGGGAGTACATCCTCATTCTTACTAGGAGGTAGGTTTAATGGTGCAATTATCTGGTCTATTTGTTATTATCCAGCATACTTAGGCAGCAAAAACATTTATTCCAATGGTATGAACTGATGCAAAAATAAATTTAGAGGGGTTGGTTTATTTTATGTCCACTGCAACTTTGATTAAAAAAAAGACTGTTCCAGAATGCCAGATGCTGGGGACACTAGATGAGGAATTGGCTTATCTCAGCGCAATGCCTTTCTTCCTAGTTTATGTGAAGCTGATTTTAGAGTCCGATGAGAAAATAAATAAAAATATGACTCCTCCTTGTTCCTTCCAGACATGCTGAATATATTTATTGTATAGGGAATACATGCTTCAATTTTACTTTAGTGCCTCAGCTTTTGATTTTTAATGAAATCTCTGCCAGCTATAGGTTGCATTGGACAGGAAAGGCCAGCAATGACACTGGCAACCTCATTAAAGCCTCTTGCAGTACGTCATTCCCATTTCCTTGTGAAGGTTTTGCCTTTGCTTAACTTTGGAGCTTTGCAAAATGATCAAATAAAGTTTCTCATAAAAGCACCAAGAGCTGTTAATGAGCCACTGAGAAAGAGCCATATTTTAGCCATCAGTGAGTGCCTCTGAGCCACAGCTGGTGCTTGGCTGTCATGATTTTGCTTCCTTCTATGACACTCTGGGAGTTGCCTACGTCCTCCTGAAAACATTCACAGCTCATTATCATCACCGTTGTTACTATCATTATCACCCCCTGCATTTTACTCTTAAAAGTCTAAGTGCCCATAGCTTTGAATCAGCTGCTGGGACTTCCATGGCATGTTGAGGAGGATTCCGTTAACTTTAGATAGCAAAAAGCTGCAAAGTAAATCCGTGCTCTTCAGCTTTAGATCCCTTTTAAAGTCCATGGAGAGAAGTAGGCACCCTGTGGCAGTGGGTCATCTCCACCATTTTAGGCATGCAAATAGAATCGAGTGCATCCTCTGGCACCCTCTCGTCCTTAGGGCTCATCTTGATCGAAATGGACTTCTTCCACACTGCTTTGCACCTTCTTATCCTTGCCAGTCATTACACTGTCTCTCCTTTGGCTGCCCTGCAGGACGAACGTGCACTTTTATTTTTTTCTAATTTTCTATCAGGAGTTTGAAGTCTTGTAATGGGTTGTGCCAGAAGGCTGTGGTGAAAGAGGGAATCTAATGCAGATGTTCTGAGCAAAAGACAAGTGGGCATTGGGCTATGCTTTCTCTTTAGAGATGCAAGTTCAGGTTTTGTAAAGTGCTTTGAAGTCCCCTGGGATGAAAGCTAATGTAAAATGTGACAGTTATTACTATAAACTCTCTCAGCAAACTTGAACTTGCCTAAATGTCTATTCATATGCCTATAAGAAATAAATTCCAAATAATTGCATTATGCCCTTTGTATTAGTGGATTTTCTGCCAGTAATTGACTTTATAGAAAAAGACATCTATCAGCTTAGCAAGGAGTTTACACCCAGGCCACTACTAGGAAAATTACAGGACTGTATGCGAAAGCATCTTTAACAGAGTGGTTTAAAATGAAAAGCAGCCCTAACAACACTGTAATTATGAGCATCCCCTCAGGCTAATCCAGCTAACAAAATGTTTAATGCTGAATGAGTTTTCATCTAGGATTCAGATGCATCCTGGGTGAAACTGAAGAGAAAAGCGAAGATGTGCATATTTGCTTAGGATTAGATTTGTGAAGGCATGCAGGTGTTTGCCACTCTAGAGCTGGAATACTAGACCATCACCTCCCCCAACAGGACCTAGGGGTGCGTAAGGAAACATCATCATTTATCACGGGGATTGTGAACACATGTAGGCTGAGGAATCATACTTAATGTCTTCACTAACAGAGAGAAAGAAGCGAGGGACTGGCCTTCCAGCCCACGGCAATGACATGTGGCCATGTATAGTTAGAGACCTTAGGGAGACCTCTGGCCTTCAGACCTATGTACGTGCACATTTACTATCCCTCTACTGTCCCACTCAAGATCTTTCCAGAAATCCCGTGGAGCAAACACTTGAGTTTAATCCACTTCCCTTAAACATTTTGAATCAAGCCTTATTGAAATGTGTATTTCCAGGCACTGTCAGGTAGCTGAAGTTTAAGCCACTAAGTGGTCACCCCCAGGGGAAAGCCTGCTCCCATTTTATCCGTATCCCTTTCTTTAGCAAATAAGGAAATAGTGAAGTTGTGCTGAACATAAACACACTGAAACCTGAAAAATCAATTTCTTTGGTAGGAAGAATCTTTCCTGCATTCACAACAAAGCTAAGATTAATTGGGGAGCACTGTTTGTGAAGAAGAGAATAAACCAGCAAACATTTTCATGGATCCTATAATAATTAACATTCTAAGTAAATCAGTAACTCTAAGCAGCTTAACGAGGAGGTGTTTGCTCTAGGACCAGCATAGCACCTGGGACAGGGCTGTGCAAGAGATTGTCCCATTGGCCTCTGGGTGACTCCGTGTCTTACTCCGGAGTACCACAAACACTATTAAGGTTTCTAGAGCTTTTGCATCTTGAGGATTTGCAATAGTACAACCTCAGCCTTTGCTTTTTTCCCCATTCTACAGTCCAGAATAGGGAACATAAAAGTGAGAGTTAGACCAAGGTGTGAGATTTGTTTGTGGATACCAAATTTTTCAGTTTTCACAAAGATTTCTAATCCAGAGATTCTTTTTCAGGTTCATGCTTAGCACAGATTTAACACAACAAGACAAACTTGTTGTCTAAACATTAAAGCTGGCCTTGTTTTTGAACATATTTAAGGCACTTGTACACTTTAACCTCACCTGCTCATTCATTTGTACAAGCATACTGAAGGTATCATACACTGAAATTGGAATATGAATAGTGTCAAAATACTGGCAAGCCTCCAGAACCCTGGGGATCTAAAATGAGACAAAAATCTAGAGGAAGTAATAATAAAGGTGAAAAAACTGCTCACAGTGCTATGTTTATAATTTCATCTCAAGTTTTTGCAAATATATATAATTTGCAAAGTACAGTCTTTGTAAAATCAGACCATCTCAACATTTTCAGGCATTGAAATGGCCCCTCTGAGACCTCACCTGCATCCTTTTCAAATTCTTCCACGTGCTTCTCTCAGCAGAAAATACGATTAGGAAAAGCTGTGAGCTTGAAAAGGTGTCGCAATAAAATAAAAAAAAAGACCTCAGAAAGGCTTTGGAAGCTTGATAGTAATCAAATCTACTGCAGAAAAGAAAATCAATGTTGCTATCTTTATATATCAACATAAACATTTATTTTTCATTACACCAATGAGAAGGACAAACTGTAATGAATCAAGAGGGATTTCAGGAGTGGAATGAAGACGAAAAGGCCTGGCTTGTCAATGTTCCCCTCTTGTGAAGGATAACCCTGTCTCTCCAAAATGCTGTAAATCTTTCACCCTAAGCGCCTCAGCAGCCAGAAGCAGGAAGAAGAACAGACCTCCAGCAACTACTCATGGCCAAATTGCTTCCACTTCAGTAGCTCTCTAATGGGGAATATTGATTGGGATTTCTTTAGCTGGTGGGCAGGGCTGCAGGTGTGTAGATCTCCAGGACCTTGTTGCCAGATGTGGGTGTTCTCTGGGGGAGCAGATCAGGACAGGGTCCTTGCTCCCAGGGGGTGTCAGGAAGGTGACCTGCAGCGCCTAGAGGACCCAGCAAGACCAAGTCCAGCCCTGCCAACGCTCCCTGCATGCAGGCATGTAGACAGAAAGTGCTCATCCACACCACAGATTCTTCTCAGAGTGGGATTTTGCTCAGAGCACTTCTCAGTGCTGTACTGAATAACATAGCTAGAATTCTACAACCCTCTTCTCTCGGGTAATCCTTAGAGACCCCTCAAAGTTATCCCTAGAGTACCCACAAACATACTGTGAAACAGAATGTGAGCTTCCAATTGGATGCAATGCAAACTCCACCTGAAAAACAAGCGTTTTAAGGAAGGTTCTTCATGAAAAGAAAGCATCTTCTTGAAAATTTCCCATTTGATGTGGGTTTCTGTGCAGTCCCACACCCCTTTTCTTAGCCATGGACATTAAGGGGAATTCCGGATGCTCACTTCCACCTTTAGGAAACAAGCCTTTAGGAAACAAGCTCTCCCTCACCCCTCAAAAAACCTAAATAATAGTATCTCTGTGCAACTAGGACTTGAACTGGAGGTAGGATTTACTACTTACTATTCAGTATTCTGTAGCCATCACTTGGTATTAGTATCTGCATTTGTAATTCACTAATCCTTCATTTAGAAAGATTTTGGTGGTGGAAACAATACTTAGGGACTCTGGTGACCTCCCACCATGGATAAGATTTTGCAAACAAAGCAAAATGTTCCCAGATACTCTACAGGCTGAATGTCCTTCACATAACAAGTCAACAAACATGAGGAAGCAATGCATATATTTGCAGAAAATGGTTTGGGATCATGGACAGAAGGACTAAATCACTGAATAATGTGTTAATTCTACCATCTCTAATATGAATGAGGAAAGAGAGGTTTAGATATGTGAACAGGTCAGGCATCAGAAATTTTCATTTGTTTAATGCAGAGTTTGAAGCACAAAACACAGACTACACTAAGTTTCAATTAAAAATACATATTTTTTAATTTATGTTTTAAATTGTATGGAAGCTTACCAAGGTTCTTGTAGCCACTGCAGAATGAAATTGCTCTCCTTCATAGCACAGACTTTGGAGTACCTTCCCCATAATTTGGGGGGAACAATTTGTAGGCTGGAGGAGAGGGCTGCAGGAATGGACTGGTGAGAACCTTATGAAGTTCAACAAAGGCAGAAGTAAAATCATGATCTGGGAGGGAATAACCCAATGCAGCTGGACACGGTAGGCAGCTTTGCAAAAAAATGCTTCTGGGACTGCTGGTGGTGAGCATGAATCAACACCATGTCTCCCCAAAGCCCTCCTAGCAGGAGTGCAGCCAGCACGGTGAGCGAAGGGATCCTTGCTCTGTTCTGCACTGGTGAGATCCCACCTGCAGTGCCTGACTCGGTCTAGGACTCCCAGTGCAAGTCCCCTGAGTCCAGCAGAAGCTACCAAAATGATTGGGGCTGGAGAACAGGACATGTGGACATGTGAGGAGAGATTGAGGGAGGTGGGTCTGTTCAGCCCGGAGGAGGGAAGGTGAAGGAGAGACCCCCCTGCTGTCTGCAGCTGCCCAAGGAGAGGGTGCTGCGAGGGCTCTTCCCACGGTGGGAGGCTGGGAGCCAACACACTGGAAAAAGGAAATTCCCCATTGGATAGAAAGAAAAAAAAATCACCCTGACGGTGGTCACACACTGGGCCAGGGGTGCAGAGATGCTGTGAGACAATCAAAACTCAGCTGGGCAAGGTTTGGAACAGGATGCTCTGGCTGGCTGTGGTTCGAGCAGGAGCCTGGACTGGGGACCAAGCACATGTGATGGTGTGATTCATGCCCAACCATGAGTGCATCAAAGGTAGAGCTTTGCGTCAAAGGACGGTGACTAAAGCTGTTGAATAATCTTGTTGAAGCTTTGACTGTTCTGAGAAAGCTGCAGCAGTTTGTCATATGAAATTGTACGTCTGCAGGGCAGACCATGAATAAATCCTTCCTCTGAGTGGAGGGAATATTCATGACAGTTCCCAGGAGGATAAGTGTTTATGAAACCTTGCCAATTGCACATGTCTAGCCAGACCTCTTTCTCTGTGATATATGGGAAGCCTGTTTTCTCAATGTGTTAAGGAAATAATTTTCATATCCTACAGCATTTTGATCTCAGTGTCTTTCCAGAAAGCTGGCCCATGGACAGCCGTGCCTTTCAGGTACCCAGTGACCTTGCTCCGCCTCCTTCAGGCTGCTCCCTCCTGCCCACCTCATTCCCCCAAGCAATGCATTTTCTACCCTTTGCCCTCTATAGTTCTAAGAGCAACACAGTCTTTTGTGCTCTGTGTTAGCTGGGCTGCAGGTTTCTCCTCTGCAGGTGCCTGTAGCGAAGCAGGAGGGTCTCTCAAGACCTGTGTTTGCTGTAAGCGATATGCTGGGAACTGCTGTTCTATCTCTTGCTCTATGCTTGGATCAACGATAGCTCCAAGGCTTTCGAACCACAGCCATCGTGCACAGCTCTTCAATCAATGTTATCAGAACTGTTTCAGAAAAGCTGAAGCTCTGACAACACAGGTTTGTCTTTCAGGATCTGCTTGGCAGTGCTTGAAGGCACCCAAGACTGACTTCTTTCTGTTCCCTCTCTCTTTTTAAATAAATGTGACATCCCCTTTGCTCCTCTGGGCTGGAAACTTTCTTTTCTCTCCGGGTAGCTGCTTTCTTTCACTCCAAGGTCTCAGGAGGCTTTGGGAATAAAGAGACCAACAAATTAGATTGGTTTCACCTAGTGGATGAGCCTGCAGCTGGGATATTGGGTTTTTATATGCTGCAATTTAATTTCTTTCTCATCCTGTAAGCTGTGCAATCTTTTCCCAGTTCTTATTCCTGTGAGCAATGTCAGGATGTTTTCCTCTTCTCTGACACTGTTAACCTCTCTAAGTCTGAACAGGGAAGAAAATAAGCAAAGCATTGCCTACTAAAACTCTTGGAGACCAACATCTTGTGTCAACGTTCACTTTGGAGGATGTGTGAGCACTTCTGCTGTCCTGCTGGAGAGCCAGTTCTGAGGTTTTGCAAACCCTCAGTTTCTTCTTTGCAATAAATTAAGAGAGGGTGGCAATTTTCTGCCTCTAGAACAAGCACCCTTTGGCCCCATTTGTTTTGAATGAACATGATCCAGCCTGCACAGAGATGACCCTTCCTCTCCTCCAAACCAGTCTGTGGTCTCAGTGCTGTGTTAAAAGTGATGGAGGCTGAGAATGCCCAGCAGCAGATCCAGCCTGAACCCCCTCCCAGCAAAGTTCTGTTTATCCAAATGTAATACGGAACAAATCAACAATCCAGAATACATTTCTTTCTTTTTAAAATCAAATATATGAAGGCGTGGATGTGTTGAAACAGTGCACCTCATAGTCCCAGCACTGTGCTCCTGAGCCATAAATGCAGAAGCTTGGGAAATGTCTGCGGAAGTCTGGAGCTGAGCTGGGCTGTCCCCAGCCCAGCAGAATCAGCCCCATCCCACCCCGTAGCTGTTGGCCCAGCCCCTTCTTACAGCCTCCCATGATGGAGACATTACAGTTACATGAAACAATCTACTCCAGTGCTCTACTAGCCATAAAATAGATTTAAAAAAATCCGAAATGAGCAAAGTGAACATTTCATACTTCATTCTATATGCATGAATTCCTATCTTCCACACACAGAAAACAATGTGTGTCTCTCTTTGCAGCAGCTATTTCCATCTTTAAAAAATGTTACCACATCATCCCCCTTCTCCCATCTCCTCTGTTTTATAATGGAAAAAGATGAACAACAATAAAACACTTTGGTCATCTTTCTTCATAGGTCCTATTATCTAGGTTTCCGAATGGCATGCAAGTATTAGGAACGCATATGGCAGCTTTGGTTCTGCAGAAGATGAAGCTCATGTGTAAGGGCATAACTGATATTTGCCTTCATGGTATCACCACAAAATTAGCAGTGAAAATTTCTGCAAATAGATGTAGCAGATATTAGCAGTATGATCTAAACCTTACCACATTTCTTCCACTATAGCATATGAAGTTTATTCCATTGAGTTCTAACTAGACAGGAAGGTTTCAAAGCTTGAGTTATTCTGCTACTGAATTTCGTGAGCACAACAACGTTACACAGGATCATTGCAAAATTTGCCAAAGGATCTACCTTTAACTCATTTTGCACTGCAAAACTATGCACAGATATATTGAATGATGCAGATAACATTTTTTTCAGGATTAGGAGAGTCAGTGTAAAGGGAAAAGCTCATCACAGAGCCTCTGCTGCAGGATCTTATTGTGGTTATTCTACTGAGGGACTCTCTTTGCTGAAGAGCTAATTAACAGGAAGGCTGGAATGGACCCTGGGTACAAAAGAAAATCTTGAGGTACCCTAGAAATAATCAGCTTGAAGATCATTTTGGACCCATAACCCTAGAGACAAATATATGCAGTTCAGACCAATTGCCTTGCTAAGGAGCAAATTGTAAACAATATACTTTTAGAGTTAAAAATTATTCTAATTTAATGATATCTGTTCAGTCAGTGTTTGGAAGTAAATCAGTGTGTGAGTAGCAAAACAATAATGTACTTTAAACTAAATTATTAGTAAACAAATCAGTCTGGTAGGCAACGAATGTGTGATACATAATTCATTTCTATTATCCAAAACACTTCACTAGCTCTCAGAGCCTGGCGATAAAGTATGCAGAATACAGTATCCACCATCCCGGGAAACAGTCTCTAATGTGATATTAAAGTTAAAAGAGAAGTGAAGTATATTCCCCCAAAGCAAGGTATTTGAATAATCCTGGAATGAATCCATCTCATGCTTCTTTTTAAAGCTGGCTTTATTTTTTTTAACTAAAGTGCTTTCATTACAGCCCGAATGACAAATGTTCCCTGCTTGGGTCTGCCACCAACCCATGAATTAGTCCCAAGAGGTCTCAGTAATGTGTGAGGTGGATGTGGTGCCAGCCTGGCCCTGCTATCCCCCCTCCCTTTGGGGATCCCGGCTCCACCCCAGACCATCGCCAGGGCTGCGTCCAGCTGTGTCAGGAGAAAAAAAGCCATATGAGGTCATGGGAGGATGCAATAAAACCTTCTCTGGCCAGTTTTTGACCTTGTTCCTGTTTTAACCTAATCTGTGATGCAGGAATAAGGCAGAACAAGTGCTGTGGGGGGAGAACAGGGCATGGGCAATTTCCTGGCAGATCCCATAGCCTGTGACAGGGCGGTTGAGCACTGAAGACAGATTGTTCTGGATGAGACACTGTTCTCTTCACACACATTGTGCCAGCAGCTATTTCTTATTTCTCTACAGCGATGTTGGGGCAAGTGCTTCCCTTTCAAACCCTGCAGGTCTGGCTGGAAGGAGGTGATCATCAGGATGATTTATTGCTCTTCTCCTTTCACCTGTTTTATAGCAGGATGTAAAAAGGTGTCAACTCCTGATGATGATTTCATCTGCCCTATGCCATGAATGTCATTATTTCCCAGCAGGGAAGCCAGGACGATCAGAAATAGCAGTGCTGATCAGAAACCTTTCTTGCAAATACAACTGGCCACTCAGGTCCAGGGCGGGGGGACCTTCACAGGTCTTGGTGATAAGAAACATAAAGGATTACTGGGGCAGGCCAGTAGATAAGGACAAGTACAGAAAATTTCAGGTACATAAAGACCATTCCGGTTTTGGGGTTGGCACACTGATTACACTGCTGTCACCCAATTTGTAACAGTGGAGGACTCTGGTTTATACCAATCTTTCAGGTTTAATAACTCAGCCCAGAACTTTTGTTTAGAATCACGTCACATGTGATATTCTGGAACATTGTTTTTTATAAAATACCCATTGCCTTTTAAAAAAATCTTTGCTTACATACTGCAGTGTTTTTACTTGGGTGGGCTGCCGGGCTTCACCATGGCTGCTCACTCACTGCCCCTCCTCAGAGGGAAAGGGGGAGAAAATACCATGAAAATGGCCCAAGGGGTGAGATAAGGGCAGGAAGATCACTCAGCAATTATTGTGATGGGCAAAACAGACTCGGAGTAGGGAGATAGTAAGATTTATTGCCTATTACTAACAAGCAAAAGAAGTGAGGAACAAAGGAAAGAAACCCAAAACACCTTGCTACATAAACCCACTATACATACTGAAGATGACAGAGACTGAGTGATTAAAGCAGCTGGCCTTAATGCTGAGATTAACCCAGTGTGATCTCTGCTCCTTTGCTAATGGCATTGGGAAATTTTCCCTCTGGGAAATGTCCTACAGAGGAGGAGGCTGGTGGGACTCCAGGAGTGCATCAGTCCTGCCCCAAAGCTGGGGCTGCTGGGGTGTCTTAGGCTCTGTAAAAGTTTGTCAGCCATTTTACATTTGCCAAGAGTTAATGCAAGCTTATTGGGAAAACAAACAAACAAAAAACAGGTAATGAAAGCATGGGAGGACTTTTGCTTTCAGAAGATTCACAACACTATGTGACAATGCATGATATATGAACGCGTCCCCAGAAGTGAGGCATCCCAGCACCTTCTAAAATCCCATACTCCTGCACACACAACAAAACACAACCCCCCCAGGAAACGTACCCCTCTTCCCCTGCCCTGTCTCACTTGCCTTCAAGCACACACAGGCGAGGTGTGGGTGGTGTGGTCCCCTTGGCTTTGTGGTGAGGAGGAAATCCGTGGAAGCCAAATGGGAGAGCAGGCTGGGCAGATGGTGGTTCCACACTGGTGTGCCAGGCAGCAGGGCTGTGCTGCAGGCTGCCCTGGGGGAGCCCAAGGCACCACTGATTTCAGGGGTCACAGGGCAGCCACGGCAGCCAGAAACTCTGAAGATGAAGGAGACAATCTGAATGAACACCTTCATTTGGAAAAAAAAACAAACAAAAAAACCAACAAACGTACACACACACACACAAATGGGGAAAAAGGTTCTTTTCCATCTCCAGCTTTTGGCTCGCTTATAATTAGGGCAGGGAGTCTGCTGGCTGCAGCTGAGACTCGCAGCATGAGCAGACTGAAAACTGCTCCCCAGGAGGAGCATCCACAGCGGGCATCTGGCATAGGTGCAGAGCCTGCATCCTGCAGAGATGGCTTACAGGCTCTGTGCCATGAAAAATCATACAAAATATGAAAGGGAATTCCCAAGACTACCAATTTACCGAATATTAATTATTCTGGAAATTAAGGATGCCTCTCCTCTTTGGAACAGTGGTGGAATGTTATGGGGAGAAACCTGTATTTTTTCCGATGTTTTAAATGTATTTCTAGTGATTATTGTGGCACCTTAGGAAAGAACAGGGTTGTTTTTAAGGAAATGGACAAGTCACTGAGTTGCCACTTCAGATTCTTTTCATAAGCATCCTGCTGCCTGTCCATGTTGGGGCTGCAGGACCCAGGGAGTGTGTACTTGCCAAGAAACAATAGGACATGCAGCCGAGCTGCGAAGAGATCATCTGGAATAGCACTTGACATAAAGCACCCTCAGAAATGAGACATTCTTGCCATGTACACTCTTCCATGGACACATTAGCCTCCAAGTACATAAAAATATATGACAGCTGATCTCTGTTATGACATTTACCTTCATGAGTTTAGGACCAGAGGTCATAACTGGATACACATATCACAAAAAATCAATCATTAGATATTTTATCAGAACAAAGCACACAGTATTTTTTTTCTTCTACAGCTAATCTTTGGAGAGTAAAGTCTTTGGTTTTCTCTTGGATTTTTGACAATCCAGGTGTAAAAACACTCAGGGATGGGTGCTTTTAGGCAAGGATTGTTTTTTGCCTGCATCCTCTAAGGCTCAGGATGTCTCCACCTCAGAGTCCCTTTTTAATGGAAACTTCTCTTGAACTGAAGCATTGCTTGAGGAGGTTACAGGAAAAAATAACGAGATGAATGGCAATATTGCCAGGGACAGATCGCATCAGCCACATGCACTCAAGATCAAGAACGAGATAACGAACTGTCACTGTAGGGTGTAATCTTGTTCTCCAGACTACCCCAATACCAAAGGACTGAAAAGGGACTGATATGATGCTGCTTGTATAAAAGGATTGGAAAGGTCCACAAAGCTACTTAGTGATAGTCTGCCATCTCCAGCAGGCACCTTGGTGGAAGCTAAGACTAATGAGTAACGAGTGGACACCCAGTTAGGGATGATTTTTTTGGAGAAAAGTCATTCCTCAGAAATCTAAAAAGGTCTGTAAAATCCTGATTGATATGTAGAAGCTGATTGGGGAATAAATTTCACCATTTCCTCCACTGTAAGATCTCCTGCCACCATATGAAACCTGCAAGTAACAGGCTCCAGACCAAGTGAGGGCAGCTCCTCCTGCCTCAACGTGCAGTTAACCTCTGGAAATTCTTGCTGCAGAAGCAGCAGACACAGAAGGCTTACTTCGGTTCAAAAATTAAGTAAATTCATGGAAAGGAGAATACATGGAGGGCTATTTAAATGCAAAAATACCATCTCTGTTTGAAACCTGCAGATCTCTGGAAGGTTAGAGAATACATCAAGGAAACATCTAAATTTGTAGAGCAAAATACAGATCTTAACATCTTGTTGGGAATGGAATGGTGGGATGTGAGGACAAAAGATGGATCAGGATTAATTTGCTTTCTCTCCTTTTTTCCTCTGGCAAACTGTTTGAGAACAAACATTCATTAAAGAAACAAATGAACAAGATGTTTAGTTTAGTTTATGGAATAAATAGGAAACAAATGCAGCAATAGTAATTGAAATATTTTGTCAATTGAACTCAATGTATTATTATTGATTCTTGGCTTATTTTTAAATGGCTAATTGCAAGTGTTTGCTATTAGACTGTTATATTAAGTTTGTCATTATAATTATACAATCAACTGATATATTTACAGAAGACTTCTACTGGTTGATTGCTCAGAGGATGTTTACACTCTTACTTATTTTTGACAGAAATTTATAATTCAGCCTTATTCTCTGACTAGGGCTGCATATATATTGTTTTATAATTTTTAGCAGAGCTGAGGGGGGAATAAAACATAATGTATAATTTATTTAATGAATTTGGCTACGTCTCTTGATCATAAATTTTTTGTCAGCAGTTTATGAATGTCCTGTGTTTATTTGTTATTCAAAAAGGACTTCTGGAATAATTGTTAATGTTCCTTCCTGCTCTGTTAATTGCTTGTGAGCAGTTTGTTCCCTGCGCTCGGGAGGAAAGTCTGAGCTGTGGTGGTGGCTGTGCCACTGATGGGCTGCTGCTGGGGTGGGAAGGGGCTGGAGGACCTGGCCCGAGCTCTGCTCAAGGCAGGGTCAGGCAGAGCACTCTGCCCACAGCCACAGCCCTTTGGGTTTTCAGTATCTCCACGGATGGAGACCCACAGATTCTTTGGGCAATGTGTTGCTGTGTTCTCTACTTTCAGAGGAATCATTATTATTATTTTTCTTATGTTTGACCACAATATGTGTTTGTCCTATGCTGGGGCAACACCCAGAAGAATGTTCTTTATTCCATCATTTCTACACATCGACCACATCTCCCTGAGCCTTCTCCCAGGCTGAACATCCCAGGTCTCTCAGCCTCCCCTTTGTACATTCAGCTCTCCAGACCTTTAATCACCTCCATGGCCCTTTGGTGGTCCATATCTGTCTTGTACCGGGGACCCCAGAACTGGATCCCCAAAATGGACCATCTGGTTTGGAGTTCTCTGATATTCCTTCAAGAACTGCTAAGCAAACACAAAGCTTAGACCCGTTGCCTAAGTAAATAATGCTGATTTTCTCTAAATGAGTAAATAGCTATAGGAGTACTTCTTTAATCTCTTTCCCAGGCTGAATTTTTAAGAAATGAATATTCCCACCAGACCTACCTATTCATAGCTATGAACCAATATTTCCATTTCTGCAATTTTGTCATGCCTTGCCCTAGAAATGCCCCCAGAGAGCACCATTTCTGGGGCATTTGGGTGCTCTTGGCACTGACTGTTTGAGATGAGCTTTGGTGCTGCACTTCCTCCTCCCAGTGCTGGGGACTTCAATGCTATGGTGTGGCTTCCACCACCATAAAAAAATTTCCATTGTCACCTAAATACAGAGGAGATCAGTGGGGCCATAGGGCCAACCAGTGTCTTCCAGAAGCTGACGACTCCCTTGGGACCTGCGGCAGAAATGTGTCCAGGTGGGCAATGTCCCTGGGAACACAAACTGTACGGCACAGCACGCTCACAAAGACAAAAAAAAACATCAACATAATAGCTTACTGTCCTCTCTCACCAAGGCTTGCTGTGATTTACCTCTTATGAGTTTGTTCTAACCTACACACAGTCTGTGGTAAATGAAAGAGCTTGTGCTCAGAAGGTTTAGGATGAAAGACTTTCTGTCTCTGTTCAATTTATGATATTGTGAGTCTGTAATGTTATGTTTCCACTTGTATTAGATTTTTGGTAGATTTCTACAACAAAAAAATAAAAAAGAAAAAAAAATGAGGGAATGCCAGTTTTATAGCATCTGATGGCTACATCATTAAATTCAAGAACAAGGGCATAATAAAGGTGAAGAGTTAAGTAAAAAGCTTGATGCAAAGCTCACTGAAGTCTTGGCCCTTGGGCACCATGCTGCCCTGAGGGGTGGGCAGCAGCTGGCCGTGCAGAAGCCCCTTGCTCCTGCCCAGACTGTGCTGGCTGTTGGCTCTCCCGGGGCTTGTCCTTGTCTCTGCTCAGTGCTGCTCTGCTGGCACGCTGCGGGCCAGGCTCAGCCCACGGGGGCAAGGGGAACTGGGTGCTGGCCAGGGCGTGGGTGAGGGCCCTGGGCAGACAGAAAGGACAATCAGAGGCAAGGCAGTGGGGAATGCTCCCGGGCTGTGTTTTGTTGTTCATTGGCAGGTTTTGCCGCTTGTTTGCACACTCGTCTTTATTGCCACCTATTTATCACATGAAAAAACGGCTAGAGTCTGTTGCTCTGCTAATATTGCTGGCTTATTCAAGGTGTCACTGGGTGTTTTACAGCTGTGAGCAGGTAAATGTGGTGGGTAGCTTTACAAGGGAATCATTTTTCATAAGAAATCACGACGCGGCAAGAGCAACATTTTCTGTCCTCCACTCAAGCTTTTGCCATTAAGTCTGTGAGGAGGTTTGGGCTGCTTTCCGTTTCTGAATGGAGATTTATGCGCGCATCCTCTAAGTAGATCTTAATTTATTTTTGTGCAGTGGAAAGCTTTGCTCCTGCTCAGCTGTGCAGGGACGGGGCAGAGCAGGATGGGGCTGCAGGCACCTACGTGTGTGTGGGCAACACCTACGGGGCTTTGACCTGGGTCTGTGTACTTAAAAAGTGACACGTGGCCCCTGTGGAGCTGTGAGAGCTTCCTCCTGCACAGCTGGTGCAGTGTGCGCCCAGGGGAACCACAGGACCCCTTCCAAACCACCAGGCAGCTCGTGTGGCTTGTCCCTTGGGTGAGAGAGAGAGGCTGCAAACAGGGCTGGGGAGGACCCCCCGGGACCAAAGGGCAGTACTGCCATGAGGTTTTGTTCTCACTGCTTCTGTAGCTGTAGCAGTCTCTAAATTAGTTTCCCTGTACAAAACCTGCTGGCAGGCTTGCTCTTGGATGAAATTGACCTTTGAAAGAGATAGATGAGATACCCAAGGGGCCGGACATCTCAAGAACTGGACAGCAGGTGAACATTAATCTGAGAGACATAATTTTTTTATGCTACACCTTAAAACCTCCAGTCACCTGAACGATTTACATCTTTGCCTTTCTAGGCTCCAGAGTCCTGCTTGTTCTTGTCCTCAACAGAAGTTTTATGAGCGTAACGCTGGGGTGACAGACAGACAGACATCTTGTAGCCCGTTTCCCCACATCAGGGGGTGTCTGTGCCTTGGGTGGGCTCTGGGAGAGCTGGGGTCTGGCTGCCAGGTGCCCTCCTGAGCATCAGCACCCCTGCTTGTGGAATGGTGATGGCAGCTTTGGCTTTCTCTGACAAACACCAAATGGCAACCTTCTGTGAGAAAAATGAAGTTCAGACAATCTACAGCCCCATGATGCCATGACCCAAGGGGACGCAGTTAAAGGGGTAGGAAGAGAGTGAGAGCCTTCCAGCAAACTACAGATGCTTTATGCCACATCCTGCAGTAATGCAGCACCTTTTACAGAGGTGCTGTGTGAGCAGAGGAGACAAAAAAGGAAAAAAAATCCATGTGTTGCATTTAGTTGTAACGAAAGACTGCTAATTGTTTATGCCCAATGTGCTCTCATGTTTATGTTGTTGTTTTACCACACGGCTTCTGCAGGAAGCTTCCTCAGGTGGCTGGTTTAGCACGCCCCTGTCTCCTGCTCTCTGCATGCAAGCACTATTGATTAGCGCTTAATTACAAAACTGCTGTTTGTTCTGAGGACAAGGAGGCAGTTTAACAGGGAGGTCTCTTGGGAAGGAGCTCTTTACAAGAGCCTTGAACAAGGCCAAGCTGGGCTATGTGGGCAGAGGGGTTGTCCTGGTTTCAGTTGGGACAGAGTTGTTTTTCCTCCTAATGGCTGGTGAGGTACTATGTTTTGGATTGGGATGAGAAGAGTGCTGATAACATGCTGGTGTTTTAATTGCTGCAGAGCAGTGCTTACACTAAGCCAAGGACTTTTCAGCTCCTCGCTCTGTCCTGCCAGCGGGCAGGCTGGGGGGGCAGCAAGAGCTGGGAGGGGACAGACCCAGGACAGCTGACCCAAACTGGCCAAAGGGGTATTCCATACCATCTGGGGTCATGCTGAACAATATATAGGGGTGGCTAGCCAGGGTGGGGGGCCGGCTGCTCGGGGTTGGGCTGGGCATCGGTCAGCGGGTGGTGAGCAATTGCATTGTGCATCACTTGTTTGTACATATTATTATTATTATTATTATTATTATTATTATTACTATTATTTTCTCTCTTAAATAAACTGTTTTTATCTCAACCCACAAGCTTCACTTTCCCGTTTCTCTCCCCCATCCCAGAGAGGGAGGGGGGAGGGTGAGCGAACGGCTGTGTGGTGTTTGGCTGCCGGCCGGGTTAAACCACAACAGGGGTCCATAAAAGAGGGTCCTGTTTCTGTTAATTTGTGGTGTCTGGGGAGGTTCCTGCTGTGATGGAGGGCAGGGGTGCCCCACCTTGCTCCCTTCTGAGCCTGGTGTTGGGCTCCCTGCCCTGTGGTGCTCACAGTGGCGTCGTCATGTCCAGGTGACAGCCCTGGCACTGCTGTGCAGGGCAGGTTGTGCAGAGCTCCTCCTCTCCCCTCTCCATCCTGGTTGGATCTGGAGCTTGCTCCAGGTGGAGGTTCTGTGTGTGCACCTCTTCCAGGGCATGGCTGCATGGCCACGAGCTGTGTTTTGATCCTTTTGGGACCTGCTTAGTTGTTAATACTATTTCTCCTCTGCAAAACAGTCCAGATCTTCCCCTTCTGTGTTTTCATGCTTGCAAACATGAAATTTGGCTTCCCTTGCTCTCCTGTTAGCCAGGGAACCACCTGCAAATGGTTTGGGTTTTATGTTTATGCCTGACCATGTCCTTGGGTGTCCCAGCGCCACATCCAGTGAGGCAGTATTTCTGCCAGCAGGGCAGTGAGAGGCCTGAGTAAGGCTGTAGTAAAGGGTGATAAAGGTCTTACGCTTTCCCTATTATGGGAATGGTATTTGCTAAGAAGCAATCCAAGCTAGATAAGGTAGAGGAAAAGAACTGTTTTACCTGTATTTTTATTTTTATTTTTTTTGTCTTAGAAAAGTTGGAAAGCTGGTAGATGGATACTTCTGCTCTTTGTATAGGTTTAAGGTGTCCTTGTGACTGCATTGAATTGAAGGACTGGGAAAAACAAAAGCAAGAAACTGGGACCGGTGTGATGGATGGCCCTTGAAGGAGTGACTTTCCCGTTGCAAGTTTGCACTGCTCCCCGGGACAGCTGGGGTGCAGCTGTATGGTCTTCCATCAGATGCTGCTGGGTGCAGCAGTGGGGGACCCAGCGGGTTTGCGGAGGGGACCTGTGTGCTCGAGGAAGGGGCTGTGCTGGCAGAAATGGACCTGGGGCTGTCCTCCTCCACCGTCTGCATCTCGCCGGAGCTCCCTGGGCCATGGACAAGACATGCTGCAGCCCGGGGGACTTGTCTTTGCTGGTTTTGAGCAGCGGAAACAAAGCAGAAGTTCACAGTAGTACTGCAGTGGAGAAATGCTGCATTAAAGCAGGAAATGTCCAATGTGCATTTCAAATGAAGAGGTTTTTCATTTGTGTTGTAAAGGAGGAAAAATACCTTCAAGCCTAGTTAATAACACAGGAAAGCTCTTGTGGCTATCAGGGATCTTCAGCTCTAATCCCCTCTGATAACAGTAAATTGAACCAGCTCCTCTGCTGAGGTTTTTCTGTAGCTGAATCATACCCATATAATAAGAGAAATGGACACTGCCTCTCCTATTTACCATTTCTTCATTTAAATAAGTTTTTAAACTGCACAGTTCTTCCTCCAGAGACATCTGATTTACTGCATTTTAAATGGCAACCACTCCTGCAACAATACCTTTTCCTATCAAGATTTGTAATCAGGCTGTTTCTGTTGAACTGTTGTTATTCAAGTTATTAATTTGTCATTTTGCGCAGAATATGATCACAGAAAGAGATGAGCAAAAGGGTTTATTCACCTGCAGGCAGAGCAAGATGGATTTAATTAGAGCAAAGCAAGCGGCAGGTTTTATTTTGTGTATTTTTTTTTCTCAACCCAGCAGTTTAAAAGCTTACACAGCAATCTGCATAAATTACTATGTACATTTTTTTTTTATTTAGATCTTACACCCAATTTGATTAATGGTAATGACTTTGACAGGGTCATTCTGAATGTCTTGTAAGGGAATGGGATCTATCACTTTTGTTGCTATTCTCTCCAGAGGGAAAGTGAACACTGGGAGCCATCCTTTAACAGAGATGTGGAAACTTTTTCTTGCTCTTGGGGTGGAGGCAGGAGGCAAATGCTGGTATCCAGGGAAGCTGGGAGGTGGAAGCATTTGCACTGGATGCAATGTTGGTCTTCCAAACACCCTACCTGGGCCGAGGTGAAAAGCGGTGTTTCTCCTGAAGGGAATATGATGGGGGCAGGTGTCAGTGTGCAACCCAGTAATCCCAATTTGAACGGCGATTCAGATCTCTTGAAGGAGTCAGCATCTTTCACTGCCTTAGCTCTCCTTCTTGGCTGATGCAGTGAAGTCAAGTTTTCCATCTAGTGCTTTTGTGTGTGGCTCCGGCCAAAAGCTGAGCCCTGATCCTGCCAGCGGCAAGTAGGTGTTTGCCCTAGGGCAGCTGTTAGAAGAGTGGCAGTGTTGGCTAGGAGATGCTGGAGTTTGTATCCCCATCCCTCTCCTGCAGGAAGCAATGCCACTGCTGCAACCCTGTTGCAAGGACTGGAACAAATCCTAGAGAGGTCTCGAGATCTCCCTCCTCAGAGGTTTTCAAGACTCATTTGGGTAAACTCCTGCCTGATCTGGTCTAGGGTGGGTGTTAGCCCTCCTTTTGGGAGAACATTGGGTCAGAGACATCTGAGACCTCCTTCAGATGGCATTTCTGTGGTTCCTTTGGTTATGCACCAAGTCACCACCAGGTCTGTCTGCCTAGAAGAGCCCCTGTAGGGGTGACTTTATTCAAGTGAAAGAAGAAGCTAAGATTATGATCCCACTCTCTACCTGAATGGAAAATGGAACTTTACCGTAAGAAAACCCCAATTTTTATTGATGCTGCACAGAGGCAAGCAATCTTGCATCTAGTTTTAGGAGAGCAATATAACTGGCATTGACAGCCAGGCCTAATAATAATAAAAAGGCCCAGCTTCTCATAGTGCATCCTGATAACAAAACACAAAACTAGAGTGTGAATTTATCCTATAAAAATTCATCTACCATGGCTAAAGCCCTGTAAATTGAATTCTATATTTTGGTTGTTAAATAAATAACATTAAAAACAACAACAACAACAACAACAAACAAAAAACACATAATGATAGAAACATTGCTCAGCTCCTGCAGTTAAAAGAGCTCCTTGTTAAAACATCACTTAGAGTAATTTACGAGGTTTGATTAAAACGTATATTTAAATGAACTGTAATTTCCCATCTCTCCCTGTCTCTTCCTCCAGCCACCTGCCAGCACCAAGGATGTAAAACATTATACTGAGGCTAGATTTCTTCAAACAGAAATGGTAAATCTAATACCCTGCACAATAGCCTCCTGCCCCACCTTGGTGCTGACCATATCCCACACCATCACCTGGCAGAGAGATGCTGCCCCTCTCTCAGTGCTCTGCCCACCGACCCTCGCTCCTTGCATCCACTTGGGCTTACGCCATGGGGAGAGCAAGGTAGGATACTTGCAAGCATAAAACCTGAGCACAAGGAGATAAATGAGTATTAAAGTGCTTTTAGACATCAGAGAGTGTGTTCCTTGATTGTGCTCAGCTGAGGTCAGCTCTATTAGACTGGAGCAGAAACCCACTGAGCTCAGTGTCTGCTTTTGACAGCAAGCGAGAGGGACCCAATATAATGATTCTTCCTTTGATCACTGTCCCAGGAGCTGGGAACACACAGCTTATGCACTCCCTGAGCCGGAGGCTGGGTTTTTGTTGAATTTAAAGGACTTCAATGGATTGTTCTTCTATGAACTTGTCCAACTGCCTTTTGAACCTGTACAAAATTTCATATCCATGGGCTCCCACAGTGAGAAGTTCAGCGGTGCAATGTGTGAAGTGCCTCCTTCTGCCTGTTTTGAACCTTTCAATTACTGGTTTAACTTAATGATCTTAAATTGTTACATTAGAAGAGACCACAAACAGTCATTTCCTATCTGCTGTCCCCATGCCATTTTTCTATCCCCTTGCTGTCTTCTGTGCCTCTCAATTCTGGTTACTGCATCCCCGCCTGGGAGGTCCCAATCTGTTTAGCTTCCCTCATTCGGAAGCTGTTTCATACCTTTGATGACTTTTGTTGCTTTCCTCTGGATTTTTTTTTTCAGTTCCACTTTATTTTTTCTGAAACAGAAAGACCAGACTGTGTCCAACTTTCAAGATTCAGGCAAGCCATCAATTTATGTGGTGGCATAAAGCGGCAAAATAGATGTTCATCTCTGTTCTGTAATATTCCTACCATTTCCTCATAGGTTATCTTTGTCATTTCTATAGCAAATTCTTCAAATTGTTTCATCCCCATGACTTTAAGTGCAGTTCATAATTATTCGAATCCAGTTGCATTTGACAGGCTTAGACAGATCCCAATCCATCTTCTACTTCCAAGCTAGCTGTTAGAAGCCCCGATTATTCCCAACCTTTAATTCTGTTTTCACATTGTCGCTACTTCCTTGTGATGGGTGTTCCTGGGAGATATGAATTTTATAATAAAACACATATATTTACAAGAAATCTTTCCAAAAGTAATATTCAGTGAATTTTCTGTTCGCTGCCAGCAATCAGCGGCAGTGTTCTCAGTGGCGGCAGCAGCAGTAAATGAACTACCCTTTTCACAGCCACCTTACATTGGAACCAACAAAACATTTCTGTCTCAGCCTACAAATAAGTCTGAGCAATGGCTCCTCAAGAGAACGAGTTGTGGGCAGGCTGAGCAACAACATTTTCCCACTTCAACACCATTTCATATTTGCAAAATGAAGGTGTTGCAGCCCTGAGCAGCGACTCCAGGTGGTGAAATGCTGAGTGCGCTCCTGTGTGGCAGATGCCGTGAGTGATTTCTCTGGGGCACCAAACAGCCGAGGGCATCTTTGCTGTTCATCACATCCTCCACTATTTCACTTCTACCTCAGAGTGAGCTGCCTGATCCAAGCTGGTCAGCATGGCTCTTGCAGAGTCAAAGACAGGTGTTGGTATCACCAGAGGACGTTTGCATCTTCTCCACCACCACTCCTGGCTGGGGCAAACGTCTTCCCCTCCTGAGCCCTGCAATGGTTGTGATGAGCTGAGTCTCTGTCCTCATTCACTGAAGCCAAACCTGAGCATCACCTTGATACAAATCAGTTACCAGCACCTGATCACCTTTCTGTAGAATGAGAAGATAAAACCAGCTCTCGTGCTGGCTTTCAGCTGGCACCAGGAGGACATACAGTGCCCACACTAACGTAGCATGAGAATTATGTGGAAAAGTGCTGGTTTTGGCAAAAGCCAGCACACAGCTAACCCACGTGGCTCTCTGAGCCATGTGGGTCCAAGTGGAGAAAGCTTTCAGTGTCTTTCATCATGCAGCTACAGCATCTTTTATCTGGCACTAGATCCTCCAGGTTCATCTCTTACCACTGCAGCTGAATGTGGGTTCTGAACCCCATTCTCTCAGGGAAGGAAACCTCAGGGAAAGCTGAACTTTTGCTCCAGCTGGAGCACCCTGCAGGTGAGCGGCCACATCTCCATGCTGTGTTGGAGGCAGGTGAGGGCCCCACATATTTTGACACACTGCAAGCTCTGTTTTGGGGGATCTGCTGAATCCCCAGCAGCTGGAAATGCTTTGAAGACCTGAGCTCTATCCACTGCTTTTCTTTTTCATTTCTTTTTCTTTTCTTTCTCTCTCTCTCTTTTTTTTTTTTTTTTTTTTCTCCTCTTCATTTTGGACAGCAGCAGCAGGGACCTTTGGGGTTTTGAAGCCTGATTTTAATCACTTACCCAATTGAAGTGCTTGCCTCCTTTAACTTTGATATTTCTTGTCATTAGCCTACTGACTTGTGGGATTAAGGTATTCATCTTCAAGTGCTGAACCAGCTTTGTTTATGCTGGGGCTGGGGGTTTCTGCACCTGCTTTTCCCAGTGCTGGATTCATTCCTAAGCATGGGTCAATAGGGTCCTGCTCTGCCTGGAACCCAGGGGATGCTGTGTGAGGCAGCATCTCCCCCAGCCCCCTCATCCCCTCTCTTTATTTGCTACGGAGATATTTAATTCCACTGATCTTAGAGTGGGATTAAAGAGGAGAATGTGTTCCCTTCTTTTGCTAGTGTCGAGATTTTTTCCCCCATATATTTACCAAGGTTTTGTGCATGATCCTTACTTTGTATTTCAGAAGAGCTGGGTTTTGAACTGGAGTTGTGCTCTGCATGATCCAGAGCTGCTTTTCTCACTTCATTATCACCTGGCAATCCAGAGGGGTCTGTGCAGCCCACATCCACCTGCGCTGGGTGCTCTGTGGAGGCCAAGGGGGACCCGAACAGCTTGGGGGGCTACAGCAACCCAGAGCAGACCTGGGCTACCAGCAGTGAACCAACTGCTGAGACCACCACTAGGAACCACAGGCTTGCCCTTCAGTCACTTTCTGGTGGGCTGGGCATGGACGAGAGCTTCTGCTCCCCACGAAGGCAGCAGACAGCTCCTGTCCTCTTCCCTGCTGGCCCCTTGGCCTACACTGACTCCCTGCTGGGCGAAGTCCCATTGCCTGTGATCCTTTCCCACCTATGCCAAGAGCTGGGTCAATGTGCCAGGTGGGATCAGCCCCAGCTGGGGACTGCTCACTGCCCCAGGGGAAGAAGCAGCTGGGCTGGTCCCTGCCCCTCGCTGTCTGCGAGGAGCACAGAGCCAGAAGTAGCTGCAGGTCCAGGACAGGGAATCCTGCAGGGCTACTTGGGCTGCCTCTCTACAGGGATAAATTTCACCCTACTTGTTAGACCTGGTTCTTCGCTAAATGCAACATTTATGACACCATCTGTCTTCAGAAGGGGGGAGCTGGCAGCAGTAGAAAATATTTGTAGGGGATGTTTTTAAATGTTATTTATTTATGCTTTTATTTTTTTGCATTACAAATGTTACAAAGGAACTCCCTGCCCTCTGTGAGCCCCAGGAGAGGCTGGCTTGCCCTGATCTCCTGGGCATTACCCCAAGGTCCAGGTCCCGTTGTGCCAGAGGGGGCTTTTCTTCCCCAGGAACTGCCAGGGAAAGTGGGCAAGTAAGGTGGGGGCGTGGAGGTGCTGGTGCCTCCAGAGCCAGCCTGAGACCTTTGTGGCAGCAGGAGCCCTCCGTGATTAACCTGCAGACATCCCCATGGAGGGGAACGATGAGATTGCAGGGAACAGCTCCCAAACAAAGATGTCATTTTGAACTGGTTTGACATCCTCCATAATACAAATTTTCTGAACATTTTTTTCTTGCAGCAGGAACTATTGTTTCTGACATATTTATCCAGCTCAGTGCTACCTTGAGGTAGCACTTTTGACAGATCACCTTCTTAAATTAAACATACAAATGTTCTGTACTGAGAGGGAAGAGATGAGCAATAATGGTTCTGAGGATGATGGAGAAACTTGCCCGTTAGCTCCTCCTGAGCTGCTAAATTTGCTCCTTTATTAGGAAAAGAAACAGCAGGCCAGCTTCATCAAAAGGGTAATGGGGAAAGAGATCACAGACTTGGGATTTAAGACAAAATACAATCCATACTGAGGTGTTAGAGAGGCCAGGGAAAAGAAGTCAGATCTCTGCCGCATGAAAACCAAAGCCAGGTTAAAAACTGGCCTAAATTCATGTTACAAGCTTGAATTTTTAACCCAAAACCAAACCCAAAATCCAGATGAGCCTGGGAACCTTCTTAGGTGAGGTGGCGGCATGGGGATGATGGATGGGCCCGGGGAGAGGTGGGGGGTTTCAGGCTGCTTTATCCCATCCAAGGACCACCAGCCCCTTTCCAGGGAGGGCAGTGTCCCTGTGCCTCCCCCTGGACCCCCCATGGCCCACTGGCCCCTTGTCCTGATGTGCTCAGGACGATGGCATCACCGAGGTGCCAAAAGGTGGCTGCCACAGGCAGGGGCACGAGGCTGCAGTGCTTGCCCAGAAAACCTCACCCTGGGGTGGATTTGTTTGCCTGTTATTCTAAATTTGTTTACCTGTTATTCTAAAATGGAATCGGATCATTCACTTTCCACCAAATTGCTGCCGCTACCTCTGCCCTGCTCCACTCACGGGATGGATGATTTCAATCTCCTTTTTCCCCTAGCTTCCTCCAAAGTCCTACTATTTTTCTCCTCAACCTCCCATTTTTCTTCCCTCATTGATGAAAAGGCTTTGACCGATCCCCAGCATCCCCAGATGAAATGGCCAGTTCCCTGACACACTGAAATTGCTCATAGTTCTTGCTGCTTCTCTTCCTAAATGAAGTGTTTTTGAAGAATTAGGTGGCCCAGCACTCCATCAGCTCCTGGCTTTTTGGGGCAGACACACACTGCGTCTGTGCAGCAGTGCCACCAGCGCTGCCACGCCATGCTGCTGTGTGTCTGTAATTAAGCTGGAGTTTATGATTCAGTGTCTAGGCTTTTTTTTCTTAGGGAATGGTGAGAAACTCTCTGGAGGAAGCGTTTTCTGCTCCTTGCTCGATTGCTGTTATGTATGTTCCTCCCAAATTCTCTCTCCACATAATGTCAAGAGCACTCCTTTGAAAAATGGATAATCTATATAGGGAATTTTACAGCCAGGCTCAATTTTTAAAAGTCAAAGATAAAACCCAAGGAAAAAGAAAAGAAAAAGGAGAAGAAAAAAGGCAGAAGAATGGAAGAAATGAGGAAAGCAGCTGTTAAAAGGAGGGGGGGGGGGGGGGGGGAGGGAGAAGAAGATTGAGAGAGGAAAGGAGATGAAGAAGGAGATATAGCCCTGCTTCTTATGGCAGTACACTGCAGAAATGAGGAGTTGGGGAAGGAAGGGCTTCTTTAGGACTCTGGAGAAAATCGGCCATATCCAAACCCCAGATTGCCCTGCTGCAGAGCTGTTTTCCATGGGTTTCCAATTTTTTCCCATTTCTAGGTCTTTAACAATATTCCAGTCTAGATGTTGATCTCATCAGTACTTTTTGCACTTGGATCCAGTTTCCTTGCCATTTCTGGCTGGGATGAGGACAGACCCTACACAGACACCTCTGCTGGCCAGGACACCCCTGGGGTCTCTCTCTGCTCCTTCCAGCTCCTTATCTCCTTCCAAACATCTCACAGGGGATATGGATTCATTGCACTGCTTTGTACCACTCACGGGCTTGAAATTCACTTCAGAGGAAATACATGAGAGCAAATACAAGAGCAAGCACATAAGAGCAGCTGGAAACAGAACTGGCAATTTCAGCTGAGAAAAGTTTTCAGAAAAAATAAAAATATGTAATCTGGGAATTTCCCAGATGAAATGCTTTCTTTTGGAAAGAGCACCGTGTTTGATTAACAGGCTTTCATAGGCAAAGCCTTTTGTGTCTAAAGAGTTTTGTTTTTTTTAAATTTAAGAATTGGATTAATTGAAATAAAAAGGCATTAAAGAACTGAATTGCTCCTCAGAAATGTATTCAATTAAACTGAAAGGTTTTTCTTTTTCTAAACCTGCAAGAGAGGCTGGTTGGGGAGGATGTGTTATCTGTGAGGGCATCTGAACTGGAGACCGACTTTGCAGGAATGGAAGGGATGGGATCTAAGGCTGGGAACAGCCACATCTGTGAAAGAACTATAGAAAATCCAAATGAAAACCACCTATGTTCTGGTTCATCACATGACATCTCCAAAACATGATATATTTTCTCCCTCTTTTGCCTAACTTAAAGCCACAGCTGGCAAGGAGCTGCTTACTTCTGCAGCAGTGGCAGGGGGCTCTGCCTACCCGGGGAAGGTGCAGCTGTGCCCAGTGCCCCGGGAGGGCTGGGACTCAGCTCAATGTAGTCAGCTTGCTGGGTCAAAGCATCTAAAGGTCTGTCCCCCTAGGGTGCCGTGGCTGGAAAAACAATATATCAGCCTAGATTCACATAGCAGAGGGAAGGATGCAAATGCCCCATATATGTGATAGTCATGAGTCTCTGCCTAGGATGGGGAAACCGAGCCACTACACCTTGAGCTTCAGATTTAGGGCTCTACCTCCACCATGGCCTTATAGTTATACTATGCATACAGACATTTTTTACCAGTCTTTAGTAACTGAGTTTCAGACTCCTAAGTAAAAAATTGCAAGCCCAAGTGCATCTAATTTTCTTTGCCCTTATCTCTGCTCAGTAACAATGGTTTCCATAATTGCAGAGGCTGGCAGAGTGAGCCAGTCACGTTCCTGCCTGAATCCACAAGTGGTTCTTCAGGGAAAAAAAAAGAAAGAAAAAAAGAACAAGGGGGAAAACAACTTTGGCAATTCTTCCCCCTGACGTCTGAGCTGCACATTAATTGTGGATGAGCAATGCTGGCGATGCGCTCAGGCTGCGGCAGAACGCTCTGGTGGAAGAAAACACGTAGGAGAGGTGATGGGAGACTTCAGGGAGAGGAAGGGGATGAGTACCAGCAGCACAGAAGCAATAATTAAAAATCCTCTTGGGAAACTTTGGGTGCTTGCTGAGCCGTCACCCTGCAATATAAAACAATTAGCTCTACTAAGGCTAAGAGCTGTTTAGACTAATTGGACACCTTGCCAGTGAGCTAGAAAGACTAACGAATGATCACTAAAGAGACCCCCGGTGTGGCTCATGAATTGTAAAATGGGATAGCTCATATGGGGCTGGGTAGATGGAAAGGGAAGAGGCTCATGTGTTCAGTGTGTGAGCTCAGCCGAAGGCCCAGGGGAGAAGAGTGATTGTGTTGGGCACCCTTCAATGAGCACAAGTGATGCTGCGGCTGAGCTAAGCAGGAGCAGCTCCATGCCGTGCTGCCAATGCCAGCCCCCATGAGCCTGTCCTCCTCCTCTGGCCGTGTGGGATCCTGCCCTCTGGCCACTCACCTGAGGCTGGGAGAGGCAGATAGCACCTGGCATACAGTTTTTATCTGGGTTTCTTTGTGTTTTGAACCAAAAAAGCTGATGAAGAAAATTGATGCATGTAATACAGCAGCAGGCTTTGACTGAAGATCCTCACTTTGCTTTTTTTGTATGTTTGTTTTTTGTTTTTTACTCCCACAGAAAAGACAGGACAGCAATATGTTTGAACACAAATGAAACATTTTGCCTTTTCAGGCAATTTTTTAAAAAGCAAAGGTGTTTGTTTACTCTGTCTCTCCCTGTTTTTATTTGGTCTTGGTGCTATTTCCAAGGGAAAGACAGTCTCATAAGAAATATACAGAAAAAGTCTGGAAGCCATCATCAGAGGCTTTCAGGATGTCTGTGAGAAGTGGCTGTCTCAGGACGGGGCTTGTCATGCAGAACAGTTCCTTGGGAAGACAAACACCTTCATTCCTAATGCTCCCCCCCCCATCCTCCTTCTTTACCCTAGTTTTGTCATTTCCCATGCTTCCCCATGCCATGGGAAGTCCCTCTGCCATCTGGGCCAGCTGTCCTGGCTGTGCCCCCCAGCCACTTTGCCCCCCCAGGGCAGCACGAGGAGCTGGGAAGCCCTGGGCTCTGTGCGAGCAACGCTTCGCAACAGCTCAAACCGGTGTGCTGACACCACTGCTTTCATCAGCAGCCCAAAGCACAGCATCACACCAGTCTCTACAAGGAAAATTAGCTCTGTCCCAGCCCAAACCAGGACACAGCAGTTCCAGAGGGCTACCTAAGAGTTATCATGGTAGGGAGCCCACCCCACTAGGGAACCAAACAGTCTCCCTTAAGCAACAAAGCTGTCATGAAACATTGCTATTTCCAGGTATCTGGCTTTCCATATGCTTCACAGCAAGCAGAGACTTTCTTCAAATAAGAGAAAACTTCTTCCTCATGTAGGCGATGTCTGACTGAAGGTACTGTGACTAGCACCCTGTGTACTTTTAAAGTTCTCAGAAGAGAGATTCGGCAACTTGACATCAGCTCTGCAGCTCACAGGAGAAAACAGCAATGTTTTTCATTCTGGATTTCCGTCACCTAGGCATTGGTGTTCTCAGCAGCCGGGCCAGCCTGAAGGACAGCATCTCACCGAGCCTCGAATGGTTCCTCCTGCCAGAGCTGATGTGGAACTGCAGGAATCCAGAATGTGATTCTTATGCCAAAATACTTTGATGAGAGCAGTTTATGTTGACCTGCATCTGGATCAGGAAACAAGCTAGAACAAAACTAGGATCTCTTATAGGTTTGTTCTCTGCTTTACCTCCCATGAAGTCTAAGCAGAAAGTCGATCTCCCGAGTTTCACGCAGACCTCAGCTACCAGGCCAGTTGCATGTGTATGGGGCTGTCTTGGTGACATCCAACAGCACCCAGGCTGCCTTGAAATCACAACACCACGGGCACTTGAGACAACACATGAAGGAATTCAGGCGTCACCTTGTGCCCACAGACCCCAGGTGGGTGCCCTGGTCGCACTCTGGAGGCACTCTGGAGGCACAGGAGGATGAAATAAGAGTTGACAGGGGGACAGAAGGGATCTGGGGCTGAGCTTCAGGCACCTGAAGTACCACGATCGCTATGCAAAGCAATCGAGAGCCAGAAATGGTCCTAAATCTCATTATGTTGCTGACAGGGAATGCAGCCATTTTTTACCTGCCCTTTAAATAAATAGAGGTTTTCACAGCAGCCTCCAGGAACCTTAATTTTTCACCCATCCTAATAACTATAAAACAGAGACAGGCAAGTAATAAAATGTCAAAATCTATGTGTTTTAAAATCTGAGAGAACTCTCAAATGTCACTGAAATGTGGAATGAAAACAGGAGATGGGAGAACCTGTAGCTGAGCTGTCGCTTTATGGACCCATGCCTGTGGTGGAGTCATCTTCCCATCTCCCTCTCTTTTGGCCTCTCTTTTGTGGGACTGCTTGAAAAAAAAAAAAAAAAAAAAATTGGAAGCTTTTCCTTCAGATATTGTTTTTTTTTTTTTTTTTTTTGTTTTTTTTTTTTTCAGGGCATGGGAAGATTCCTACAGGACCTCTCCAGGTCAGTGCTGATGAATAACAATATGCAATGTGAGTTAGCTTTTTTCATAAGTCAAATTTCCGTTAATTACTGTGGCAATTTGAGCAAATACTGCAGGACAAATGTAGGTGCCAACCCAGAGAGAGGCTGGCTATAAATGACACTTTCCTATCTGGTACATCCTGGGATCAAAAGATCTCCCTGAGCTGTCCCCTTGGCTGTGCACATGCTGCACTTGGCATCCCCCACCTCCCCACGTGGGCAGCACACAGAGATGCCTTGGTCAGCCCAAACTGGAGCCTTTCGCAGGACCTTGGGCACCTTGTCTTCCTGCAAGCCTGTCACAGTAGCTCTCCAAATCTGAGACTGGTCCCTGGACCAACCTAGAGAGCATTTCTGCACAAGCGAGGACACAGCCTGTGGCCCCATCAGTGCAGGGTCCCTGGCCACCAGCAATGGCCCAAGCAAGCACCCTGTGAGCTGATGAAATCCTCAGCGGGTCATACCACGTTCCTGCTGCTCCCAGCTTTTCAGGCTGCTGAAAGCTGTGGCTGAGGAGACAGTTTTGGTCATGGAGGCTGGAGATGTTTGTTTTGGTGCTGAAGGGGTGGTTCCATTCCCCAGGGAAATGAGATGAAGCAAGGCTGCAATTCCACTGCTGTATCAATCCCAGTTTAATCCAGTCTCCCAGGGAGCTCCTGATGGACACGGGAGCTGTGTGAGCATTTTGTCCTCTGTTCTGCAGGCTTCCTCAGGGGCTTCACGTACAAAGGCTGAGGGTGGCTGCCCTGACAGCCCCGATGTGTTGAGGTTTCTAACAGAGTGTGTCAGCCAACCAATGCGCAGAACATACACGTTCACACAGAAGGTCCTGGACTTCTCTCCACCCCCTTCAACCATCAGAATCTTTTATATAAATTGCCATCACAGTGGTAACTGGAGCATAAATGGGAAATGGTTTTCTTGTGTGTCAAAAATTCTTCAGATTTCAGAAAAGAGTAAAAGAAGCATTCTGATGTCATACACAACTAGGGTAAAAATTGGAGATCTGTCCATCTGTCAATCTGTCTTTTTTTCCTTTTTGTCTTACTTATTTTTCTTTCATTTTTTTCTGCCCCCCCCCCAAAGTATGGTTATGGGCTGTCAGACATCCCATCTTCAGAGACTCTGGATGAATATGATGTTTGACTTTCCTTTTTCTTCTATTGTCTGTTGGTTAGTTATTATTATTATTTTTTAAACAACACCTTTCTTGTCTCAGAACCAGAAATGTCTGAAAAACAGAAAGGAAATTTTTCAAAATGCCAAGAGTTTTATCCAAAAAGATTTTTCCTGCTTTTTGAGACTCGTCAAAACTAACTTTTCCTTATGATGGTTTGTTTGATCTGGTCCCGTATCTCTCTGAAAATTTAATTACTGGTGCTAGTGACACTTGCAGGGCATCAACAACGGGACCATGTCTGGTGCAGAGCTGTGCGAGCCCCGGGCTCTGCCCCAGCCTCCTTGCAGTCTTGGCCTTGCAAGGACCAGCCAGGACCACACTGCCTGAATGCCACCAAAGATATAAAGGGGCAGAGTTTGTTGCAATGACTTTAGTGGTGAACACAGAGCGAGGCAAAGTTATCCCTTAAAGAAATAAAACAATATAAACCTGTCAGGAGGACATATTGTTGTGTGTGAAGCCATCTGGTTTTACTGCTCAGGGAAGTCCTGTTCTATAAATACACAATAAATGAGTTAAAGGCTAAATAAAACACCCCATATACTGCAGAGCAACTCAGGAATCCTAAATGAGTAAACACGCTCAAAGGGATAAATCTGCCTGGTGTCAATTTATGTTAATGTTATACATGATTGAATCTATTAGAGCAAATAACCAGTAATAAGGCCACAGATAAACTATGACGTGATTGCATTATAAGGTGAGGTGTTTAATAGGGCTCTGCCTTTCCTGTGTTTGCCGCCACTGTGCTCCTTGGGATGGAGCCAGCACCCCATGGAAGATCTCCCTGTAGTCATCGGTACTTGGGGCTCAAGGCTTAGCACTGGAGCTGGAGGATGCTCAGTGCCTCCTGCTGCATTTTGTGGGTCTCCATGCACAACCACTAGCTCTGGGCAATTCTTGTTTCCTGCACATAGTGCGAGGGACACCCACTGGCCCTAGAGAAAGGTTGGTAGAGCACATCAAGGCAGGATGATGTGCTCTGTAGGACATGGCAAAGTGCTCAGGAGACAACTTGTGGCCAAAACGCAGTGGCAAGGACTGACCCCACAACTGGAGAGAGAGATCACACACCAACCTTTGTGTGGTCCTAGTGCTGCACTGGATGTCTGCAGCTGCGAGCAGAACTGGTGTTTTGGGAGGGCCCAGATGGGGAAGGCACTGATGAATCTGGAGGAGCTTCTGAAGACATAAACTCACTCCACTCTTCTCATCCAAATGATTTGGGGTGTCTTTGCTTTATCACAGTGTCCTCTCAGCAGGGCAGAGATCCTGGGAGACTGCAGGACACTGTCTAGTGCTGGGATACCACCAGCTTCCCCCAAGACATCAGTGCCAGCAGGGTCAGGGTGTCCCAGAGCCACCAGTGGCTTTCCCCTGAGCCATCCCCAGCAGACGGAGCACCACCTGTCCCATTTCACGGGTGTGAAACTGAGGCCAGTGACTGGTGACTGCAGCACCACCACCCGCTTTTATTCACAGCCTTGCTCCTTGCTCCAGCTTCATCCTCCACTGTGTTTCCCTTGCAGCACCCAAGGTCCCACCAGACTGAGGGCTCAGGGCTTCAGGCTGCCTTCAGGAGCTTAGTAGCAACAGAAAAATGAATGCAGGTCCTGATCAAAGCTGACTCCTGTTATGCAGAAGAGATTTCATAGGTGATATTCCTGTGACACTGTTCTTTTCGTGAGCCCAGACAGATGGGGCACTACATGAACGGTGCTAGCTCAGTCCAGAGATGTTTCCATGTCGCTTTTCAACTTAGCAATGCACATAAACATATTTTACATGTAAACTGGGCAATTAAGAAGGCAAATGTTTTAAAATACGAGGATTTATTGGCATAAAATTTGCCATCTATCAACACTGCATAAACAATGTTACATAAAAAGCCATCTGGAAACAGGTTGTTTATCATATTTATTCAGTTACAACTTGCTGGTTTAGAGTCTGTGCCTAGCTCATTAACTGTCAAGACAGTTTGACGTTGCCGATGAGAGGTGGATGTATTTGAAATTCTGCACGAAGCACGAATATTAACTTGGGCTTTTAGGCAGCTGCGCTACTTCAGACAGCTTGGACATGCTCTGTGCTGGAATTCCTCTGCGAGAAGGAAGCAGGCTGTGAAGCTGCTGTTTGCTGTGGACGGTCTGAGTCTGGCTGGAAACCTTGGGGTCAGGTCTCGAAACGTATTTGACCCAACTTGAGTTGAAGGGTCTGTGTGTGGGGCTGATGGTGGTAGCAGGCTTATCCATGTGTTGCCGTTGTTTTCATGCAGCATTGCAAAAGGAGCACTTGTTGCATCCCCCAAAGAGGTGCTGAAGTTGTCCTCCCAGGCTGTGAGCTCTACAGGAGAAACCAGGGGCTGCAAACAACTCCTCTGCCTGCTGCACAGGCAGCAATTCAGGAGTCACAGCGTCAAGCCAACAGCCACTGGCTTTTCCTGACATTTGCTGTCTCCCTTGGTTTCAGTAATTAGATCCCCTCTTTTTAAATGTCAGATCTCACGAGGTGATGCTATTGTATTTAGCACTGTGCCCTTCTACTGATTCCAAAACACTTTGCAGAATTACTATAAATAATCCAATAACAAGAGTGAAATAAGCAGTTGCAGCAGAAGGGGAGAGGAAGAGAATGTATCTCAGCGTTGCTTGGAAATGAGGGGAGAGCTTCAGAAATGATGTCCTGTGGAGCAAAGCTGCTGGGGAGATGTCTGTCCATCCCAGATTGTGGGGCAAGGCAGGAGAAGGGAAGGTCAGCTACTGAAGGGACATGGCATAATGGCATCCTAGGTAGGTCTGTAACATGACTGAGAGAAGATGGCAATGGGAGGGAAGGATGGTTCAGCCACAACCCAGTACTGTGTTGATGCTACATGCTTGTGTCCTCAGCCAAGACCTTCAATCTGCACCCAGATTTTAGTCCAGACTTCCCCTGCAATAGGTCAATAGTGAAATCTTCTGCCAACCCTTTGTTTGACTCAGCTGCTGGTTTCATGCTCCAGCCTAGACCTAGTCGAGCTCCACGCCAGGTAGCTCCTTGGTCTCTGTCTACAGTCGAACAGCTGAGTTTGTTCCTAACTCAGACATCACTTCTATGAGGCAGGAGAAGTCACATAGAAAAAATCTCCCTCCTGCATTTTGTTTGTGTGCTCCTCTAGCACTGGGGTTCCCCTTACTTTGTTGAGCAGAGAAACAGTAACTTGAATTTCGGCACTTACAGGAAGGTGTCAGGAACATGGAAGGACATAGTCTTTCAGCTACCAAAAGTGTAGCATTTTGAGCTGGGGATGTGCATTTGTAACCTTCATGCTTCTACCACGTGAGAGATGCTGGGACCTGCAGCTGCACCTCCCAGTACAGATGCTTTCCACTCTCCTATCTCAAGTGAGGCTTCTACCTCTGCAAAGTGGCTCCATACAAAAAGTGAGAGAAGTGTCATGGGTCCCTATTTACCAGTCAGACCTCTCAGGAAGAGCTTCAGTATGTTATTGAGTTGTTCTGATTCACACCTCTTTACAGAGACAGAATAACTTCCGTCAGTTCAACAGCAGCATGCTCCAACCTGAGGACTGCTTAACAGCAGGTCAGGATCTTGGGGAAATATACCATTGATGTATTTTGTTGTACCTTCTTTGAAGGGCATTGAAGCTGGAGATTAAGATACAGGTTTGCAGATATTTCAAAAGTGACACTATTTACATATATCACCTTCATGAAAGAACTGTTTATCTTTTCTTCAGTAGGGCAAATTACACCAGAGTACCTCACGACATTTGAACACTACAGAGAGGAAGGATGAGTGCTGGGACTGACCACACATTCCTGCCAGGCAAAGACAACCAAGGAAATCAGCCGCTGGCTGCTCTGGCAGCTGCACCCTGGTATGGGCAGGGAGCAGGCCACTCTGCAGCAGCCTTCAGTATCGGGCTGCGGTCATGCACAATCATTAGCAAAAACATCCTTGCTCAGTTCATTCAAGCTCTACCGCAGTAAGTCCCAGGACAGATCCCAGGTAAAGAAATGGCTTTATCTATTAAGCTGCTCCTGTTATTAATCATGTAACAACTCTATCGAGGAACCTTATGCCTGCCACCACATCACATAGCTTGTCGATGGCTGGGTATGAATACCAATCTCTGTTTCTGTGGCACAGCCCGGCCCCTGAAATAAAGGGAGCTAGGGAGCTTCTCCATCAGGCAGGAGGATCAGCCAGAGCTCTGCTGTACAAATGAGCGCTCGCAGTGCCACGGGCAGAAGGCCAGTGGGGCACCGACAGACCACAAATATCAACTACTGCATCCTTGCAGGCAGCTCTGAGAAGGGCTGTGTAAGTGGTTTTCACTTGGCCAGTTTCCCAGTTCCCTGAAGAATTTAGGAATTTTGCTGTGTTTTTAGCTTCTTGGCTTAAACCACTCCGGCAGTCTCAAGGTGGTGAGCTGTAAAACACACAGGGTGAAGCTGCCAGGTGAGAGAGACGGCCGGGGAGAGGCTGCAGGGCTTTGGCTGTGTCTGTAGGTGCCTCTTGGCTGCTGCAGAACTTAAACTCTTCTTGTTTAGGAGGAGAAGAAAACTTCTAACTACATAGTGTTAGAAGCAATTACGTAATCCCTTACTGAGAGCGCCTGAGCCACGAATGCCCGAGCAGCGCTGTTGTTACACGCAGAGGACGTAAGACTTGCCATTCAAAGGACATAAAGAAACCAAAGTGCTCTCAGTGAGGACTCCCTTAAATACCATCACTGCATGAAAAATCATGAGTATCCTTAACTCTGCTGCTAAATAAGGGAGCAGAAGCACTGTGAGGAGTGACTGAATGTCAGTCAGGCCAGCAAGAGAGCGGGGCTAAAATGTAGATTTTTTAATGTCTCCATCACCTTTCCTGGAAGCATGGGATTCCCTTGCGCACAGGCAGGATGACACAGTAAATGGATTGTGAACTGATTCAGTGCCTGGACATCAAGCACTGATTAGCAGAGGAGCAGCAGAGTAGCAGAGTAATTACTGACATTGTGAGCCTTCCCGTTGAATACTTTTGGCCTGTGTTTCTAGCAGAGCAGCCAAACCCCAACACCCACCCACCATACCCCACTTCTCATCTCCCCAGGCTGCTTTTGTTTCATGCTTATGTGTGTTCAACAACACAGAAAACAGCCCATGGCATTTGTGCAGAGACGACAAAGGGCTTGGCAGGTGGCTTCTGTACATCCCTCAGACTTGGGTCAGCCAACAAACCCTTGTTCCCCTGGGGTGCTGCGATGTGGAGAAGCTGTGTGCTTCTCTAACCTGAAACCACCAAACCTGCTTTCTCCCACTGAGCTCCTATTAGTAATAAGGGCGAGGAGGCAGAAGCACATGTATTAATGCAGCAGGCTGGCAGACACAGATGCTGATAGAAATGGAATAGAAAAAATCATCAAGGGAGCAGAATAATAACTTAGCCAGGAGATATTAATAAAAGCCTGATAGCATTCACATAGGTCTATATAATGTGCTTGTCACTGGCCTCTTTCCTCCCTGGGCAGTGGTAATAGGGAACAAATGGCATGCTGACTTCTGAAGAGTGTGCTGCTATCCAAACCATGGGGGCTGGCTGCTGAGGAAGTAATATCTCCCTGCTTCCTTCAGCACAGACGTCTGGCCACCACAAGCCGGTGATAGGGAAAGCAGCATGCAGAGGTGATAGCAGGACCTCAGCCCACACAGGTTAATGCCACCATGAATTTTTGCCCAGAACTCGGTGCAAACATCAGCCAGCACAGGGACACAGAACACCTGGGAACTTTTGGGTCTGCTGTCCTTAGGCACCACTGTTCAGGCTTCCCACAAGGGGAGAAGCTCTGGAAGCCACCTGAGGCTGTGCCTCTGCTATCCCCGGAGCTATAGACATGGGGGGGGTCTCAGGAGCAAGTTCTAATATGAGTTTTTTTCAGTGCTTTGGCTAGGTAAGCACCCCAACACCCAGGTCCTTGCCCAGAGCAGTGCCTGGAGCAGTCCCCAGCCAAACTCCCCAGTGTTTTGCAGGTGCAGGTCTGGAAGCACTGCAGGATGTGGCAAGAGGGACAGGATGGTTCTGTGTGCAGACAGGGGGAGCACACACCACAGCACTTCAAGTCAGAGCGAATTTATAATTCAACACCTGAATTAATAACATACATCACATTTAAGGTCCTTAATATGTGTGGCTAGGCATATTAGCAGGCTAATATGAAATTAGTGCCATAGCAGCAGGCACGAGTCATTCAGAGGCTTCTCCTTCCCTGCAGCTAGCAGCAGAGCAATATGCTTTCGGTTGGCTTAGGGTTGGAATATGCAGCACCAGCAGATCTGTACCCAGCCACAGAGCTGTCTGTGCTTACTGTTCTAGTCTGGACATCTCCATTTTGACAAGTGCTTCACCACAAACTTTAATTCCTGCTAAGTCTTCCAATGGTCCCACAGATGTATTCAGCTCCTACAGGTCTTCACAAAATGCTGCCTTTGACTGCCTGCAGCAGGAATTCAGCATTTAGGTTGCACAACTTGCCACAGAAACAGCTGTCTTCACTGCAGAACTAGACAAAGTACACAGATTTAGCACTTTAAAAAATATTAAAATCACTATGCTGTTTTATCCATGTAAAATGGCAATGCTGCCACTAGGCAGCAAGAGAGAACAGGGTCTCTGTTAGCCTGGCCTGTGTCCAGGTAATGTAAGCCAACATATAACTGTGGTGCATCACAGCCCTGCCCCAGTGAAGCTTAGTGTCCTGGGGGACCTCAGGGGTCATCTGGTCTGACAGCACCACAGGCTGCCCTGATTTCCAATACAAACTGAGCCATAATAAATACATTGACCTATTCTTTTTCATTTTACCTGATGGACAATCCTTCATTACTTGTTTTATTTAGGTTGTCCCTTGTTTTTTTTTTTTCTTCTTATTTTTTAAAGAAAAATATTTTTTTAAGAAAAAAAAGTAGTTTAAATACATTTATCCTCTGCTTTTGCTTAAGGGCAAGTACATGTCATACCTTCTTGCCTTCTCACTGTCTGGTTTCCTTCCCAGACACTGCTGAAAATATTTCCTTCTCAAATAACTTCCTGGAATAAGCCACCCTCCCTGCCTCCCTCTGAGTGAAAAAGACCATCTGATCTGGTGCTGCCTGAAGTCAGGAACAATCTGCCATCCCTGCTGCAAGGAGAGGAGTGCACCAGGAGAGCTGGAATGTAAACAAATACTGCAAAGTTTTTGGAAGAAGAAGGAAATTTCTAGGGGACAGAATCAGCAAAATGAACATCAGCCTTTAAAACACAGGCTGCTATTTGTCAGCTGCCTGCTGAGAGGGAGCACAGAATTAGGGAGCTGCAGGCACTGGATTTGAAGTCTGAACAAGAGCAGACTAGAGATACTGGAATAATAAAGAAGCATCTTGAATGATCAACAAGACCTGAAAATCACAAGGAGCTAGAGGAAAAGGAGTGAGATTAAAAAAAATAAATGATAGAGAAGAGCAGCTGGCTGGTAATCTGCTTCCCTGTGACTGTGCAATAAGAGAGTGGAGTTCAGAAGAGTACCTTAAGAAAGTATTGAGACTTATGAACACAGGGGTTGTCCTCCCCAAACAACAAAAAAAACCTGACCTTGTCTTGATGCTTCTGATACTGATACCTGGACTAAAAGTAGTTAGTGTAGGGAGAATATCCCTGGGCTGTATCTTTTGCTAGAATACTTTAACTGATTATCAGGATACTCAGCATTATCACTCTGCACCTGTGCCAGTGTCAGGGTGAGACAACAATTACATTGATTTCAATTATCCTTTGCAGGGGTGAGGCTTAATGCTCAGATTTGTCTCTCACTTGCAGTGCTCAGATTAGGTTCACACAATGAAACTTTAGCATAAAAGTATTGCAGTAAAGGTACTGAGGAAGAGAATCTTTATTTCTCCTAGTGCTTCAATAAACTTTCTTCTTGGGCAAGATCCTGGTGGGCAGACAAGACTACAGATCAGCCTCCTGGGCTCACCACGCAGCTGGAGAAACAAGGTTTAATTCCCCACACTGGCGCATTGAGATGTAGTTTGAGGTCTCTTGAAGGAGACATCAAAGCACCACTGACAAAAATTGTGAGATGAATTTGTGAAAGAGAAACCCAGCCTCCTTGAGGAGGTCCCTGAGGCAAAAATCACTTGAGGCTGGAGGTAGATGTGCTGAGGAATATCTTGACCTATGTGTTTTCTTCTTCCAATATTTTGAGCATGTAAGACATTGATGCTCTGTATGAGGCTGTATCCAAGTTAGGTGGAGCTTTGATCCAGCCAGCCTGGCCACCCACAGCTTCCCTTAGGCCACCACAGACTCACGACATGCCCCAGATGGCATACCCCAGTGTGGCTGGTGGTAAAGGAATTCATTCCATGGTGTCCGACTGTGCTGTCGGACAACAAAAGGCATGGTGCAGCACTGCCCTGTGCTTGCCAAGTGCACTCTGTCTCTGCCCTGGCCAGGATGTCCCAGCCTCCATCCCAATTAATGTGCACAGGCCTCTTGCCTTCGCCTTCATGGGACCCAGGGTTTCTACGTCACCACTTCTTGCAATCTGCTGTGTCCCTTGGCTTCAGAACAAAACCAGCCAATAATGATTTGTTTGTGGCTGTGTCATCACGTCTCAGCTTTGGGAAGCACTGCCAGGCCCATTAGCCCACGAGAGACCAAGGCCTTCAGCCCTGTTCGCAGGAGCCATCCAGCAGCACCAGGGTTGGTGCTTTCCCTTGGGCAGAGCAGGGATGACCTCAGGCCTGTGCCGAGCGGCTGAGCAGAGGAACTGGAGGCGTATGTGGAGAGGGGAAAGAGGGTAAGAACTAATAAATCCAGCAAAAAGCCATATCTACTTCATCTGAATCTCTGCCCCCAGCTCAGAGCACCCTGTCAGACCTGGCTGGAGCAGTATGACTCAAAACGACCTCCTTCCACCTGCAGAAAAAGATGGACTCTGCACAGGCGTTTGAGGGCAGAGGATGCCAGTAGCCAACCCACCCTTAGAGCTACAAACACCCAGGGCTGGGTTTGTGCCCTCCTGTCCTCTCAGCCGCCTGCAAAACAACATGCTGTCAGCTGCATAGCCACTGCTGATCTACCACTCCCAGCCCACGGCATTTGTCTGGTCTCAGCTGCCAAATTACTCGGGTCTGTGTAGTCCACGCAGGTAAATAGCTTGTGACAGGCGAGGAGCGAGGTGCTGATGTGGGTAGAGCACTCCTCAAGCTAATTCAACTTGCCTTTCTGTCAGCACATTTGTTTTGGAAAGAGCCAAATCCTGCCTTGCGGGTCAGGGCACCCCTCGTGCATCAGGACCAGACTGGGGTGAGGAAGCCCTTTGCTCTGCTGCTGGGCCAGGGCTGGAGCCCAGGATGTCTCAGGTTCTTGGGTTCTAGGTTGGTTTTCTCTCTCTTTCTCTTTATTTCTTCTTCTTCTTTTTCTTTTTCTTCTTCTTCTTATTTGGGGGGGGGGGGCGTGGGAGTGGAAATCCAGTATGTTTTCCCCTTGTGACACAGTCCCTGTATGTTCTCTGTGAGCAGCACTACTTCCTGAATCTGATTGAGATCATAGAATCACAGAATCATTCAGGTTGGAAAAGACTAAGATCATCTAGTCCAACCCTTAACAAGAACTAAATCATTTAGTTTTAGTCATTGGACTAAATCATTAGTCCAATCCTTAACAATCCTTAACTTACTGACAAGTCCACCACTAAACCATGCTACTAAGATCTACATCTGCATATTTCCTGAAGACCTCCAGTGATGGTGACTCAGCCACCTCTCTGGGCATCCTATTCCAATGGCACACAGCCCTTGCAGTAAAGAAATTTCTCCTAATTTCTGTCATAAGATGCAGTTGGCAGAACTTTCCCCAACTGTTTCCTTTATAAGCATACTTGTAAATCTAGAATAAATTATATTCATTGAAGCTACATGATTAGAAAAATAGGGGGGCATGTTTATCTTCCTTTGCCTTATCACAGAATCACAGACCTGTAGGAGTTGGAAGGGACCTCAAGAGATCATTGGGTTCAATCCTCCTGCCAAAGCAGGTTCCCTAGAGCAGATTGCCCAGGTAGGTGTCCAGATGGGTCTTGAATACCTCCAGAGAAGGAGACTCCACAACCACCCTGGGCAGCCTGTTCAGGATGGATGGTATATCCATCCTTATCATCATCCATGGTATCCCAGTTCACCTCCCCACCAGGGCAGAGCCCCTGGTCAGAGCAGAGTCTGGCCCCACTGCAGCCCGATCCTGCTCCAGCTTCTCCTGATCACAGAGCAGCTCTGAAAGTCTTGGACTGGCTTCCTGGGCTTCCCAGTTACTCAGGGACACAGTGCCAGCATCTCCATGTGCAGGAGACCATTATGGTCTTGGTGACAGTGAGAAGCGTTCAATGTCTCTTCAAGCTCTTCTCTATCCTACCTGAGGTCTTTCTACTCAACCCCAATGTGCTCACTGTATACCTCTCTCCAAGACACATTGGTTTCCTGGCAATAACTTCAGAGTGAATGAGACTTGAGATTTATAAATCATCAACTTAAACATCCTCAGTGAAAACTTCATTTACTGAACAAAAAGAGGTTTAAGGCATGAGAAACATCAGGCAGGGTGTTCCCAAGCTGCTTTCACCCCTCTGCACTGCAGCGATGCTCAGCACTGCCTGCAGAGCAACTCCTGCTGGCATCCAGGTGTGGGATCACTCAGACAAGTCTGCCTTTCCAGATGACCCCAGGCACTTCTCATCATCACTGTGTGCTGCAGGATCTCTCTGAGCAGGGGCGCTCATGTGCCAAAGCTCATTAACCTCCTGCATGCTGCCTCCAAAGAGGCTGTCAAAAAGACTGCAAACAGCCACTTAGCAGTATTTTCACATTTGCTATTTACCCCACCCCTTTTCTCTGGAGGGGAAGGCAGGCATTGAGCAGTCTGATGCAGTTATCTAAGGGGAGAAAGAAGGTGGTTTACCTGCCAGGGTGGGTCTGATGGGGACGTTGCAGTGGGATGCAAAGTTCTCCCTGCTAACACCTCTCAGGGACTGAAACCAGCTGCATGTTCCAGGGGAGTGTTGGTCTCCAAGTAGGGTGGTGGTTCCTGCGGCAGAGCAAGTCCTGGGTGCTTGGGCACTGTGTGTTGGGTGCCCCAGCAAGGAGATGGTGCGGAAAACCAGGGAGAGTTAAAATAGCAGCACCAGCAATCCTGTCTGTTAGTGTTGGGTTTCTTGTCTCTGAAGCTTTGGGGTGCCTCAGGTCATTGTTTTCAAGCTTTCTTTTCCAGTCTGGAATCTCATTTACAAAGCAGTAGCTGGAGTTCAAAGTGATGCCTGGGAGCTAGGGGTGCTGGAGTATTATGAAATAAAAAATAATAAATGAGGAATCAGAGGACTGGTGAGGAAGTCAGCAACTTGTTACAAACTTACACTAAATTCAGGCCATGGAGCCCGAGGTATAAACATCTGCATCTGATTGCTGCATCTTCATTTTACTTTTTGATCTTACCTTCTTTATCTGAAGCAAGATAACAGGAATTGTGCCATACTGAAATGAGAAAGGTGCAAACTAAGAGCAGACTGCTGCCACAGCCGTTGCTGAAGGCAGAAATCCATGGCTGCAATGGAGAAGGGCTGCTGTTCTTCCTTGGGAAGGCAAGGGGAACATTCTTTACCTGTGAAGCCAAGAATTCATTGTTGGTCCAATTTACAGTTTGAACAGTGTAACCAGAATATAACAAATTGTGATTATTATTAGTCCAATTACAGTGCTACTAAGGCTCACAGTCTAAATTGCCTGCTTAAACCAAATTTCATTAACTCCATTAACATCTGCTTGCATTTGTTTTCATGCATTTTCTGGGCATTCTTTATACATTTTCTTCTTTCCATTGGTTTCCAAATATTCATTTTTTTCTGTTCACTTTGCTTTTTCTAAAGCTTGCTTTGCTCTCCTGAGGTGACCATTGACCAGCCATCATTGTGTGTGTTTACAGCCTGGAACAGCTGATCCTATCCTATGTCTACACTCTGGCACCCCACACTTTATTTTATAGTCAGAATGCTCAGTCTGCATAGCTACCTGTTCTTCATAGACTATGGCAAAACTAAAAGAAATCTAGGCAATTTTAAATCAATTGCTGTTGCAGATAAAACTATTATCAGCTCAAACAAAAATCATGAGATCTTGCTTTGCCAGGTCAATACCAAGACTATGGCCTCCAGCAATAATAATCTTTTTCTCCAGAAGACTACGTCCATTCCATGGGTCCAGGCTGCTGCCTTTATACTTGCTGAGTGAAGTTTGTGAATCTGGGGGAATCAAGGGTGCTTTTACAATAGTTGTCATTTAATCACAAATCATCAGACACAACCCTACGTAGAGCTTGAAAAACAGGAAGTTAAAAGACATGATCCAAAATCAGGAACTGATCTTAGATTCTTTCTTTTTGAATATATTTTTTTAAAGAAAATAAGGAAAAAAATATCCACATTGTTTTATTTTCCAACCCTAGCAGACTGTGTTCAGCCCAAGGAGAGAGTTACCTAATTTCTCCCCAGGTTCAAACACACCATTTTTTATAGTAGATCATTTTCAGGAAAGTGATGACTGAATTGGGTGAAAAGGGGCTGCTGTAATCAGCACAGATTCTCACCCAATACTTTGTCACTACTTTTATTCTGTTATCCTATGGAGACCATTCATTCTGACCATAGTTTTTTGTAAAGAAGGGACAAAGTGTCTAGCAGGGAGGAAAAAAAAACAACACACAACAACACAACACAGCTGTGAATCAGAATTGAAATATTGCTGTGGAATAAAAAATCATTTCTTTTTCCCTCTCATCCTTGCATTTTGGCTTTTCAGCTCTGTGCATCTCTCTCACATCACCAGGAGTATTGGCACAAACTCCATGGGTACCAGGATGCCCATCTTTGCTTCCAGGACTGTAAGTCGTTTTGGCAAAACCTTCCCCCAGAGGGGTACAGGCTGTTTGTGAAAGCTTCTCTGCTTGTATTTATGACTCAGCCATGGAGCCAGCAGCAGGAAATGAGAATGTTCCTCCCTTGCTGCAGTGCCTGGTTAATTTCAGTGCCTGATGAACCAACTGCAGTTAACAATGAGGACTGTGCATGGAGGTCAGCAGGGAGCACTGAGACAGCCCCTTCCAGTGGCCATGTCCTGGGGCTGACACCTGTCCTGGACAAGCATGGTGTTGCAATGGGGCTGGAGACTGGGCAGGAGGGAGTCGCAGGTGGCTGTATAAGACATCTCATAGCTATCAGCCTAAGTGAAAATAGAGATAAAGCTCAGTAAGTACTGAAGAACAACCACAAAATCTCCTTAGACAAAGCCCTTGGTCTGATTTCTTGTGATCAGTTTAGCTACTATTTGCAAGTGTTCAGCCAGCCATCAGTTATCTGTCAAAGCATTCACAAATCCCATGATGCTTATCACAAGTGGATTGGCACCTGAGGACTCATGCAGCGAACAGATATTTTTAGCTGCCACGCATTGTTCTCAAGATTATGAAGTGTCACTCACCGAGCGGGGAGCAAGGAGGATTTGACATGACGTCAAGCAGCAGCCAGGTGCCAAAGAGCAGAAGCATGTTGTGAGAAGCTCTCTGCCACCCTGCAGGATGGGCATGGCTCATCCAGATTCCTTGACAATGACAAATAATAAGTTCAAAGTAAAACAGGAGGCTGCCCTCTGATATTGTGATCAACTTGGTTGACTGTAACTAGTCTAAACCTAGAAGGAGATGCTAGAAAAAATTTAGTTGTGGATGATCTTTGAACTAAAGCCATGAATGGATCTCTGGTTTATCTCTTGCTCATTTATTTATATCCTTGGGTTTTCTAAATTTCACTCTGATTAAGGATTTTAACCAAATAAGACCATCCCAGGCATTCCTAGCAATGAATTGTTCCCAGATGCTCATGTCTTATTGCAGTAGCACCTCACAGTAACCTTTCAACTGTCTTCAAATCTCCAGCAAAGACACATTTTCTCAGATTTACATGATAACCTGCTATATGGCCTGATTATAACTAGCAAAATGTGTGAGGTGTGGTCACCAGAATGTTTTCTTTGTTTGACGGATGTGAGCAAGTCACAGAGGGTCAGAACCCCTAATATCTATGTTAGGCTGAGCTGGCCTTCCTAAAGAGTGAAGGATCGTTTACCTGCCTAGAAATGTAGTGTATGTGAGGTTGTGTGTTTGTTTGAGTAAGGTAGGCATATAAAAATAAGTGCCAGAGAGAACAAAACACTTAAACTGATTTAGAGCAGGAAAAACACAAGATGGCACAAGTAGCATTTCAAGGATGCTCTGTGAAGTTGAGAAACGAGTAATTCATGCACTGCCTTAAAGCCACAACCCTTAACTGGAGAATACTAAACAGTACAATTGAACTATAAATTGCTGTGCTTGCCCAAGAAAGGTCCCCATGCAGTAGCTCATCTGGGTGTCAGTCAGCCATAGGAAGCATCCTAAACCTGTCTGCACAGATCGTGTTATTTTACAGATCTCCAGAAGCCTCAAAATGCCATGTGCTATTGGAAGACACTGCCATGGGTGTCTTCGGTACCTGAGTCTGCTTTGCAGTCCACTGGGGACCTGTACTCACATCTTCTGATCAACAGAGGAACCTCCTAAACATGTGGACATAGGACTCCTACCAAGAACCATAATGTGCTCTGGACAGTGGCTGCTGGTGGTGTTTTCTTTGTGAAGTTGCCACTGGATGGGATAGGGTGGTAATACAGCAAAGCTGGGACTGCAGTAAATATTGCCTCATGGTGTTAAGCCACCTTCTGCCAACAGCTGAGCATGCTGGATCCCTACCAAAGACTACAGAAGCTCAGAAGACTTGGTATTGCTCAAAATCCAAAGCTTTGTTTAGCCCAGGAGCTGCAGCCATGAGCAATATGATGCCATACCCATCCATACCCCCATTGGAGTCTGCCTTGGTGCCTTCTGTGTCTTGGGAACCCTGGCTTAAAGCTTTCTCTCAAGGCTGTCTCAAATGAGCAGTCACAGAGTCAGAGTCAAGCCCTGGGTCTAATACCCTGGTGCTGTCAGGCAGTCTGGATCTAGAGGAATAATTTGCAGCTCTGACTTATCTTCAGATCTTGCAGTCTTGGGATGAATCCTAGGAGAGCCTTTGTAGAGAACAGCCTTCCTGAGTCATGCTGACATAGAAGTGGGCACATAAGCCCATCAAGAGCAAGCTTCCTAGTACACTGGTTGGTGCACTGCTGCAGGCCATCTCTTTTGTTAGTATTACACCTTCATGTGAATTTAATGTTTGCCATTTTAAAAAGTTGTTATTGAGCTCTACATTTTCAGTAGTGTCAACATGTCCGAGGTGATGAATGGGGGTCTATCAGGCAGTTCTCCCTTCCTTCAGGTAAGCTAGTGGCTGGTGATGCCATGGATCTCCTGGTCCCATGTGCCATGTGCTCACAGGCTACCATTTTCCCCCAACATGCCCTCAGCAGCTGCACCAAAGTTCACCTCCATGCTTAGCCCAGGTGTAGAAAAGGTGGCAAATGCATTTCTGCCCAGCCAGCCCCACCGCAGAAGAGCTCTATCAGATGCACGCTGTCCTTCAATGCCAAAGTGCTGTGTATTACCTCAGATGCTGAACTGAAAATACACCACTGACTTAATTGCAGGATCCTTCTGACTTACAGAAACACTTACAGCTGTCCCAGGGTTACAGATACCTGGGCGTACTCCTTTGTAATTAGCTTGTCTTTGAGCTATGCACAGCTTTTGTGGCCCTGTTCTCCCCCAGCAATGCTCTGAAGGTTCCCTAATTGCCTTTTCGGAGCAGTGCGCAGTGTGCTCGGTGCCAGCAGAGCAGCTCTGAAGCAGCCCTTTTCCTTCCGAAACAGCTTTTTTTTTTTTTTTTTTTAGTTGTTTTTTGTTTTAAAAAAAAAAAGCTCAAGCTCAGCAATGCCTAGGTGTGTGGGGTGCTAATTAGGTTGATAGCCCAATCATGGAGATGCTGAATAATTACCAGTTTCTTCAGCAAGGGCCACCGTGCATTTCCAGTTTCTGACAGCTCCCAGCCTCTCTCCTGACAAATCCTCCCCAAAAGGGCAGCCCTCAACCCCCTAGCTCTGCATTGGTGATTATCAGGGGGCCAGCGCTCACAGGGAGATGTGAAAATGTCAGCACAGATGGAGATTAAGCCATCTTCACCTAACGTCAAAACTGCCATCTGCTTCTCTCCTGCACAGCTTTAATCAGATTTTATTGGAAAAAAAATGTAAGCAGGAGGGACGGGGAGGATCTGAGTGCTCTGGCACTCCTGGATTTTTCTTGTGTATGTGGAGAGGCCTAGGAAGCTGAAAAAAAGGTTTGTCTTGACATTTTGTTTGGAAAGGCTTGGTTTGGCTTCCCGCACCACTGCTGTCTCTTGAAAGGCAGGGCTTGCCAGGAGCAAGCACTGAGGGCAGCTCTCATGCTGTATCACTGGAGATAAGAGGGAGCTATTGCTGAAGTGGACCTTGTTCTTTTGTGACATGGTTTGCTTATTTAATCGATAACCAGCAGAGTAAAGCTCTTAGCTGATGAGATTTTAGTAGGAGCTTGCTTGGATCCCCAGGTTGATTCCACCCTTATGCTCACAAGAGCAATATGCTTTGGAAGGGAAGTGGGAAGCAAAAGCAAACTAATGGTAGAGTTGGATGGTTTGATCCACAGTCACACCAGTGACGCTTTCCCTTCCCTTCCCTTCCCTTCCCTTCCCTTCCCTTCCCTTCCCTTCCAAAAATATATATTTTTTTCAGTTGGTTTTCCACTCATTTGAAGTTGTTTTTCTACACATTTTGCCCATTCATCTGTCACTTGTCTTTCCTGGAAATGGAGGGCACATCCCTTTTGTTACACCAGGGCCGGTAGTTTTCAGGAACCCAACTGGTTTCATGCCCATGCATTTGGCACCGTACCAAGACTGGAAGGGAATGGTTTGGTGCTTGCTGAAGCTGGAGACTATAGCATGTGACTTGAAGTTTCAGGAAGAAACTTGGTGCAGATTGTACCATGGCAGCAGAAAACAAAGGAGCACACCAAAACACAAGTACTAGGAAGCCCAGTGTGTTCAAGGCTAAATTTACCACTGCTATACAGAGGATACATCACTTTAAGCAATGCTGCATTATATATAGGGGCAAGGTGGTTGGATCTACCTTAACTTCATGTGTCCACGGCCTATAAGGTAAGCAACATGGAAGAGTCCTTGACATGGCTCACCGATCATCGTTAAGTCTGTGGAGTGGAGCTTGCCTTCGCCAAGCCGTGTGATGGTGATGCTTCCAGATCATCTGATTCACAGTAATCTCAGGCACTTTCCTTCAGACTTACTCATTAGACTGTTGCTCCCCATCTTAAATTCATACGGCTGACTGTTCCTGCCCAGATGAATTTACCCCCATTGAGTAACATGCCTTTTTTCAGATCATCTCTGACTCAGCTATGGATTTTTCAAGTCCATTTGTAAGCCTAGTCATCCAAAATACTGGCAGTCCTTTCTGAATGGCGTTGTTGGCTGGCTTGAAAAGTGTTTTCTCTATTCCATCACCAGGACCATTACCTAAAGTGCTGGAAGCTTAGTCCATACAATAAGTTTCCCATTTTGACAGTAATCTGTCAATGATTGCTCCACCTATAATTTTCTATGCAGTTTTGCAACTACTCAATAATATATTCACCTAGAAGATATTTTCTAGCTCATGAAAGGGAGACAATGTCAAAACCCCTTCTAAAATCAAGATATACGACATTGGCTGTTTCTTCTCTGTCCACGAGGCTTTTTGCACTGTCATAAATGAAAATTAGATTAGCCTGACATATCCGTTCTTGACAAATCCATACAGACTGTTATTCATCTCCCCAGTGAGCTCACAGCCTATTTGATTATCACAGGACTCTGGGCTCCTCATACCCTTCCAAACCCATTAAACTTGTTTCCCAAATACAGCCATAGCAACCCTAGTTCAAGTTCCCACCGTCTTCAGATAGAGCTGTCCTCCTTCGTCATGCATAAAATTGGAATTTGTGGTCATCCTCATGTATCCTAAGTATATGTCACCTATGTTTGTTGGTATTGCTGCTTGCATGAAAGATATTCCCAGACCCTCCCCTCTCCTCCCCTAATTTTAATTTCTAAGACGTGCGTTATTCCAAGTCCTTTTTGGAAGCCTTGCTCTGAATCCATCAGTGGACTGTCTTTGCTTCAGCCTGGTCTGCACTCACCAACATGAGGGAGTGGAGGCAGGATGTTGCAGGACTATCAGTGACATGGAAGAAGCTGCAGAATCACTGCTGGAAAACTTCTGTATGAAACCTATACATTCAGATGTGCCCCAAACCCACGGCAGAGAGGCATGGAGATAGCATGTGAATGGGGGAGAGTTGGTCTCATTACTGGGAAGTCTGTAGATCCCACAGTTACCTGGAGGCAGCTACCTGTGTGTGTGGCATGTGTAAGACATCTTGCAAGACTATGGAGCTCTTAAATCCTCATTATATTTCAAATCCAAGGAAAATACATATGATTTGTCTTGCTGGATAAATGCAGCTTCTCTTCTGAGAAGCTACAGACCACATACAACACAGCTAATTTCTTATAATTCCAAATATACCAGCTGCTCCATTACAGCAAGAGTTGTACCTATGTACCCATTTTGCTTCACACATCATTGCCTTCAAGTTTACAAGAGACTTACAAGATTCCCAAGAGACTTAGTCTTTGGTCCAGAGCTGGCATGTCTATCCTGTGACCTACCTGAATGAACAAAATAAATTCTGCTCTCCATAAAACAGATCTATAATCCCAGGACAGAACATAAAGAATAATGTCTCCCAAGAGAGACAAAAGGCCATGCTGGCTATTTGCTTGACTTCTCTTCCCTCTGGAGTGGTAGGAGTGAGAAATTTGGTAGCAGAAGTTCCTGCTTTTTGTTTTCTGTAGGGGCAGCTGAGGGAGAAGCTGTGATGTCTCTGAGCAAGTGCTCCTAAATATGCTACACATTGAACCATGGGGCTCTGTGGAATATTTGTGTATGGACCTCATCATATTTGGAGCCTTCTATGAAGTCCAAACTTTCTGAACTGCTGCTTCAGATATATATGTGATGCCTGTGTTGGTAGTCTCAGACCTGTTTTACCTGTATACAGAACTGCCACATGTCATTACTTTGTCAGAAATAATAATTTTTCTCTTCTGCACTGTGGAAGGTTGATGAGGTCTAAACATCTTTTATCTGATAAACTAAGCAGCATGTCCCTGTCTGTAAATTCTCTTTGGCTTGCATTTGTAGTTTTCTGTTTGTATGCACAGGAAAAAAATGGATGTGCAGCACTTCTGGTGTGAAAGAGCATTCCTTGGATGCTGTTGAAGTCCTTTGCTCATCATTTTCTCCTGATCAAGCAATAACCACTTTAATCATGATCACTCAGAGTTGTCTTAAGCACAGTGAATATTCACAGAGCTCATTCCCCTCTGTTACAAACTATTTCAGTCAGAAGAGAGCCTTAGCAAGGCATGGTTCTTATGTATGTCATTAGAGGTTCAATTAGGAGATAGAATAAAACAGTTTCATAATGAGAAAGAAAGGAAAAATAATTTTGCAAGGAAAAAAGGCATACCAAGTACTTATGGAAACAGCGAGGGAAAGTATTTCCAAACAAAAAAGTTAATGCAAATAGAAACTATTGCTATGTTTAAGAGTCCCTTGAAAACTGATTACCTGCATTGACCTATATCTAAAGTTATTGACAAAGATAAGCAGGGACAGTCAGCAGTCAGTTCAGATTCAGTTCTAGTTGTTTGAATTAGATGGACCAAACGAGCTGGAATTATTCATTAAATCAGCAAATCTGCTTGTCACTGGCTTTAAAGCTTGATTAATTCTGACAGCCAAAGGACTTAAAGCCGCCCCTCTCTCTGGCCATGCAGCAGGCTGGGAATGCGCCTGTCCGCTGTGCAGAGACCTTGCGCCATTGCCATCTGTTGAGAAGCTGGGATGAGATTTCAGTACCATGGGTTTTGTCTCTGAGCAGAGGGCTGCCAGGGGAGCTCTGGCGCACGAGGGCTTTGCAGTCTTATCCCTGCTGGAGCTAATAGCAAAATGCCTGTGTGCATGTAAAAGAGTGCTTCACCAAAATGCTTGAAAATGGCACTTGTGATTATGACTCAGGTTGCTCTATTATTTCATCTAAAATTTCCATAGAGAAACCCACAGAAAAGAGAGCACCAATCCAGATTTCAGAGCTGTAAATTTAGAGGGTTCAGACTTCCAGGTTTGGTTTGGCCATAAGAAACACAATCTAGACCCACAGCCAGAGGCACTAAAGAGCCATAAAGGCTGATTGCAGAACATCTCCCTCTGCAGTTCTTGCAATGAGTCCAAGCCTGGGACCAGTTGCACTTCCAGTGCTGTGTGCTACGGAAGAACAAAGAAGAGTTTACTTCAGATATGTTAAATAAAACCCTTAAGATATTGCTCTCCTGAATTTGAGTTAAACAATAATTGTGCACAACAGCAATATCTTGCTCAGGAGATAAGCCACAGTGCTTTGTGTTCTTGAGATCTCTTGAGCTAGACCCCAAAACAAAGCTGAAAGTATGCAACTGTGTTGAAATTATTGTGTTGACAGCAATAACAAATTAAAAGATGCTACTGAAATGTGAACTCCTTTTGTTCTCTGCTCTTTCTCTTTTCCTCTTTCATTGCATGTCCATGCAGATGAATGCAGGCAGATCTTAGGCTGCTTGGCCCAAATTCTGGTTAGCTTCTGGCTGGCATTGCTGTTGTCCTGCTGTCATTGAGCTCACAGCTTGGGCATAGACGCTGGGGTTTCCTGGCCTCAGAGATGTGCTGGTGGTGTCCGTAGTTCCCATACAGCTTCCCTGTGCAGAGGTGGAAAAAGGCTGCAGTGTTTTGAAGAACACAAGGCTGGTACGGAGAGCAGCAGCTTTGGGACACATCGACAGGGCAGGTGTGTTTTTATTGCCCTTACAACTGTAGCAGTACCGCGTGGTATCCTCTGCTCACAGACACAACACCTCTTCTCCCAGAACCAGCAGCAGAGCTCAAGCATGAAATCAAAAAATTGTGTCTGAGAGGGAATTTGAGTTAAACAAAAATTGTGCACAACAGGCAACAGAATGGAAACCTTTCTAGAAATAGCCCTTTAACAACAACTTTAAATGCTTTGAAGTGAAGGGTTCAGATTTCCTTGAATGTTTGCAGTTTGGCATTGCATTTTTCAAAGCCTCTTTTTCTCTGTGACGCCCCTCGCTATGCGTTAAGCTTGCTTCTCCATGCCCCAGGCCATAAATGATTCAAATTATAGAACTCGGCTTTCTGCTTGAATGACCATCCCATCTCTCTGCTGTTCACTTTGATCGCAGTGTCTAACCTATTCTTCCTAGTGATACGGTAGGCACATTTAAGTGGGTGGAAACCATTCTTCCTCTGACTGCATGCTGCTCTCTGTGTAGTGCTTTTGGAAAAGAGACAGGATATCAGTCCCAGTGATGGACAAGAGATTGTGTGGTGTGGCATCTCAGCTTCCACACCTGAACAATGAGAATTATGGTGCTGCTTTGGTCTTAAAGCTCTTTTGGATCTACTGGTGGTGAGACAAAATGATGATGTTGCCACTGTTGAGAAAAAGCACCCCTCATTTCCCATCCTGTCCATGTAAATGAGCAGCTGTAGATCAAGTTATGGGCTTGATCGTCAGACAATTGTATTTGCCAGAAGCCCATCTCTGAAAGAAAGGGGTCTAATCCTGTTCCCTAAAGAGATGAGTCTAACTTGGCAGTATGGCCTATCTGACTGATCAAATTAATTTTATAACTAATGTCAAAGATAATTTTAGGTTTCTCGATTTAGGGGATGAAACACAATGTTCTTAAGTCCCCAGCCCAGTCTTTATTTAGAGGAAAGGTCTGCTCTAGCAATGCCAGTGGACTGTTACATGAGACCACAGCCCAGCCTCCAGAAATCTGAGATAGCTGTGGCAGACCCCAGTCCTCTTGTTTCCAGACAAAGATACTCTCTCTTGCACCCAGGTACCCCAGCTAGGGCATTTTTAAACGACTGTGTGGTAATGACTATTCCTGTGACCTGCCTGGGGAGGTCTGTGTTTTGTTAGGGCTGCAGCTCCCCCAGCATGGCACTGACTGATCTTCCTGCCTGACCTTAGGACTGGTTTCCTGCACCTGCTGAGCTCTTCACCCTGCATTGCTGCATTTCCCAACAGCATGAAGATCCACCCTGAGGACACCGGCACCAAGTCTACACTCAGAGCATGATGTTGGGCTGAGCAGGAGTCAACCGCGCCACTTGCTCTTGACAGCAACCGTCCAAACACAGTCAGGAGGGATCAGAATCCGTCCAGGCTGTCTGCTTCCCTGCTTGCCTGTGGGGCTGGTGGTCACTGGGAGGGCTGGATCAAGGTCTGGGGAAGGGGCAGAGGAACAGCAAAGAGAGGAAAAAAAAAATAAGGAGAGAAAGGGTGCAGTTCTCAAAATAAGGCAGTTGGTGGTAATGCATCCTCTCCAGCACTTCCTCCCAGTCTGAGGCCAGCAGCATTCCCAGCATGAATCCTGGAGAACTGGGCATATTTTTGAATATTAGAAATAAAATGCCCGTTGGATACTTCGGGTTATGGTGAAGGGGTAAAAGTACCACAACAAGAAACGATTGAAACTTATTGCCATGGGAACACCATGAAAATGTTGGTTAAACTTGCCAAAATCTTATTTGATTCTTGGGCAGCTCTGTACATAAGCTGCCTTCCAGCTCAAAAGAAAAGATGGTCTTTTGTGATCATTTGAAATGGAAAGCAGGAAAACAGAATTGCTGAAGGTGATGCATTTTACCACTAAAAAAATACCAAAATAAAAATTAAATCAAAATAAAGAAGTAATTTCAAACAGGAAAACGTGTCATTTAGAAAATGCCAGAACTAAATGTTGTGAATAATTCAAATGAAGGATTCAATACTGAGATGAAAAAAATATCTGTGTTGCCAGATATGCACTCTGCCCTGAAAACAGTGTGAAAAACATAGCCAATTGGAGTCTTCACAAATTTCCATCCCTGCCAGAGCCCCAGAGCTGAGTTTTGCTGGGGAAAGGCAGCCCACTGGGCTGCCTGGGGCCCTGTCGGAGGCACTGGTGGGAAGTCAGCTCCTGAGAACAAACCTACATGAGCCAGCGTGGGGCTTGCCGAGACCCGGAGTATGTTGTGTGTAATGATGGTGATGGGAAATGTGAATCACAAAGCAAAGAACAAAGCAGGCCATAATTAAATATGCAGAAGTACATCATAATTATAGTGGACTAAGAAGTAAGTAAATGACACAGTTAGAAAGCAGCCGATCAGATGGGTTCTGAGCTGATTATCATAATGTAAATGCCAACAGCAATTTGCTGAAATCAGAGAGGTTTATTTGCAGAGTGGAAACTAGGTTTAGTCCTAATCAAAATAAAATCAGTGTATATTTCAAAACAGATTAGTGCTGTGAAACAAAGCAACCATGATTGTTATTCATTATCTTCATCAGCACCAAGAGGGAATCATTTATGTTACTGCTTAATTACATAGATGTTAACAATTAATTAAGTCAACGTGGTGATAGCCAGTGATTTGGGAAATCGAGAGAAGATTGTCCTCGATTAATGTGCTTTTGTTTTCTCAGCCCAGCTCAAAGCATCGTGCTGGTGACACTCTCCAGTGGTGACAGCACGCAGAAGCCAAGGCACAGAGAGACTGCTCAAGTCATCCCTCCCTATTCCCCACTTCACAGATGCTCACAGTCTCCTTGCTTTTGGAGACTCCCCAAGGTCCTCTTCCAAGTCCTCGCTGTCAGGCATTCAGTCTTCTTTGGCTTAGCGAGCAGGGTTTGCATCTGTGCTCTTCCTAGGACCTCATTACAGATTCTGGACTAAAAATGTCCATTCTGTGAGCAGAAAGAGCTGGAAACAGTTCAATCAGGATTCCAGGGGAATGTGAGAAGCAAGGCAGAGGGTGTGGTGGCCAGGGCAGCAGACCTGGTGAGGGCAGAGATGCTGTGCACGCTGCACTTCTGGATTCACATGAGGCAACCCCAATCCACAGCCCAAGTCACCACAGCCTGGTGATGACGTGGAGCAATGAAGCTTTGAAGAAGTGCATTTCTTTCATTCAGATACATCATTTCTTAGTGACAAATGAGGTGTTTAGCTTTGAGAAGCTTGGTCAGGAGGCTGATCTAAACCTGTGTCACCATGCCCGACTGCCCAGAAGTCCAGCTGATGCCACCAGCTGCTCCATTTTATGGCAGAAGGAAGAAGCTGTGTTCTCAGAAAAAAAAAAAAAAGAGCTTTGAATGAGCATTTTGTACTTCAGTCCAAACATCAGTCTGATCCTGAGTTGCGTTTCCCTGAGGGCATTTCCTAGAATGCCAGGCTGACCCCAAAACCCAAGATGCCAAAAACAATTGGCTCAACCTTCTCCCGTGCATGCGATAACGCCAGCACCAAGGGCTGAACTCCACAACTTGGTTCAGTCTGTGGGGAGCAGCCAGCCTATTAATTTTAAATCTATTGGTGCTTCCAAAAGCATAAATAGTGCTACTGAGACCTTGGTAAGTGATTTTAATGGAAATATTGCCTAAAAAACCCTCTTCAGCTCTGGGTTGCAAAATTGGTAGCCTTTCCCTGTATAACAGAGATCTGTTTATTTGGGTTCAATAGGTCCTCAGTACTAGGTTTATTGCCAAAGCCTCCAAGAAACTACTTTTAACAGTATTTTCTTTCCACTCTGCTCAAAGAAAAGTGGGCCATTTATATTCATTGTACCTTATAAATGTTTCCACCATAACAATCACTTCTGATTATGGTGGACTTTGTTTTCTGTTGAGTTTAATAGCAAGAGAAAAATGACACATGACACAAATTTAAATAACACTTTGCTCCCCTCCTTTCTCTTTTCTTTCTGAACTGCAATCCACTGTTTATGTTGAAGAATGACATTGTTTCCAAATCTTCTGAATTATTATTATTTTTTTTTCATTTTTTGGAAAGTGTAGAAAAGTAGATTAATGAGTTTGCTTTTCCACAGCACTGAACAACTGAGTTTTTCCTTGGGCTCTCAGATTCTTGACAGCTCAAATTGTCAGACCCAAATTATTTGTAAGAAAAGTTTGACTTTCAGGGACAGGAAAATATCTGATTGCACATATGCATTATAAATTTTGCTTGATAAAATCATATCCATGCTGTAATAACAATTCTAAGTACAATTTTCTAATCTAATTCCTTGGAGGATGTTTCTCTAGAGGGGTGGGCCTCACAGGCTGTATGTAGGTGTAACAGAGTCCTTTCCTGATTGTAAGTTACTTAACAAATAAAGAGAAGGGGGGGATAAAAGCATTCAGCATGACCCCAACTAGGCTGTTGTTACCTAACAAACTGGAATTTTGCCATTGATTTTACAGAGAATGAAAATAGGCCACATTGAGCACATCTGAAAGTCACTTTCTTCAGCCAGCTCATTCTGAACATTGTGGAAACGTGTTCTACGGAGACAAGAAGGATGCAGCCATCATCCTCTGCTAATTCTCCCTCGCTAGCAGGGGTGTAGGAAAACAGTAAAATGAAGGGTATGACCAGGAGTTTGCACATGTTTTGCACATATTTTGGCAAGACCTTCATTCCTCTCTAGAGGTGTCTGGCTGAACCTGGTATTATGACAGATATTACTTAACATGCTACATGTGAAATACATTCATATTTTCCTGCGATGTCCCACTTGTCCCAAGATTTGAACATAGGTCTAGTGTCCTTTTCTGCCTGCCTCACATCCATCTGCCTATAGCCTGAATTAAATTTAAACTTCTGTTTGTGTGATGAGCGCTCAGCCCCAGCACCGCCAAGTATTTAGCATGTGATCTGTGTTAGACTCCTCCTGTAACTTGTTGTACATCAACAAACAGCCCTCTTTTGTTACGGCAGAGTGTTCCCGCATAGCTTGGCACAAAGGTGAACACGAACCCCGGCTCTCCTCTCTCAGCCCTCCCACAAGCCACCCGAGATGGAGTTAGGCTTACGGAGTGGGCCCTCAGGACCCAGAATCACACTTGAAATGCTGGGAGATCTGCTTTGCCGCTTCTCTGCCTTTTGTGAGTACTCTGCTGTCTCCCAGATGCCTTTCTAATTGCTGTTGCCAATTCATGCTCCATCTGCAGATGCGGTTTGAAAAGCCCAGGAGGTCTGTGTTTCAGAAAAGAGCACTGTTGTGTACAAATGCTCATCCTGGGTTGTGCTGCTAATGACTTTAATTACCTCGAGACCAGTTCTGACTTTGGTCTGGCATTCTCACAGCTAGCATCTCTCTCCTTCCTGCCTCAGTGCTTGCAAAATCTTTCAGGTTCCTCTTTTCTGGCCTTTCAGGATCTGTTAAAACCCATGTAGGTGGAGGAGCAGAGGTGCTAACAGCAGCCACCAGCTGTGCAGGAGGCTGCTGGGCCAGGGCTGCCTGTGCAATCCATCTTGCTTTCCTTCTCACCTCGCTTCCTATATGGCCTCTGAGAGCAGGCCTCTGGCTGCTCAGCAGGTCCCAAACACTTCCTCTTGTTTGACAGCACCAGCAGAGCTCTTCTCTCCTCGTGCTCTGCGTCTGAGGACAGCCAGCAGCCCCCAGCACCGCCAAGCCAGCAGCCGAGGGGAGCAGTGTGGGTGCCTCTCCTCCTGCCCCCCTCACCTGCTCTCCTCGCCTGTATCTCTCTCTTCAAACTGTCAGAGCAGACAGCATTCTTCAGGTTCAGTGTTCATGTGGGGAAAAAGGTGGAATTTGGACAGAGATGAATGGGAAGGTCACCTCAGACAGCATAAGGCAGAATAAGAACATGAGCAGAAGAGTCTGATGCCCATAGTGACACCAGTTTTCTCACACCAGGCCATGCCGAGGTAGCCCCCATGAAACCCCCAAATGCCTACACAGACTCAGAGGCGATGTAGCTTCCTGCAGTGCTTCTTTCCCTCATGGGCTGTTGTGTCCATGCATATCGTGCATTTGGCAGCTTCCATCTTCCAGCCTGGGAATGGTTTAAAAGCACGGGCTTTGTGTTGCCCCGCACATGGTTATGCATTTCAGGCTGCCTTGGGACCATGGTCAAAACTCAGTATCATCTCCCAAAATGTGCTGCTGGCAGGCAAGTGAGGAGGAGAAAAGGCCAAAGCTGCTGAAATTCTCCTTTGGGTAGTTGCTTCCCAACTTTGCAACGCAGGGCAAGAAGTGGCTCCTGGTTCCCTCCCAACCCCAGCCTGGACAGAAAGACAAACCCCAGAGGCTGAACAGGAATGGTATCATGCAGCCTTTATGGATAAGGCTGAAAGACTGGTAAAGTGACAAAACTGTTCTGCAAAAACATTCAGTTTAAGGGGAACACATTTCACCCACCTGTGAATCACAGTGACTAGAGATGGAGAGATGGATCCCATCAATGAAATCACTTTATTACTGGGTGCTCCAGCACCCCTGGGAGCACTCCAGGACAAGGATACATATTTCTGTCCCTGTGAGATGCAGTGATGTGCAGAAGGTCATGCTTCAGGGAACACTATTGATTCAGGAAGCACCCAGCTCCAAACTACACAATTTCCTCGGGGCCATCCTGCCCGTCTTAGCGCATTTCTGTTCATCAGGGTCAGTCTGCTGTTTCTCCTCTCCCTGGGGGAGTGCTTCCTGAAAGCCTTGAAGGTTTCCCTCTGTCAGCTGATGAATTTTACTTTGGATTTGTGAAATTCATGCCATTATGTTCATAACCCTTGGTGTGACTTCCAAGTATTGTGTCTGGGAGCTGTGGCAAAGTCATTGAGTGCTCCCAGGGGAAAGCTCAGGGACAGATGTCAATTTAAAGGAGGCCCATCCTCTAAGCTAAAGGTTTTCAGACTGGGGAACAGGGGAACCAGGCCTGGTCCTGCCCTCTCTGCTCATCCTGGACTGTAAGAGAATTCCTTTCTTATCTACTTTCCTGGTGTAGTTCAAAAGTGTGCATGTGCTGGCAATTCCTCTGCAATACTACCATATTTCTAATGGAAATACCAGCATTTGCTAAACCGGATTGCACCTGGAGGACTGCCCTGTGTGACAGAGGACACAAGGAGCCATGGTCAGCATTTTGGGATGAGGGCCACCTGGATCCTTGACTTGGGTGCTGTGCTGAACAACCAGGAAGGTTCACGTCACGCCACCAGTGACAGGAGTTGTGGTCCAGGTCACAGGACTGAGTCTGGTTCTCAAAACTCTCTCCACACACACAAACATCAGTGATTTGGCAGAGGATGGGCTGGGACCTGCCGAGGTCAGAGCAGTGGTGATGGCTGGCAGGGTCTGCAGTGTCTGAGGGGCTGAACTGTAGAGCGAGAGCTATGAAATGCTCAGAAAAGAGCAGTGCTGCATTGCTGGGGGCATTGGCCTTTCCAGGGACACAGGCTGCTTCCCCAGAGAGAGCTGCGGCGTCTCAAAGCCAGCGGTGATTTTACTGCTGGATCCTCCTGACAGTGCTGGAGTCCCTCATTCAAATGCACGGTGTGGGCAAAACTTGCCTGGGGCATAAGGGCTTTTACACTTGACTCCACAGGGTTGAATGATGCTCCAGGCAGTGCTTCTGGGTACTGTGCTTGCTTGCAGGTAGGTAAGAATCCACCGCACCTGAGGCACAGGAGCCAGGTGAAGGCTGCTGATGAAGCATTGTTGCTCTGAAGAGGAGGAATTCATGCTGCTAACAGGCTGAGATGGGCTTTGTGCAGTGATGGGGATGCAGAAGTGCAGCTGCCTCATGACCAAGCAAAGACACATGCCACATCACTCGTGGACTGGGGCTGGTGACCTCAGCTGGGCTCCTGGGAAGCAGCATCTGCTGCTCTACTCTTGAAGAAAGAGCAAGATAAAGACCTGAGGTCTTTTTCCCACACTGCATCATCTCTGAGCTGTTCCATTCAGCTGAGGGATGAGGCGGAAACTGTGCTTGTGCTTGTTGGCTTCATTGCTCCTTTTTTTTTAAAAAAAACAAAAAAAAAAAACAAAAAAAAACCTCGTTATTCATGGTTAATTGTGCAAGTGGAAAGGATCATTACAGGAACAGACAGGTGATAAGATGCACTGCTGGCCTGGCCACTTGCCAGGAAGGAAGGGATCATGCAAGAGAAACTCAGCTCAGGAGCCCTCTTCTTTGCCACCACTGTCACCTGGATCCAGCAGAACCTCTGGAGTCCACCAGCCATCACCAACTGCTCTTTGACAAAGAACATGTAAGGACCTGACCAGCAGGGCATGAGACTTCTCTGTGATCTCAGCTACAACCTTCCTGCCTCCACAGATATGAGGGGAGCAGAGTAAATAAAACTGCAGGCTGATGCATTGGCCATGCACCAGCACCTCCTGCCATGTGAGATGCTCTGTGTGACCCCTCTCTGTCTGGCTGCTGCACCAGTTCCCTTCCGTAATGTGGAGGGAAGTTTGCAGTAGTGACCTGGACTCTTCTAGTGACAGACCCAGCCTGTCCCTACCAAACCACCCTGCCCTGAGCTCCTGTTCTTCTCCCAGACTGCTGGGCATGCATCCTGCTGTGCTGTCAGGAGGTTCCTCTTGCTGCTCCTCACTGCCTGGGCTGCAGCAGGGAGCTTTGGCAGCACAACAGGATGCCTGCCAGAGACGTGCTGTGAGCTTGCTAACAAGGCTTTCCCTGAAAAAAATAATAAAAAAGCAAAAATAAGTACAACCCAAACACATTATCCCACTACTGCACATGCTGTGGGGAATCGAGAGCAGCTGCAGTTTCAAGGCATGTCTTTCACTCTTTCAAATTAAAATAATCCAACCTATGAAAAATTATAAGCAAAGGTGACACTGGGTGCCTCAGTGCCTCCTCTGCCTCGAGGGGTGACTGATTGGAAAGCGCCCCCCCCCCCCCCCCCAGACCTTCATGCATCCCCAGTGTCAATGCTAAGGCTGGAAGGCAAAAGGAAACGCCGCTGGACATAACCATCCAGAAAGCTCTCTTCTTCTGAGTTGAAGCTGTGATGGCAGCTAGGAAGTAGTATTAAAAAACTCCACCACATGGATGGTGGTGTAGATTAGAGGTTTCTAGGGACACAGAGGTTTTAGGGGGAGAGAAGGCACATCTGGGCGTTCTGTGTCCTGAGCTCAGCAATTGGTTTTTGCCACTCCATTGAACTTAGAGTGCTCCTTATTGATTTTCTGCAGTAAACTCAATACCCGAGACATTACTGTAGTTCAGAGGATGAAAACCAGAGAAGGAGAGTGCACACAGTGAGAGTGGCAGAGGTCCTGCCCTTGGCCATGGCTGTGATGGGCATTTAACAGCCCCCAAGAGGTCTCACTGCAGAGCAGAGCCTGAGGTACCAGCACAATCTGGAGAAACATCCTCAGCTGCCAAAATGCAGTGATGAACACTCACAGCCAGAGAGATGGAAAACATGCACTGGGTCAACCTTTGCTCCTCTTACCATGCCACCCATTGCAGATAAACGTCATTGTGTGTTTGAGAGCAGATATCTGAGCTCATTCTCCCTCCCACTCCAGCACCCATGCACAATGTCTGAGATTTCCCCTTCCTTCCCATCCTTCTCCTTCCCTTTCAGCTTAGCTTGCTTTAATCTTGCTATCTGACTCCCTGGGAAATCTCGCCAGCTGTGATGCAAACGTTAAGGGAATCCTTCCTCAGCAGAGCGACTTTCAGCAAGGCTCTGCTCACAAGAAGGCTTTCAAAAAGAAATGTAAATCAGCATCTGCGATTCACAGCATGCCCCAGGCACCGGCTCCTTGACCCTTCCTCTCTCTGTCCCTCCCTCTTCCTGCAGCACTTCCCTCGGCCTCTCTGGCAAAGGCAAAAGTGGACTTTGAAGAAGTTCAGGGCCATTTCCCAGGTAATTGTGTTGACTTTGGAGTCCTAGTTCCTGGCTGTGCTAGTATGGAGCGTGAAATCAGGCTTCAGCAGTGTGGTCAGTGAGTATCGCTGTGTGAATTCATTGGCAGCAGTGAAATGACGCTTTGTGCTGTTATATAATGTGTGTTTCAGCCTTTTAAATTGCTCTGAAAACAGGACACAGTTCACAGGCAGAGATTCAAACAGCAAATTTTTAATGGGTTCACTCCTTCTCCTGCCATTGCCCTGTCACCCTGTGCAGGTTTATAATTACAGGTGGGATTTTGACAGTGCATGTTCCCAGTAATGGCAAAGGCAAACTCTCCAATGTGAATCAGGGGAAGCTAAAATGGCTTCACATAGCATATTTCTTAAGGATAGGCTTTCATGAGAAAAGAATTCCCTTCCCTCCCCTAAAAACAGCACAAACCCCATTGCTGTCGATATAGAAATACTCACCTCGTCATACTGAAGACGTGACACAGGCTGGGACAGAGCCCTGTTAATGTGTTAAAAAAATGCAGAGCTCTTGATCATTGGGGCAACAGTGGGGAGCTACAGTTTTGGCTCCACTTTGCTGAAAAATAGGAGGGATGCAGAGCCGTAGTTTCCTGAGCTCTTCCTCTCCCCACCGTCCCCTGTGCCCAGCAGATCTGGACATCTCTCTTCAAACTGTTTTATGCGCAATTCTCTGTTGTGGTACCTGCAATACACTGAGTTCTCCTGCTCCTCAGGCCATAAAGCTTTGTAAGGCAACCTTTAGAAAAGACTCGAGCAATGAAGACCTCTACCTAAATCCCTAGACCCACAGTGAGAAGGAAGAAGTAAGAATTTCTGAGTAAAATCAGAAAAAGAGATGAATCTACAGCTTTCAGGTTGCCTCCCCCTCCCCTGCCAACTCCTGGCCAGGAGAAATCATGGCCAAGAATGCCCTACGAGCTTCATTTCTTACAAAAATAGCAATAAAGATCATTTTCCTTCCCTAATGCTCTCCAGGTTGCGTGCAGTGCAGCCTGATTATGAGAAAGAGCAGAAATTTATACATTTGAAACACTGTATCCTATTTTCTTCTAATGCCATTTTTATCTGCATTTTATTCAGCTTAATGAAAATGAAAATGAACTCAGTGGCTCACCCAGTAATAGCCCTTTTCCAGCCTCAGAGATGGCTGGACATGAATGTCCCACTTCTGCTCTTCCATCAAGGGATGCTCCCTCTGCATGCTTGCTATTTGCATTTGGGATATTTTCAGAGACAAATTAATATTCCAGTAAAGCTCTCCTGACACTTGGTAGTACTTGTTTGAGAGAGGAGATCCCACTCCTTCAACCACAAACAGCAGCCGTGGCACTGATGGACCACGTGCCTGGCCAAGGCACTGTCCAGGGGTGAGGATCTGCTCTTCCCTATCACCATTTGCCCCCAAAATAGTGTTTTGCTGATAGCACTGAAGGAAAAAACTTAGCCAGAAAGGCATTAGGAGCCACTGAAGATTTCCCTGGTAAATGCCTCCAAGCATTTTACCTGAACTATGCATTTACCCCTGTCCTTGCTCCTGGCCATGCTGGCAGGCTCCATCTGAGCCCAAGGAATCATTTATGAGAAATATATATATATATATAAATATATAAGTTCTACATCTTTTGCAGTATTTTTACAAGGATAAGGACATGACAACAGCAATTATGCGCAAGACTGACAATAAATAGTCTCTCTGCAGTCACAGGAGGGATTTTTCAGAGAGACAGCTCTAAGCCCTTCTTACAGCCTGCATGGGACAGTGATTTAGCACCCCTGGGACCCAACACTCTTTAGCATTAACTGGCTTCAGACTTCCAGATGGTTCAGCCCTGTCTGCCCCTGTGTACAAACAGCCTCCGTCTCCTGTGTGTACATGAGAGCTAAATAATGCTTTTAAATTGCTTTTGAGATGTTAGACCTAGCAAGGTCCCATTGCTCCAGTGCAGTACTGCTACCCTGCAGCTGGGAAAGACAGTATTTAATTGCATCATCACTAAGGCAGGACAGTAAAAAAATCAGCCTTTTTAGAAAGTGTGGGTTAAAAACTTGTATGGGCTCAAAAATATATCGAATTTCCTTCTATTTCACTCTCAGTTTTACCTTTGGTGAGTCTGTCCCAAGCTTTTCCCAGCAACAGGCAAACAGAATTTTGTACACTATTACAAAGAACTGTAATTTTAAGGAGAAAAAAGGGTAATTATTGCAGGACTCACAGCAAAATCAAAAAGATTATGTTCTAAATACTTAGTTTGGTAGATGGGCAAAGAGAAGGTAGTGGCATTTTCTACACATTTCTTCCTCAGTTTTAACAAATAAGTTTATTTTGATTATTTTGCTTGTAGACTGCAGGGCAGATGTTGTAAGGCCAACCAAAGAACATGTAGAAAAAGGGCAGCAATTTCTGAGTATCTGCCTGAAAGTCTTTAATAGTTCCTGGTTCGTGCTTTGGAAATCAGGTCTGTTAAGGCGGGTCGAGCTGACATCTGAAAATGCACACACACACCCCCACCCCTTCACTCCATCATGTGGATTAACAATATTTGCCTGGGGATTTAATCAGAGAAGAGAGAAGGGTTTGGCAGGAGCCTGTCACTCTGTGGCTGCCTCTGCTCCCTGTTTTCCTCTTTAGCTTAGCTCTGAACACAGCTTCTCCTGTCAGCTTTGCTTTCCCACCTTCTGAAGTCAGCAGCATCCCTGGGAGGCTCAGAGCTCTGAGAATTGCCCATGGAAGGAAATAATGAATCCCTTCATTTGGAGCCTGTCCTTTGCAACCTGGCAATGGAGAAGCAAGGCTGCATCAGGTCTACATTTTGTTTCAGGTTCCTCTCAATTTGTAAAACTGTTGGAGGATTTTCTGCTATTTTACAGGATTTGTAATCCCTTTGCAGGGGACAAATATGTAAATACACTTCTGGACTTACAAAAGAGTCAGATGTTCTGGGGAAATCCCATGATTAAAACAAGCAGCTTCTCAGTCTGGATTCTGATGTCAAGATTTACCGGCAGATTTTACAAGTCTGATGCGAGATGCAGACTAAGACCTCCAGCAATGTGGTTTTCTGCATCTAAACCGCAGCCTAACCACAACAGACAGGATGATTGACTAAATAATCCTTTCTCTTTTTTTTTTTTTTTTTTTCTCCTACAAATGATGCTTCAACTTTGCATTTTTATCCTGCTTTTTAAAGAGACGCAACACCAGTCAAACAGCAAGCATCTGCCCCATCCTGGTCTCAATTAAAGGCTCAGCCACAGGTGGCCTCTCCAGTCCCCCCAGTTTGGCTCTGCAATGGGAGGAAGCCAGCTGTGATGGATGACTAGCTTGCACAGGAGAGCATCCCCAGAGCTGCCAAGATGTAAAATGAGGGATCCCAATGGGAAGAAGCTCCCTTCCTGCACTGATGTGGCATTGAGCAGCCAAGGGGGAAGGTGATGTGAACACAAGGAAGAAAACTGATATGAAATCATTATTTTTATTTTTGAGGAGGTGCAGGCAGCTTAAGGATAAAATATAATCCTGTCCCTCCAGATTTTAATTACAACTAGTGATTTGAGGACTCCTCCTTTCATATTGCCCCTTGGAGACATCATACCGTGCCTGCTCTCCTAAACAGGAGTTCATAATTCTGGCAAGGCTCTCTCCAAAATGGGTCACTTCTTCAAATAATGAGCACGGAGCTGTTTTCAGTGACTGCTGTTATAGGACAAGGGCATTTATGTTTTCACACAGCTGGGAGTAAGATATGAAGTGTTCCAGCATTTAGGTGTAAATGGTGTTTCACATGCCTGCAGGCTGTAATGTGGAATTTCATCAGAAAATAAACAACAACAACAAAAAATGAGACTGGCAGTGCAGAGATAGAAAAGCACCTGCATACTGAGAAGGAAGCACAGAGAGAGGGAAAAGTGTCCCCAGCAGAGAACAAGCTACATTGTTAAATACATTAAAATTTGTATTTTCTGATATGTTCTGTATATGTTCTGTATTCAGCTTAGTGTGGCAGCAAGGAGGAGCCCGGCATACTGTTTATGTTCAGCCTTTGTAAATCCCAACATAATGGAAACGCTTCCATTTAGTCGTAGATCCACCTATCTGCCTGCTCTTGGCCATGCAGTGTGTTTGGGTATCTGCAGCTTCCCTGGAGGTTTGCTGCAGCACCCACATCTGAACGTGAGTCCTCCTGAGCACCTGGCTGCATTACAAAGCCTCAGCGCTGGAGTAACATTTATGTTTACAGAGAGGAGAGCAACCAGTCCCTGCCTTCTGAGTTCCCGTTTAGCAAACATGCCACCGAACTGGCAAGCTCATGTTCCTCACTGCGGCTTGCAGGTCACGCAGCACTTCCCACAAAGCTGCCCATCCCTGTGCAGCACCAGCCAGAGAGAAGTTTGCTGCTAACCATCTCTGAAAATATAAAACCAGGGTAAAAAAAATAGGGGGCAGGCAAAAAAGTTCCATTTCCAGCAGACTTCAGCCTCACTTACTCTGCCCTTGGCACAGGTGCCTGGGGCTGTGGTGTGTACCCGGCCATGTACAACAGCTCTGGGGATAAATGTCTCCTGAACATCAGGCTACAGAACCTTTCTGCCAGCCCATTTCATATGGTGCAAATATGGCCCTTGAGAAGAAATCCCTGCCAACTGCAACAAATTTTTCCCTGCCAAGCCTCCCGTAGCTCGCATTAAGCCCCAGGTTCAGAGATTGGCCAATGTACTTAAGTTGTCGCTAAGATATAATGATCAGCGAGTGCTGAGTTATTTCTGTAGCTTAATGGCAGTTGTTTCCTATCAAGACTATAGGTAAAATTGATCTTATTCTGCATTAATGTGAAAGCTGCTGTGTTAAGAAAGAAAACCAAGAGCTGTACTAAAAATAAAGTGGATGACGGACAGACTTAAAACCGTCACAAACGAAACAGAAACCTGCTGCTATCTGTGGACCCTCTGTGCTGCTCCAAGCAGAGCTATTACTGGCAATGGCAATTTGGCTCTTTCATGTTCCCATTTGGGAACTTTATTTTAACAAAATATGAGGAAAAAATGGATTTTCTTCAGAATTGTTGGCATTTTCCAGGAAATATAGAGATGTGAAAGCTGCCAGTTCAGAACTACATTTCAGTGTGCTGATGGACAGAGCGCAGCGGGGCTTGCAGAAGTGAGACGGGGAGCCCATTTCCCAGCGACACAAAGCTCAGACTGTACTGCCATGGTGTCCAGACCCAGGTTAAACACTTGCTTATAAAATCAGGCATTTCTGATACTTTCTTTTACTGCTAATAAGGCTGCTTCTCAGAGCATTGCAGAGGTACTCCAGAGTGCAGCTGGCTGAGTCTCACTGGTGACACATGAGAAGGTGCCAGAGACATCCACAGAAGACAGAATACCAGGCGCTGTTGGAGGAACCCATCCCATAGGAGTTATTCCACCTCTCAGTGGGTGGAGGTGCAAAGTCTTCCAGCCTCTCCTGGATCTGGAGAGAAGTATTTCTCCTTCTTTTAGCACAGAAACAACATTTCATTCCTTGCGCCCTTTTTATTTTAGAAACTCTGCTTGATAAATTACTGGAGGGCCTCATTAACTGCAAGGATTTGTCAGTTTTCCCAAAGCAATCAGGGTGTTAGTTAGAATGAAGGAGCAAATGGAAAACTGAAATGGAAGCCAAGCACAGCCTTATTAATCCTGTGTTATGGATCAACATTTGTCAACTCTATTGAAGTTTGTTGCACCAAATAGAGCCCAGGAGACCACTCAATTACTTTATCTCTGAGCAATCAAGATTCTGTTCTTTCAGGTCAATCCGTTGGTACAGGGAAAAATTTTTGGATAGAAGATTAACAGTAGAAAATCCACTGCTTTTTGTTTAAAGGTCTTTTAGAGGAAAAAAAATGACTTTCCTTTCCAAATGTTCCACCCAAAGGAAGTGAGAGTTTGTTGAAGTCAGCATCAGCGCGGGGCTCCCCAGCACCATCAGGGATCCCCTCTCCATCACTTCCCAAGCCAGATGATTGCAGAAGGATCAATCTGCACTTTTACCCCAAAAGACATGGCTAATGTTATAAACTGATACACCAAGAGATGTCCAATGAAGAAAGACTGGTGACTGTTATGCTGCATAAAAAAAGCACTGTTAAGGTACACAAAAGGTGTAGGCTACAAAAAGCATGATCCACCCTCAGGTCTTAACAATGCGCAAGTGAAGTGTATTCAGCAGGAGAAAGGATTTTTTTGATCATTTGTACATTTTTCTGTAGCTCATAATTCATCTGCAGAAGGCACATACATCAGATATCAGTAGATGCACAACTCTGGAAGAGCTTTTAAAAGTGTTACAGAAAGGTACAGGACACAAGAGGAACTGGTTTATAAATTTCCCATGTTCAGGGACACTTACATTTAACTTGAAACTTGTAGCTTCTACTTCTGACCTTAAAAAAGGCATGTGAGTCTGAAAATGTGTCCTTTAAAGTAAGAATATCTGTTAGCGTAATAAAATATACTGCCTTTCCCTGAAAGCCTTCCTTTCACATCCTCACGACTAGAATGATATGAACACTTGGGAATGGAAACCACAGCCCAGGCTACAACGTGCCCTACAGAGGCATCATGACATTCAAACACACTTCCCTGTGCTGGGACTCTTCTAGCTAATTTGGGCCCAGGTGGCACCATGGACTTCAGCCACCAGCCGTCGGCTGCTGGGATGATACACCGAGCCTCTGCTGAAGTCTGCTTTGCCACAACCTGACTCCTAGCATTATGTAAGGAGGACTGGTGAAAGCCAGGTTACACAGAGTACAGAAACTGCTATCAGGCATCTTGATTGCCTGTACAGGAAGACCTACCCCCAACTTTGGAGTTCTGTTATTCTAATTTATTTGCAGGTTTAGTTATTCTCTGGTTGGACATGTTGCTAGAACGCCTAAGATAATTCAAATATTTGTCTAAAAAAAATGGCAGTGAATGGAAAATGCAGTTACCAAACTGTTACCTTCAGTTTCAGGATACCGTTTGACAAGCTGAAGAGCTGAAGACTAGACAGGAGGAGAAAGATTTGGAAAAAAAAAAAAAAGCCCAACAAACCAGAAATCACATGATAAATTGTTTTCAATGAATGATCCCACCAATTCGTACAGCTCCTCTTCACTGTTATAGAAGATTGAAATTGTGTATTGTGATTAATTTATCCTGTGAGTCATGTTCAGTAACTTAAATCACTAGCTTCCCCCCTTCTCCTATCATTTCAGCAAATTTAATTCTTTTTTTTTTTGTTCATGAATCATTCCTGATTTCTGAAATTTCATCCCTTACTCGTAGCTATTGAATGAATGGACTGAATTAATGCATTTTCACCTCTGGTCTGTTGACTCAGTGCTCTTTCATCATAATGGCAGGCTGACCTTCTGGGCCACATGGACTGCCTTATCCCTTGATCTAATGACTGAGATGTTTTAAAGAGGAGAAAAACAAGTACAGTTAAAATTAATTCGTCCATCTAGATAATTTAAACAGTTAATGAGGCATACGCTGGGTGTCTTCTATCATATTTCCAGATATTTCATCAGAATAACACTGGGGCTGAGGCAAAACCAAGTGTCAGAGCCAGTTCTTTGGGCACCAGTTGAGCCCACTTGCATGCCCCACCTTGTAGGAGTGACCTGGGGACATTCTATGAAATGGCTTTCTATGAAATGCTGGTGCAAAGGAGAAGGTGGTTTGATACCTGCCCCATTTTCTGAGCATAGTGTTTTTTTTTTTTTTTTTTTTTTTTTTTTTTTTTTTTTTGGTGTGTGTGTTCCTGTCCTGATCATGGCCCTTCCTACACAAACACCTGTGTCACATCAGTGCAAAACTGTGTTTGGCCAGGCTCGAACATCCCTCGGTCATTCCCAGGCATCCTCCAACCACTTTCCTGCAGCTCCAGGCGGGCTGCACCAGACACTGCGCAGAGCAAGCTCTGCAGCAAGGACACTTTGCCTCCCCGTGCCTTTGCTCCCACCCAGACCTGCTGTAGGAAACCCCTCATGTTCATCTCCCCCAGCAAGGAGCAGCAGGGTGCTGCATGGTGCTGACACAGCTTTTCCTGGCAGTGATGGATCAGGGGCAGCAGCTGTGTATTGAAATTGCCAACACAGATCAGTGCCCAACGCAGCAGCTGCCCATAGCAGTCACTGCTCCAGGTCTCAAGGACAAGTCTCTCCCTCTCGTTCCAAACATGCAACTTGTAAGTGATCTGTAAAGGAAGGGCTGGAAGTGAGGTCCAGGGCTTCACCACCCTCACTGTGAAAAATTTCTTCCTTGTATCAAACGGATATAAGGAAGGGTGGTAAAGAGGAAAGCTGATGGTGAAGAAAGCTGATGGTGGACCTTCCAGGTCTGAACATCCAAGCAATTGGCCAGCAGGTGAAATGCCCCATCAGCTAACGCAGCATGAGGCACCTGAGAAGAGCAATCCTGATTTTATATATGCAAAAATGGGGTCTACCCTGCTCTTGGCCACTGAGGACCAGCATAAAGCTTAGAAATGTTTATAAGAAAATTTCAGGCCAGTACTCATCTAGGTGTCTGTGTGTGCTTCTGCACGTGAACTGCAAGTTCAGTTTAGAGCCAAGAGGAGGATTTAAGCATGGGAAGTCTTTGTGGAGCAAGATTTGGTTTTGAAAAAAAGACCCTCTGCATTATGGGTGGTGTAAGGAAGTATGTTTGTGTGCAGGAGCCACCCAGAGATATTTGCTGTTTCAGAGAAGCACAAGAAAGCCAGATACCACTCCTGTTTCCTGAGACACCTGCCTGCACCTCAGGCTCTGTCTGTGCTGGAAACACTTTCCTGCTATTGGAAACCTGCTCCAGTCTGCTGGCAACATGCATGCACTGATGTGAGGGCCTCTTTGTACCAACGCAGTAAGCCCATCTCCAGAACCACCACAAAGAATACAACTGTCACTGATACAAAAGCCTCCCTGAGCTTTGGGTGTCCTCCCTCTCTGTGGCGAGCCTCTGTCCCCAGAACACATCAGCCGGGGACTCTCCCTTTCATCAGCAGCCACTGTGGCTTTCAGCATCAAAAGGAAGATTCGTGTTCATCTGCTTCTGAGACACGCTTCCCAACCCTGGTATGGAAAACATTGCCACGGCATAGCACAGTCACAACATGAGAGGTGAGTTTCAAGCCCCAGACACTGGAATCCTGGGATTAGTCAATTATGGTAGCCTTAATATTTAATGAAGAGTAACTAGTTGGCTTTCTTATTGCAGAGATAAGTTGAAAAATGAAAACTGTGTGTGTTGGAAAGGCCCAGAAAGCTGGAGGCAAATAAATAGGTTATTTTTATTTTAAACCTCATGATTTTTTTAAAGCCATTTCCATGTTGCCTCTGTATGCCAGTGCTGCCAGCAGGAAGGACTGGTGGCCCAATTCATTGCTGCATTACTGCGGGGCTGTGCTGGGAGAGCTCTGCAGGAGTTCACAGACCTGCACGGGTATAACTGTGGCATTTCAGGCTGCCCAGTGGAGCCTCTTGTTTCTGAGTCGCAGGCATGGTTTGCTTTGCCCAGCCTCTGAGAAGCCCTGGCAATGCTCGTACGTGGAATCTCAAATATCCCGTAAAATAACCTCTTCCAAAGAAGTATCCCTCCGGACTCCTATCTGGGTCTCACTTTATGCAATTTCAGATAGTCAGAGAGCTTTACACGCTACATTGCTCTCAGAAATAGAATTCTCCTAAAACACAGCTTTAAGCAGCAAGTGTTTTAGTGTCTAGAATTATGCTAACCACTGCTCATCTAAATTATTATATTAACTGGAAAGGGGGAGCACACACAATTTAACAGGGGAGAAAGAGCAACAAATCTGAGAAGAAAAATTGGAGCTCTACAGAGAGAAGAAAGCCAGGAATCTAGTGACGATAAATGCTTTGCTGGAATTAAAGAATCTTTTATTGGAGGAATTTCAAAGCTTTTTCTTCTCAGGGTACATGTTCTGGAAGGCGATGCAGGGATCTGCTAGGGAGAAGCACGTTGACAGGGGCCTAGACATGAGAGCTGTCACTGAAACCGTGCAGTGATGGAAAGAGGTTTGGATAGACCTCAAAACCACGCCATACATCACCAAAACAATTTGTGCTCCGTCCTGCCTGGGGAAAGCCTTCCCTGCCAAAAGGATGAGTGTCTGCTGGATCTCCTTCCCCCGCCTACACCAGGCTGTGCACAGCTAATAATTTAGATCTGAGCACATTGATCTGAGCACATTGTTTCCCCCCAAGGTTGCTCTTTCAGAGATCAAACGCAGCTCTGCAGCCAGCACTGCCAGTGGAAGAGAAGCCTCACTTAAGCCTCCCCAGTCAGAGGACAGAAATAATATTAAAAACATGTATATGAAAAGAGTTAATGAGTCCTGCAGTTGCTAATTCAGCAGGGAAAAGTTTTTCTGTGATCAAAGCAAAGCAAATGGGAATCACTGGGTCTGCTACCCGGTCTTCCTTTAGCTCACTTTCGCGCACTGGGCCATAGTCCTTAGCCATCTGAGGACTTGGCTTTCTCCTCTGGAAACAGAAATATATGTACGTGTATACATGCACATATAAGTGTGTGTGTGCCTGTATGTACATCATGTTCATAAGCGTATTTTACAGAGTGTTGTGAGCCAAATAATGAATGCTTTTAAAGTGTTTTGAAATCTTTTTTTTTTTGACAGCAGCTGAAGCAATGCAGAACATTATTAGCCATTTCAGAACTCTTTTTGCAGAGCATGCAAGGAGCTGTTAGAGTGAAATACAGTAACACATTGTAATTTACATTTCTTTTGGAGAGAGAAAACTCAGCTTTATTTACTCAATGTTTTTGCTTTGAATATAAAAATACCAGTTACAAAAATGTTTCCTTGTTACTGTAAAGCATGTTGTCTGAGATCTCAGCAGCAGTGGAAGGTATATTTATCATGTAACAGCAGTAGGAATAGCTAACACATACATAAACCTCCTTAAGTCCCAAAGTAAACTCAAGAAAAGAGACCCTGTAAACACTATGAGAAGACAATACTAATTCATAAAGTTCTTCAGCTTATGTAATGCCTATGTGCATGTATTGGTTTCTTATTGTATTGATTATATTGCAGTGATAAAATATAAATTCAGTATACTCAGCAACGGCAACTTTACTGCCTTATTGTGCTGATCATTACAGAAAGCATAAATTGGGTCATAATTCTGTAGAGTCATCAGAAAACCATGTGCAACTCCAAGTTATTCTTTTGAAATAGTGCTTATGAGATCTTCAGGAGAAGATCAATATAGATGTGTGTGTTTATCAAACGGTGTGGAGGGCTCTGATATCTGATACACACACTCAGGTGTCTCCTTTGCTCTCCTGTGCAGTCAGGTTCCTGGTGCACACAGGCACTGCTGTATAGAGACCGATGGCCACATCGTACGTCTAATCTTCCCTGCTCCTGCAAGTGGCTGTTTATCCAGGCAGACAGAGCAAGAGAAGCTCTGGATATTTATCACTTATTTCTTTCTGTCCCTTAATCTCCAGTTTATAAGGCCTAGGTCAGACCAGCACCCTTCCCAGTGTGCAGACACTCCTGTTTGTACAGAGACAGCTTTAAAGGTTGGACTGGCCTAGGGAATTACATTGCTTCTCCCTGCCATATGTAGGAAGCCTGAAATGGGAACGTACAAAATCCTGGGGCTGGGCAGACATCTCCACCTCTGCCTACTGACCGTGTGCACTGCTTGTCCTGGAGACCAGCGCTGCCCAGGGCAGTGGCTGAGGTGCTGAGCCAGGGGTTCCAGGAGGGGAATGGAGAAACCCTCACGTCCCCAGTGTGTGAGCACAGCGCCGGCCTTCACTTCCAAGCCCCTCACTCCCAGTGCTAAAAAAGACAGTTTTTACTTTGCAATCCCTTAACTGGGCTGTGCAGAGGCAAAACAGGATCTGTGCAGAGTGCACCAGGAGTGAGCTGCTGTGTGTAGACACGTTGCCCTGTGGGGAGGCGGGGACAGAGTAGTAAAAGTCACAGGTATCTGGTGTGAAGAAAGGGAAGTCTTGAGGCATCTGTGTGCTCTGTATCTGGTGGAAAACTTTGCTTCTCAAACACCATGCTGAAGGATTTTTTCTTGTGGAGTTTCAGTCAATTCTGAGTGTCATTGTCCCTCCTATCCTCCATACTGTGTCCTGTATTCTCATGAGCAGGGAGGAGCAGCACAGGGCTTTCCCATGGGCTTGTGAGCCTGGAGAAGGCCTTATAGCAGTGAGCAGGCTAGGAAAAAAAAAAAAAAAAAAAAAAAAAAATGTAGAATACATTAAACAAGCTTTGAACACATTTAATCTTCTCTCCCTACTTTCTAAAATTTCAGTAAAAGGTGAGCAGAGGAAAGCATGGGTTGTAATTGACGTGTATGGTTATAATTAATCATCATTTTATCATAATATGTGGTCAGATTCCACCAAGCCATGTGTAAAGTCAGGGTCACTCTTCTGCCAGAAAGGTTTATGGAGAAACAGAATGGACTGGAAAACAAGTGAATGGCAAGTGAGTGCAGGCATCTAAATATGCTTACTGGGAAGATTGCCAAAGACAGCATTTCACTGCTCTCTGCAAGAGGTCAGACTCTTTGTCACTGCTCCTCAAAGCAACCTGTAGCAGGAGGCAGGGGTTGCAATGCTTGGACCTGAGTCCTTCTGGGGAGTCCATGAGACTTGCACCCGGAGGTGCCTCACTCTCCTACAAACAGCTAACATGCCCCAGATACCACCAGAGCCAAGAAAACATCAGGCCAGCTTGTCTGCATTCATCAGCCCTTCTGAATAGCTTCAGCGCTCTGCCTCCAGAGAACAGCTGAGCTTCATGAGACTTTCAGGAAGCAGCAGCAGCCCTGTTCCGGGAGCTAGGAAAGGGCTTGACAAATTTTCTCTGTGTCTATTTGCTTTAACCTCTCATTTCCAGCCCCGCAGTGTCTGGGGGATAGAACAACCAGCAGGTCTGCATTTCCCCAGGAAGATGCACTGGTGTGCTGAGGGCTCAGGCACCAGCCCTTACCCTTCTCTGGCTCCCTCTCTGCTTGTGTGTGTTCGCACCCTCAGAGAAACATCAATAAGACAACCAAGGACAGGACCATAATGCTGTTTACAGTGGTGGATAATCGCAATAATAAATATTTAATCCCCTCATTTTTGAAGCACTGTCAGAATTTGATAAAAACATGACTCAGTGAGCTGAGGAAACAGTGGAGGACACAGGACCAAAGCACTCTGAAGAGCACTATCTGTTTCTATTTTGTGTTCTGCACACCAACAGCTACATCTAGAAATGATTCCTGGGCATGTGATCTTGGAGCCCCCCTGGATCCCACATAAGAAATCCTTGCTGGAACGGGGAAAGCATGCTGGGTGGGATCAAGGCTGAGCAGATATAACCACCTCACTCTCAGGAGTAGCTCTGTAGAGACTGCATTTTACTTTCCGTAAGAGCTCAGCAAACAGCAGCCCATCTCCTCAGTCAGGCTGGTTTTGGAGGGCAGCACAGGTGTTTTTGTGAAAAACTGGACCCAGTTTTCAGGATGCTGGTCCCAGCTCTGGTCCCATCCAGCCCAGGACCTTTTTACTGACTCTTGCTTCACTGTAAGGATGAACTACACACATGTTATAGAAATGACCAGATTTTTATTATTATTATTATTATTATTTATTATTATTCCAGAAACTGGTTTTGAGAGCACAACAGCACTAACCACATCTTCCAGCCCTCACTGCAGACTCACTGTCAGACATGAACACAGGAACCCCAAAGCCATCTCACAGACCTGGCCTGAAAGAACCACGGGAGCAGAGGCTGTCACTGGTGTCGGCAGCAGCTGTGCACGGGGTGGTGATAAGGTGTGCGGGCCGTCGGTACTTCTCTTGTGAAGCATCTTTTGTGAAGATTGATTGCAGTGAGTAATCTGGTCCCTTTAAGCCACAGAATGAATGTAATAGTCTCCAACCACAAGCATTACACATCTGGTAAAGTTATAACCACCAAAAGATCAGATAAGAGTTTCTCATATTTTAATGGAGTACATAGATTTCTCTCTTCCATTGTATTTTATCAATTAACCTTCAGCAAGCACAAAGGTTTTCCTAGATCTGGTGCTCCTGCTGGTATCTGGAGAAAAAGAATCAAATTGTACAGATTTATTATTTTTTTTTAAGGAGAATATTTTTAATAACCAAAATGTTTCTGCACTTTGAATAACGAGAGTGACTTTTCTCTTTCAAATGCTAAATTATTTCAAGCTCAGCTGTTGGAAACCATTAATAATTCAAGAAACTCTGCTTTGGTTAAGAACAACATCTGTTGGAAGGTGTTAAAGCACAGGAATAACCTGACTTTCAAAGTTATTTTACCATTTTGTTATTCTCTTTGTGAGAAAAAGGGGACGAATTGGTAAATTAAAGTGAGAAGTTGTTAATATGCCACTTCCTAAATAAGGAGGGCCGAATGACTGCGCTCCCAAGGGTGCTAACTGTGGTCTACTTTGCCATTCTCTTCCAGAACACCAGCTTCTTAGAGCTGTGGTTTTCCACTTCTTCTGATCAGCAGACCCCTAAATGTTGCCAGAGCAAGTTCAGTACCCGCATGGCTATTTTAATTAGCTTATTGACAACAGGCTAGTGTTTCCCAGTTTCTTTTCCCAGCGTCTTTAAAAATTGTTCATGGGTCATCAAAAGACGATATTAATGAAGTTCCCTAGTTGTAGTCAATGAAGAAAAATGTGAACCCCTGGAGAGCAACTCGCCTCTCAAGCTCAGGATGCGATGGATCGCACTTCAGAGGTGCCTGTCTCTCTTCACTGATGTTATAGAAAAGTTATGTGACTGAAGGAGACCCAAAAACTGGATTTTGGAATGGTAAAGGTGAGCAACATTTTGTCCTCATTCTTGAAATGAGTTAAATAAACCAATGCACTTTAAAGATTAGCAAGATTTAGAATACAGATTCACATGCAGTGTGGTATTTCAAGATCTCCGCGTGTTCAGAGATGAGTTTGAGTCAGCTTATTGACAAAGCTGCTTTTGCAATGTTTAGTCCACATATGGGTTTAGAACTATGTCTCTCTGCAAAGTTCACATGTGGAATTATGCATGGTGCCTACGTCAAACCAGAACCTTCTTCATCCTCATGCAGTACTCAGTTGGCAACTCAGTTGATTTAAGAACATTCCTCTTAACTGTAATTCTGTGTCATGCACACTGAATTATTGCAAGCCAGGTATCAGTCTCCCACAATATTGCTGTGAGGATAAATCCATCCTTACTACCTCATCAAACATTCCTTCCAATTTTCATGGTTTTCAATTACATTGTGTGTATAGGTGCCATTGATCCCACACAAGCAATGCAAATAACTACAGATACAAGAGGAAAGTCAAGCCCTTCTCAGGTATCAGTAGGTCTGCAGAAAATCAGCACTTTCATATTGAGGGAGCAGAGTATGGCAGCCATCAGATACACCATTCTGGTCTCTTTCCTTTTTTATTTCTGTGCAGTGGTTGATTGCGATAAATATTGGTACCATTGTGAATAGATCTGATGTGTATTGAGAACAGATCTAATGTGCTCTATGGTGATTTATTCAGATGCTGTTGGAGCTGCTAATTAGAGATGGTGGCTCACTCATTACAAGTCACTGCTTGTGACACTTGGAAAGAGCAGACTTGGCTACTTTGTCATGGGGATGACTGGGCATGCTTACCGTCTATCATGTGTCTGCCAGCTACCCAGAAAGAAATTAAAAAAAATATAGGTTTATATTTTAAAAAAATAAAGGTTTAAAAAAAGGTTTTGAGGTTTAAAAAGCCTCAGATGTGGAATTCCTGGTGGATGAGAGATACCAAGAATATAACCTTTAGAAGAAACAACGGGAGGCAGATTTATTCCTCACCACAATGAGGTAGACAAGGGTGAAGGAGGAAGCTTCATAGGGACACAGGGACTGGAGGATGTTCTCCCAATAAGAGCCCAGGCTGGCATTCTGCCTGAGCTCTGCATGGATGGGCAAAAGATGGGAGAACCCGTTCCTTAGTCCTTCCTGCCCAAACCATTCTGTGATCTAAGCCACTGAGCACAGTGCCCACAGATAATGCTGATGCCGAGGCCACCATGTTTTGGTTCCTGATCACCCGCACATTAACAAGAGGCTTTTGGAAACTGGGTTTCTATGCCAGAGACTTGGAAGGACAAAGGCTTTATTTCATCAAGATATGTTTGTTCAACAAAACATTTTAAAAGCAGGTATTTCCTGTGTCCTTCATCTCTTACTGAGTCCAGACATCATCTTCTCATTTTATAATCAGCTACATAATGTGTGTTATAAATTCATAAGTTTTATGTTGAACTTAAGAATCAGCTCATTTATCATGTATTGCACTTCCTTACTAATTTTCCTTCTCTTTCTCTATCCTTTTGTAGGACTCTGCAACAACAGCTAAGCCAAGAAGAAAGTTATCCAATAAACCAGTACTGTCTAGAGGATGAACATTGATTTTCCTGACACAATTTGGAGCTTGTTAGCATTTTCTGTAGCAGTGTTATATCACCCTTTCTATCACGTGAGTTTCCTTGGACTGTATTTTAAGAGGTTCTCTCCTGATAGCATGTGGACTGTGGAGTTATTTCTGAAGTAAAATTCCCAAGGAAAATTAAAGTGGTTGTTACTACTGACAGACATTAAAACCATGCTGACAGCACCAGCCCTGCTCTACAGGTGAGAGGAAATTTGCTGAGAGCCCTGTCTTCTCCCCATGATGGCACAATGCACAGCACCAGGGTGTCCTGGTCAAAGTCCAAGTCTCCAGTGCCAACAGTAACCCTGGCAGAGACAGTCCTCAGCTGGAGACTGTGTGATTTCCCCCTGCCTTCATCATAGCGTGACGTAGCCAGACAGGGCTTCAGGGCTGTCACCTGCCAGGACAAGTGTCACCGTATGCTTCCATGGCTCTGGGAGGGCTGGGCAGGGTCAAGCGTGCTGGTGGGACAAGAAACATTTGGAAGTAGCAGCAAACATTTTTTACCTGTGGATGCTGGTACTATGTTTTCATCTGACAGGATTCAGTGGCTTAAGATGAGGGGAATTACCTCCTCTCATTATCCTGGCTTACACATAAAAAGAAGGTAAAGATTAATGCCATTAAAACATAACCAATTGGTGCTTAAATGTAACATGACAGATTTACTCAGAGTACATTCAAAACTATGGACTTTTAGCGGTGTTAATAAAACATTAAGAGAGATGTTGAAGCTTGAAGTAACAGCAGAGAAACAGTTGCGTGCTGTGGGAACAGAGATGAATCCCATTCGGTTTTCAGCCTGTATGGAAATGGCTTACGTGCTTAATGTGAGAAGCAGACATTTATTCCCTGGGCTAGTTCTTATAACTACTCCAACTGCAGAGCAATTTAAAACCCATGCATTTTTATAAGTGTCCATTTTTTACTTTTGATGAAAATAACCCTTTGGCATTGGTTAAATTATAAATAGAAAAAACAGGGATGATGCATTGCCAGAATACCAATAGAACAGCTGTAAGGCACCAGCAGCACTTACATCGGTAATACATAACAGTGTATGTTATGAGCTGGAGCGATTGCCAGCGCAGAGAACACCCCCATAAAGGTGATTTCATGAGAAAAGTTTCAGACCAGCTGTTCTGGAGTTGTACAACCGTGCATGTTTGTGCTACATGGTGATGTGGAGCGAGGTCTTCAGGAGGAGGCGTGTCACCGAGCCAAGCCGTGCGCATGAACTGTGCTGTGTGTGGACAGCAGCCAGTGGTTTGTTACTACTGATATCAGCTCAGCTGGACCGCACTGATTATGTGTGCTGTGGTGCTTTTTTCCCATGTCTGTTTAGTGCAATCAAATAAATACATCAATGAGAAAAGCCCACGCTGCTATAATTTACATATTTTGGTAACGATGCAATTTGATTACTTGTTCTCTGCTTCTTAGTCCAGCTCCCAGCAATTCAGCTCAATGCAACTCTGCAGCAAAATGCTCAGATCTCCTGTGTCATGCTTTTGCAGGCTTTAGATCACGCTGCTGAGCACATATGGACGTGTATGCACTCATATATGCTGCGCAACCTTAACTCATCCCCTTGGATGCATGCGTCACGATACAGCAAATGCCTACACAGTTACTCAGAGAATTGACTGCAGCTCGTCCAGCCATTCATGAGTTGTCTCCACGCAGAACAAGGTCCCTGCAGTCGTGTTGCTGCGTCAGCTGGGGCTGCGTCGTGTCTCTCAAAGTGCACGGGTCCAACCCACACTCCCCGTGCTGGTGCCAGAGCTGGGAAGCTCAGGGAGAGCACAGACACATCTCTGGGCAGCTGGTGAAGCACACTTCTCCCCCATTTTTAAAGATATTATGTGTCAGAAATTGTGTGCATGAGAGACAATATATACATGCTTGAAGCTGAAAACTCAGCTCAGCTTTCAGTGTTGAGGGGGATGTAGGCAGATACCTCCCATGAACGTGCACACAGTAAACAGAGAATCTAACCCAATTTTACCAGTCAAAAATTAACGACAAGAGAAAAGTCAGATACTTCAAAAATCTAAGGATGTAACACTGAGAAGGCAAAATAAATACCTTTGAATAGTTCCTCTACTGACACTGTTTTTGCACTTACCATCAGTAGTGAGCAGCTGTGGAAAACATTAAAACTCTTTTTTTTTTTTTCTGCACACATTCTAGTGAATGAATATATGTGGTTTAAAAAATGACAAATATATAGCAAAAAAAAGGTTTTCCACCTTTTAAGGCTTTTCCCATAAGTATGTTAAATTATGATCAAGCTGTCAGCCCTAACTATACCTGGTCTGATCCTGGGGCATGTAACCACCTGCCCACCAGGGCGATCCTGCTGCCCGTTTTGGGGTTCCCTGCTGTCCTGGTACACAGGCTGCATGGGCTGTGGCCTCCACCTTGCCCAGGCAGGCAGAGTGGCCCCAGCAGGCTAACACCTTGCTCAGGGTATCTGTGCTTCTGTGCACTGATGGGTGGCTGCTGTAGGACGTGAGGTGCTGACCTGGGGATCACTTGAGGATGTGCAGAAGGGCGGTGGCTGGGATATGCCCTGCCTGTTTTGCATCCTGCACCAGCTTCTGGCACCTTCTGCTGGCCCTGAATGTACTGTGTGCTTCCCACCCCACTCATCAGGATTTCGTGGCTCCTGCTCCCCTCTAGAGTGAGATGCTCCTGCTCCACAGCCCTGTCTGAGAGCACACAGCAGCCCCCGTTCCTGGAAATGCATTGCCAGCCTGAGTGATAAGCTGGAGTTGGTCATGACCCTCCAAGGATGCATTTGCTTAAATTTAAGTTCTGTGTGTGTGCTTCTTAGTTATTTGTTAGCACCCAAAGAGCTGTTACTTTCATTACTTTCCTTCATAAATGTAAAATATCATCAGACAAATTGCACAAAGGCCACTCTTGGCGTCAACCTGACTGACAAGGATTTATTTTATTTACTAACTCCTCGGTCTCTTGGCCAATTAAGCTAGTTGAAGTGTACTCGTTGTCTACATTTCCCCAGAGGGGCTCCTGCACAGCTGTGAATGGACCCCTGGGCACAGGCAGTGACACTGCCCTGCCTGAAGCTGTGGTTTACCTCTGGTCGCTGCTCCTCTGCTGGGGGGTACGGCCCAGTCCTTCTCCAGCACCTTCTTGGCTGCTTCTGTGGTCACAACCTCGGCTGCGTACATCCCTCATGGGGTGGACTTGAAAAAAACCAAACACCCTGATACTAAAGCTGTACACCCAGTGTGCAGAGATGGGTCTCCGATAGTTTTTCGTCAGTCCCATAGTCAAGATTGTGCCTTCAAAATCTTCACACCAAGCTAGCACATGTGGCTTCTCCAGAGAGGCACTCGGCGAAGCAGGACAGGCCACGTGGCACCTGGGGATGCTGAAGCCTTATGCTGATGCCTTTGCCTAGACTGCCTTAACATCTCCTTTTTCTACCAACCACTCAGGGGCATCCCTCATGCCCATCCCAGCCTCTGCCTTTCCTTTTGTTTTCCCATATATTTTTTGTCCTGTCTCTTCCCGCTGCCTACATGTCCCAGGACTTGCTATGGGCATTTGCAGGTGCCAGCACTCTAGAGTCTGATAGAAATCGAGATTCATAAAAATAATAGCAATTGAAATACATAATAATTGTAATTGCACAATCTAATACCAAGCACAAATATAGCTGTGTTTCTATGGAAGTCAAGACCGTGGTTGAAGTAACAGAGGTAGCCAAATTCACAGCTGTTATAACCCTGCTGAAGTCAAGGGTGGTTTCTCCTATGGTTCATTTGACTTTGTGCATCTGGCTTCCCTGAGGAATTTCAGTAACCAGAGAGAAAGGACGTAGAAAGAGCAAGAGCTGGAGAAAAAAAAGAGGTTTTAAACATCAGTGTGAAAAGTAGGGAAAGCAAGTTCTACTAGATTTCATCCATTAGGGATTAATTTATTATTTCTCCCATGAAACATTGGGGAAACCCTCACAGATGCAAGGGAAAAAAGCAGGAAGCAAAAGCAGCTTAGTGCAAGGGATGACTGGCTGCATTTTAAATTTCCTTCACTTTCTTTTTGTGTTAGGCCAGCCCCAGGACTGTGCAGAGGGTGGGAGTTCAAATTCACAGAGGATTTCAGCATCCTCCAATTTGTCTTCTTTCCAAATCAGAACCCGAGGAGAAGTCTTTGAAACTACCTGCTGTGACAAGGGCACGTCCTTGCTGTTCTTTCACCTGTTGCTCTGTGAGTGCTGTGTCCTTTTTCTAGAAAGGATGCAAGATTGCCTGTGTGCCTCGTCCTGGCTGCTGGCTGCTGGACCACGGGCACCTTGCTGGAGAAGGATGTGAAGGTGAGAGCTGGAGGGGCAGTGAGAGCAAGAGGAGGAGCAAGCCCACAGGGTGCAGCACCGAGGACTCCTAGGAAAAGCAGGAGGCTCCCCCAGGGCAAGGAACAGAATTGCCTCCCAGGCACAATGTTCCTGCAGCATTGCTACAACTGTGGAAGCTGCTGAATGTTACTGGGAGGAAACCTGGAAGAAGAGGCTTCACCCTAAGGGCATGTTGCTTGGGGAAGGAGAAGGAAAATTTACTGTTGGCTTTTAAGAGTGCAGTCCTTAAATTTAAGCAGAAAAATACACACATTTCATGTTGAAATGAGACATTTTGACACTAATCCAATTGGAATATGCTCTCCTGAATTAGGACAAGTGTGAGAGGCTCTGGAAGAAGCATGGGGCAATGCATACGTGCAGTGTTTGCATACTTGGTTCTGCCAGCTCTGTGCTGGCGAGGTCCTTACACCAGAGGTCCTGTAGTCCCAGAGGAGGTAAAGCAATTGTTTGTCATTGGCTTTAAAAAGAACTTTCAAAATTTGTGTATGGGCTTATGTATAAGTTTACCTCCTAAATACAACAGGGTCCCAAATGCTCACGTGTGTTTCCTTTGTATTGCCTGCAGGAAAGACTGAAGACACTCCCCACCACTCATAAACGCCTTTCTCTGCAGGATTTAGGTGAAGGATTTTGTTATTCAGGCCAGTTGGCCTGGATTTTATTATTCAGGCCCAGGGTTTACTCTGAAGAATGGCCAGCAATGGCCAGCTGAAGAATTCGAACTAACCCCACCTGTTTTCACCTGGATCCTGCTGTTCTCCCAAGGGATTTGGGGGGTTCAAGGGGACCCAGATCTGTCACTCCAGTGGAAGTTCAGACAACTTCTTCCAGCCCAAAGTATCTCAGGTCTCCTGGTCTGGTCAGATGACAGATGTGCTTGTTCAGGGAGGAGGAATGCAGCTTCTCTCAAAAACCACTTTAAGACACCAAAGGCCGCAAAGTAAAAGATACAGATTTTTTAGATGATGACCTTTTAGGAAGAAAGCTTATTTTCAATGCTTTTCAGCTCTGAGAAGAAACCCCATGTGGTAAAATTCCCAGTTTTGAATCAAAGATTTTCATCACCTACATCTTTCACCAGATTGTTAAAAATCTCCCTGACCTTCTAATGTGGCGTAACTGTCACTTTGTAAGCAAGAAAATGAGGTATGATGGATTACCCATCACCAGCCCCACCAAGGCTGGTCACTAGCTTTTGTTGTTTTGTTGTTGTTTTGATTTGGTTTGTTTTCTAGGGGTGTGTTGCCTTCTATCTTGTAGCTGCCTTTACCCACAAAATGACATATCTTGGGAGAGATGAAGCAGACAGGTGGAAGCTCTGTGGAGCAGGGGAAGGTGGGATGCTCAGGACATACTGTGACAAGTCAATGGTGCATCTCATGCTGCCCATGATGCCAAGTAGTCACTGAACATAGCTAGGGGATGCACTGAACACAGCTTTCAATATTTAATTCAGGACAACCACCGATTTTTTAGTGTCTTTAAATATTTTATAAAACTCCATAATATTTGCCATTAAAGACATTCTATAGTGTCACTTCTATTACTTAAGAGACCTATTATGCAAGATACAATACAGCACTAAAACACATCTTTGTTGACATAGGTGAAGTTGTACTGAGACAATTTCTGTGTTAATCATGGAAGGATTTGGGCAAAATTCTTAGCTGTTTTCCTAAAAAAAAAACACCAGCTAGTTCCTGAATCTTGTTAGAGTGCTGTTATTAAATAATCATGATAAACATTTTAACTGTAATGAAATAGAAAATAGATATAATAATGGTAACCAGAGAAAAACAACTCTTTAGGCAACCAAATCATCCTTCTCTAGGTACTTTTACTCATCTTTTTAATTACTGGGTAGGGTGATATTCTTTCATCCTTTTCAATTTGGACCTGTCATGATCCAGAGTTGAGAACACCCCAGACATTCAATTGCTCACTGAATGTGTTTGAGAACCCACCTGTGAGGGTTTCCCTGGGGGGGAATAATCTATAGGAAACAGTACTTCAGGCTAGCTTAATCTGAGTTAGATTTACACCAGGAAAGAAATGTGTTCCAGGACCAAGATGCTGCAGCAGTGATCCAATCAGTGGAACAAAGGCACTGGCTAGTGGAAGAGTGAGAAAAACTGAAGACACTATTAAAATTAAAATGGGACTGTCAAGGCCTATCTTCTGACCTCTGCAAGTGATAAAGTATTGATAGGTGTGGGCTGAGATCAACCTCAGGGGTTGTGCAGGCTTGGAAGGGAAGGGAGGTAATGGGAGGAAGATGCCAAAGGTATTCAGGTGTATTGCTCTCTGGCAGTAAGCACTGAAGTGTGTTCAAAACCAGTGCTCTGGAAAATTTGGCTGACTATCACATATTCCCTCTCATTTCCTATAGAGACACACGTACAGGGACATTTTTGCAGAAGAGGATCTGGCAGTCCTAACTCTCCCATTCTTTCCCATTCTTTCCCAGACAAGCTCCCTGTGGCGTGTTACACATTATTTTTGATGTTGATCCATTAACATGCTACTGAAAGTTTTCATGGACCTACTCTTTTTTTTTTTTTTTTTTTTTTTTTTTTCATGTCTCTGTCACAATCTGTGTTTGAATCAAAAGGGAAATGCACAATCCTTTGTTTCTTCCTCCCTGGAGACTGAGAGATGGTAATTATCCTTCAAACATAGTAGAAGCTTTCTGAAAAAATCAGGGGGAAACTGGCTAATGAATCCAGCTTCAGGAGCACCACAGATTTCAAACGCGGCTCTTCTTCAGATTAGATCAGTTCACATCTGAACATATGCAAGCTGGCCATTCTGCTGAATCCCCTTTGGGACAGAGAAATTAAACGACTGAAAACAGATACCCCAAAGTTATTCTGAAACTGGAAGCTGTCAAGTGCTTTGTTATTCTCTTGTTGGGACTGTACAAATTTAACACTGTGAAAGTGAGATCTTTCCTAATGGCAAACATCCTTCTATTCTAGGGAAAATCAGTGTAATAAAACTCAGTGAGTGATCTTACGGAAAGCAAAAGTGATATTTGGTTACAAAATCACTCATCAAGTTGATTCTATGCACTCACATGCTTACAGGCACCAGGATGTATGTGTCCAAGTGGTGTGATCAGAATGACTCCTGTGTGACACAAAAGACAAGAAGTTCTGGTTGTCTGTGTCTCTGGAGTCTTCCTTGACTGGCAAAAAAAAACAAAACAAAACAAAACAAAAAAAAACAGCATGGAAGCAGTGACAGAGCTGGCAGATGCTGAGGGCTGCATTCATATGGGTATTTTGTCATCAGGAGGATGAGTGGCCCAATGCTGAGCCATTTCAGCAGCCTCCTCAGCCCATGTGCTGGGCACGCCATCCCACTTCCAGTCCCAGACAATCCTCAGCCCCATCAGGCTGGGAAGGACCTGGGGTAAATGTATTCACAGGGCTGCTGAATTAAACTGGAGTAAATAGTTAGAGAGATGGTCCAGGGGAAAAAAAAAAAAATGTCTCTCAGCTGCTGCTCTTGACTGATCAAACCATGAGCACTATCTCCCCCTGCCCACCACTTGCTGCTTCAACAAGTCCCAGACGCAGCAACCACATCTTCATGGTCAGCTATTCACCTCCTCATCTGCTTGTCTTTAGTTCTTTGTGGGAGGTATGAGCTGTTGAACATCTGTAGGCATCAAGTACAAACTAGTCATTGAAGTGTAGTCAATTAGGGGAAAGCCAGACCTCTCCAGGGAAGACACCATCCCACCTCCCAGAAAGCAACGAAACCATGTGGAGGACTGTGTTTGGAGCAAGGGGTTTGCTGTATCCCTCGTGGTGTTGGTACCAAACAGCCCATCACGGGTCTGCATCCAGCTGTCCACATGGCTCTGGCAAGTGGTGCAGGATGTCAGTGCTCAGCACATGAGGGATACCAGGTCCTTCTGGCAGGAACAGGGGACCCACCTGCTGTAGCCAAAGGTCAGGCTGATCTAAAGATGTGGCTCCCAGGAAACAAGTGATCATGCTGTGTTCATACAGGTGTTGAAAAACCTAGGCAAGTTTTCAACATGTCCATAAAGCAGATCAACAACAGCACCAGCCATGTCTGCGCAAATAAAAAGAGCTATTGGGAGGCCATTGTAATCAAAAACACTTTAAAATGTCAGTTCCCAATTTTACATGGGCAATCCTCTGCCACTGCTGCCCAGTTGGTGCCCTGTCTCCCATTCATGGGGTGCAGCCAGGCATTACCAGAACAGGATGTGGTTTTGATGCTAAGGACACTTGGTCAGAGGGGAGCTGGACCGAAACCACTTGCTCGTTTCACACATGCTGTTGAGCAGCCATCAGCTGGTAATGACTTTCGTCTCTATAGGCCTGGACAAGACCGAAGCCTGGTAATGAAATGTTCCATAGCCCATGGCTAAACCTCTTTCCCATCCCCTCTCTTTATTGCATGCATTTCGCAATAAAGTCCTAAATAGCTCCCATCTACAACTCCGTAAGTTAAGATGCACTTTGTGTTCAGACAGCAGGAACCGGTGAGACGTTGCAGTCTCTTCAAATCTCAAATATTTACGTGTTCTAGAGTATGAGTCGTTTCTGTGAGATGTTTAAATATTTACAGCTTTTAGCATCCTCTGTGACAATCTGTGTGACCTCTCCGTGACTTTTTCCAGACCTTGCTGATAAAAATTAATTAGTTTTCTGCATTTCATATCAATCCAATTACACTCACCTCGTTCCCCAGTTATGATAATTTTGCTGTGTGAAACTTGACTTATTAAAATGACTGCCTCATAGTATTTAAAATTAGTTGCTTTAAATTAGTTGCCTTAAAATGCAGTTGTTCACTCATGTTTCCATCACTGATGCTGCAAGTGAAGAACAAACTTGCAATAAAAATGGGCTGTGTCATTTATGTTGCATTAAGGCCTAATTGAAGACTATGAGGACCCTTCTCCATTAGGCGCTACATGATGGCCTAGTGAGAGCTAGGCAGTGCCCTGAAGCACTTAAAGTCTACAATGGATAAATGCTACCTTATTAATACTATTTTGCAGAGGAGAATTAAGAGATTAATTATGTTTTTGCCAGTACTGAGCATCGTAAAATCATGAATCAATTAATTCTACCCTTTAAATTATGAGTGAATTAAAAGTCATAGAATGGCTTTGGTTCTCCATAGCATAAGTCTGCAGTTATTTTTTTCATTTGCCTACTATCCTCCTAACCTTCATTTACAGTTACATTTCAAGCATTTTGTGCAATGACAGTGACTAAAAAAATTACAGAAATGAAAGCTGGGACATTCACTTGACTCCAGATGACAGGACTTCAAACAGAGTGATAAATATGAAAAGACTCAGCAGCAAAATAAATAACTTGCCTATGATTATGAAAAGAACTAGAGCGAAACCTGTGTCTCCTGTTACAATGCCCGTACAGTGTCTTATTATTCAATGCCCAAATCTTTCACTGTGAGGAAAATTTAGAAAAATCTCTGTCCCCCTCCCCATTCTTTTCGTTCCCTGGCTATAAGCACAGCTATAACTTGTATTATCAGCGTCTAAGACAAGACAGCAAAATCCATCCCACCACACAAACCCAACTCCCTCTCTCTCCAAAAGGAGACTGTCCCTCATAAACATACTGGCACTCCTGCAAATCCCCACAGGGAAATTTTGGTAGAGCCGAAGGAACAACACCACAGCTGAATTTATCCCTTCAGCTTGTGACTGAGATCTCTTCACTTCAAATTCGGTACGAAGAAGGAAATTCTAATTTCCTTCTATTTTTGATAAAGGATTCTAAATGCCAAATGGCATATGGCTTCATCAAAGAGGCTCTTCTGCCACTTTTTGGGTAAACAAACAACAGTCACAAATACTCTTCTAGAAGCTGGTGTTTGGAGCAGGCATAAAAAAGAGTTTCCTGCTTACACAGCTTCCTTTGCAGCATTACAATTACTTCCCCATTGCTGTTAATGACTCTAAATGATATGTTTTGCTGCAGCTCATTAGTATGGAACAGCAGTGCTGTCCATTGGGAGGTCACTGTTACGCAGCCTCCTCCCTTTACAGGCTTGATTACAGCTTGGTACAGAATACCAGCATCAAAACGATCGAATGCTCCAACACAGGCAGAGCTATTAATCCAACACTGCCTGGCCACTCCTCCCTAGTGTGAATTACTTTGACCACTCTTGATTTAAGAGTGGACCACTGCACTGAGAAGCAGCCAGTGAACCTTCAGGAACAGGAGCCCTCACCCAAAAACAGTCTCTTCTCGTTGAAGTGGCTGCATCCCCCTCTTTCCCTTACATCTCAGAAATTAGAATAAAGTTTCTCCCTGCCTGTTAATGTTTTCCAGTTCTTAAAGATCTGACATGTTTGAAGATAAAAGTCCTATTGAGATGAAAGACCCATTACATGACAAGTGGTATCTACAGAAGAAGAAAGCAAAAATTGAGGTTTTGGGGGGTTCTTGCTAACAGCCTAAAGAAAGGGTGTGGGCTGACTGCAAAGCATTGAATTTTCTTATTATTTATAATTTATCCTGGTTCCTCAGCCAAGAAGTCCCCGTCACAGGTCAGGATTTCCTTGTGCAGGCTGCTGTGCAAACAAACAAACGTATGCTGGGGCAGTCTGTGCAGAAGGGAGCAGAGATGGCAGCAGTCGGGCTGGTGGAGCCGTGTGGAAGCAGCCTGCCCATACCAGCACATGTGATACTTGTTCCAGCATGCCTGTGGGTTCTGGGGATCAAGCTCTTGGCAAACTGAAGGGGAAGGGCTGCATTAGAGCTTTAATTTCAGTATGGCGAGCGCTTTGCTCCGTGCTGTGATGACTACTCTGTCATATACAGTGAAGGCAAGCAATAATCCATTTTTATGTTTTTATTGTGCATCCCTTCTCTGCCACTAACATGACTACTGTCATAAATAATTTCCATTTAAAAAGCTTTTTGCTAAATATTCAAAATCTGAACTGTTCTAGCCCACAAATAAATTTATTTTGGCTCTGAAATGTTGTTGCAGTGTACCATGGGAGCTTCTGATTTCCCTTCCAAGTCCCCCTTTGGACTGGCTCCAGCTGTCATGAGATGCCTGGAGGAATGACTGACTTTGAGAGGGCCACTCCTGGCCACTGCCCTTTTTTCTCCCCATCCTGCTCCCTTCTGTGCCTCCACTCCTGGGAGTCCCACTACTGCCAGTGCTGCATGCAGAAATATTGTTACTAGATTACGCTGCTTTTTGTTGTACACAGGAACTGGCAGCAGGTGATGATAAACAGTCCCTACAGGACAGGATTCTGACTGGAACCAACCTTTGTCCCTAGCAGAATGACACCAAAATTCTTCCTTCTTTCCTTTGCGTCTGTATACAACATCCCTTGACAGTGGCTGTTAAGGAGACAGTGGAGATGTAGAACAGTTTGCATTGCCTCTGTTGTTGAACCACCAGCGCTGCTGCTCATTCATCAGTGATAAAAAGTGGTCTGATGGACCTGGAGACAAATGTATTTCTTGAACTCACTGTGCTGGGAGGGATGCGTGTGAAATTGCATGCTCTAAGTAATGAAATGAGGTCAAGATCAAGAAAGGACCCTTCAGGGAGTGCCTCTAAATTGATCAGCTTTTCACTGGGAGGACATTTAAGTGTCAGTTCCCCCAGAGGCCTCTGTATTGCATCATCCCACTCTTGCCTTTCATGGGAGAAAAGCTTGTAGAGAACCTGCTATTTCTTTGAAAGGATCAGACATCACTTCAAAAGTGCTTTCTTAAGGGTTGTATGCTTGTATGTCAATAACCATACAGAAAACTTCAAATTACTCTTTTCCTTTTGACAGCCAAATCAGCTAGAATCAAAATTAGCTGAAGAGCAGAACATCTTGCCCCCTCTGCATTGCCACCAGCCAAGGGCTTGACCAGAGGCAGTGAGATCCTGATAAATCCAAAGCTCTAACTATTTGGAACTTTCTAAATATTTGTTGCTTGACCGGTACACAAGCATGCACTGGGGACTATGATCACATGTCCCAAGGGTGTTCATGGGCATCAAAGTCTCAAGAGCCCCAGCATAACTGCAGTTTGCTGAGTGAGGACTCAGAATAGCCCCTGTATGTGACTGAGGCATTAGGCACAGGAGCCCTGTGGTTTCGGATCAGGATGCTCACAACCGAAGATGCAGTGAAGTCTCCAGTGAACATAATATGAGAGCTGTTAAAATCAAAGTATATACTGTGCAAAATTATTTTTAGCCTGTTACAGCAGCCCCTGAGCAGCTGTGTCCCTTTCTTTTGTACTTGGATTAAATATATTGTTAATTAAAAAATGCAATTACCATGGAAATACCACCTTTGAGCCACGCTCTTCTTTGCTGTGAGGACTACATTCACAGAGAAGGGCTCTGGGCTCAGAGACCCTCCAGAAATATTTAACCCAAGAATGTTTTTACAGCCATTTAAGATTCCATGAATTGTTAATATGCATTTAAGTGCAATAATAAAGTATGTATATATACCACTACAGAAAAAAAATTCTTAGGCACTGCAAAACTGGTTGCCATGAAAAAGTTCAGGGCCTGGTTATTTTGTGGGCAAATAAATGACTTCAGATATGAGCTGAAAAGGTCAATTTCAAAGCAAATAACAGAAATATACAGCAGCTTGTGTACACTAACTGTGGCATCAAAATTACAGCCATAAATAAGAGACAAGGAATAGCTTGGTGAGGCAGATGGATGAAACTAGGAAGGAAACTGTGCAAATTATATTTTCTTTTGCATATGGAAGTATTAAAGTTTCTGATGAGCTCTCCTCCTCCACAGATTGGCACTGTGCTCCTGTTATCCCATTAAAGTGTCTAAATAGGTTTTCAATAGATATTCTATCAATTTGGAAAATATCGTGTCTGTCTTTTCTGCTGACTGAAGTGTTGTGTTGTTAAATCTCTGGCAGGGTGGGCGGGTGAATTATACCATGCTTCACACTTTTATTAATAAAGTACAGCATCGCTCTTGCTCAGGGGATGAATCTTCTGTTTATGCAGGGTCTTTGCTCCCCATGACAGCTGGTGTCATGCATCTCCAAAGGTCTGAATGCTAACATCCTAATAAAGTGGTTTTTAAATAAGTATAGAAGCAAGCACAGTAATTGCGTGATGTTAGCTGGTGGTCTGATCTGAAATAAGAAGACTTCATGGTAAATTGTTTAGCTAAATGAGAAGTGCCATCTGCTAACAGAAGCCAGGGAGAGACCCAGCAATTAGGGCTGGCAGTGGGAGGTGAGAGGAACCAACCTCTTCCCTTGTCCTGCTCAGCAGGACAGGGGCAGGGTCATGGGCAGGCATGGCTGAACATCAGTTAAGCCTCTGGAAACACAGCATACGTTCAGAGATATTGCATCACAGGATATCACCACCCTTCTTGGTATCCACACCAGCAGAAATGTCAGCATTTTCTTTTACTGGCCCTGATGTTGAAGGTCTGTCCCCATGGCCCCAAGCTTTGATTTTTAGAGTAATCTGGAGCAGCTCAGACACCAGAATGGTCCATCTGAGTGCCTCCCAAGTGCCCACAGTATGCTGCTGGTGGTACAGCTGCTCCCTGCAGCTGTTCTAGCTGTTCCAGGAACCTCTCCATGGTCCTGTGCTGTGACTTACACTAAGGTGATGACAACACCTGTCTGTTTTGGGAGCAAAACCTGAATATCATGCTTTCTGAAGACATAAACTGTCTTCTGCCGCTGTGGCAGCACCTGCGCAGGTCAGTGCTAGTGCTCAGAGCCATGCTGAGGTCCTGTTGGTCATGCACAAGATTACAGCCTTACAGATCTTTCCCTGCACCATCATAAACCTGTGTGTTTAGCAATACACAGAGATATTGGTTATTAGAGGAGCACAGGCTGCCAGGAATTTAGCAGAAGATGCCCAGGCAAAACACCCTGTGGATGCATCTAGCAGTCACACAGCTAATAAGAATAGGGGGAGGCTAAAATGCTCACAAAATAAACCTCAGTCAGCTCACAAGATATAAGGGCTCATTTTCACTGGTTACTTCTAACACTCAACATTTGATGGAAATAGCTGGTATTGAGGTATTTTCCTTTATCTGTTTATGGATTGCAGAAACCAATTAATATGTATACACATCAAACAGCTAAAAGGAAAATGATTCAAAAATGCTTCTAGGTAACCTCGAGATCAGTTTTTTTTTCCACAAAGATACTGGCTGATAGTTCTGAAAAAATATATGTTTTTCTTCTCCCACACAGTCCTACTGAAGTGCTTAGGAGACTGTCTATGCATCATGGTTTTCTCCTCTAGGAGATTCCTGACAGCCGACCTGTCTGCTGTGTTGTCCCATCTTTGCTTGCCAGCACACCACAGGTACCTAGGAATCAGACTGTCAGAGAGCTGCCTGAGGAGCCCCCTGAGCCTCTGAAGCCTGCTGGTGTATCAGATCATGGAACTGCCAAATTTCAAGAAATACTGTCCTCATTTACCTGACTAAAAAAACCCTAGCTATTTATCTTCATGTCAGCTTGCCAAGTCTCCTTCCCTGTAGAAGGCAGTGACAATGCCTCAGCCTCTCAAAGAAAGGGAGGAGGACTCCAGATGGATGACACACATTGACTTTGATGGGAGATGGATGGTTAGATTCACCCACCAGCTGTGATGTTTCAAACTGGGAACAGTCATTCCTCTTTGGAGAAAACAAGCACTTCAATAACCCATCCACAGTATATCCCTCTCACACTTCGAATAACGGCATCCCAGGTATTTCTCCTATACCTGTAGCTGCATTAGCTTTGGACCTGGTATGCATCTGGGGAGGACCAGGCATACAAAAAACAATATAAAATTTCCAAACTTCCCAACTCCCCACATTCTATATAAATTGCTTAGTGATTGCCAAACACCCTTGATATGGGCTGACATATTTGAGCACAAACATTCAGTTCAAGGGGGGTGTTTTCAAGAACACTTTCAATAAAAACACAAAAAATTTTAGAGAAATATAGTGTCAACAAGAAGGAATACCATAATTATATTATGGTCCTGTTACATACACTGATTATTATAACATCAAATTTATCTTGGGAGGTGCAGAACTGATTATTCTGAAAACAGTTGGGTGGTGTGGTTTCAGATCAGGTCAGCACAAAGGAAAGCATCCCTGAAGTGCTGCAAGATTTAGCTAAATAAACCATAGCTGATCTAGTATTGGCCAGGTCTTCCCAGGAGGTTTCACAGGAGCTCCTGCTTAGAACCTTACAGAAATGTTTGCCTGCACTCCTTCAAGTTATCCTGCTGAGACATTACTCAAAGAGAAGACCCTGGGCAAGGTTCATTCAGAATTTACTCTCCCCATTTGTCAGCTATATCTCAATTTTGTTCTTCAAACCTGAGAAAAGGAAACTGTAAATCATTATTGGTGATCTTTAGCCTATCATCAGCAAACCAGGACTGATATCCTTTGGAAGTGTCTTCTGAAAGCCAGGATTATGTACTGACCTCCACATTTACTGCTCATACCCTGATTCACTGCAGTTTTTATAAGATTGTCAGAAAAAAATCAATAGTCATTTGCATTGAGAAACCCTTTCTCATAGCCAAAACACACAGCAGGTGTTGCATAAGCTGTATTTATGCCTGATCCTTAGTTTATTTGTTACACAGATCTTATGATGCTGCAGCATCCTGGCATGTTTAGCAGGTATCTTCACTGATGAGGCAAATTCCAGTGCATGTGCTAGGGTCAAGTAAGCCTTTGTAAACATTCAGTTTTAGGCCACTTAATTCTGCAGAGCACATAACTATACAGCACCTCCCTGGTGCTGCTAGTCTCCCTTCAAATTGGCAGTGCTCCACTAATTCAGCCACATACAGGGAAAATGTTTTTTTTTTTTTTCTTTTTCATTCTCTTGATGAATCAGAAACACTGCAGACACTTGGGCTTTGGGCATTCTGCAGCATATTTGGTTTTCCTGCAAACATTTAGTCATGTTGGTTTAATAGTGCTGTTAAACTGCACAATGGGTTGCATGCTCTATTCTTCATTATAATAAAGAAAAATGCTGTATTTTTCCCCCTTCAAGTCTACCATTTGAACAAGTTATTCCAGTTTCCCCATGCTAGTGGTCCAGATATTTATCATGTTATGGAACAGATTTGACTTTCCCCAGATTTAGCTAATTTTTATTAAAAAAAAAATAATAATTTAAAAAGTTTGCTTGCTGGGCAAGCTCCAAGACAATTCAGACTATATTTGGTACAAATCTGCAACTCCAGACAGGAGAGAGGCACAAGCACAGCATGGAGAACCCCCAGAGTAAAGAATTCAGTCAATCGGTCATGCATGCCTGCAGCCTGGTACACCTGGAGGCGCAGTGCATCTTGTCTCTTGACAACAGGGTTTCTACAGATTGCAGTGGGGTTGTTGCAATGCATGTGGAGTGAGAAGAGGCACCAGACACATTGGACCACAAGATAACATCCCACTTTCAAGTGCCAGCTGCTCATCTCCAAGTAGGAGCTGGCCCAAACCCAGCAGCTTCCTTGGAGGTTGCTTCTGGTTTGGTCTCCATTGTACAAGGAATCATGAGGTCTTTTCCTCATCATCTGACAGCCATCACACACATCTGACTGTATACAGTCAGATAAAACCTACAGCTACGTAGGGTTTCTCTGGCTGGTTATCCTCTGGAGATTTCAAAGGAGCTCCCAGACTACCTAAAATGCTCCATCCATCCTGCTCCTGCTTAGATCACTTTCACTTTCTCTGAAAGACAATCCCATATACATTTCCAAACTAAGTCAAAGATTCCTTGCAACCTAGTGCAAAAGAGGTGCCATTTCTTGGGCTCCTTCTGTTCCTGCTGTGGCTGGGAGGAGAGGCAATGACAGTGTACACAACTTGGATTAAATTTGCTATTTTTGTGAAGGAAATGCTTGGCATTTCAGTAATTTTAAGCTGGAGTCTATCTATCAATGCTATCCTGTGTCATAGGAGGCTGTCAGAGAGAACTCTCTGCATATTGATTTTAAGACTTTTGGAAAGCAAATCATTATTTGTGCTCATGCTTTGACCTGCTTCCTGTGCTGCCCTCCACTGCCTTTTCCAGGGGTTGCAAAGACATCCTAGGAGGATAAAGTTCATGGTCTCAAACCCTCAGTTTGAAACTACAAAGTACTATCTGCTCTCTGATACCATGAATAGTCTTCCCAGACTCACATAATTCAGGTTCAGGTTCATGAAATTTGTCACAACATATCTAGTGGGTTAGTGAAGTCTGTTGTCTCTTTTGGAATTCACCTCTTCACTTTCTTGTGCCTGCTGGATTAATGAAACAGACAGTGAATGAAACAGACATTTTATTAGATCAATTATCATATCTAACAATCTGGGAGGAAAAAGGAGTGAAAAAATAATGGATTAGTCAGTGAGGGATATTGGGGAAGACATATTGAACTGAGCAATTTGCTACTTATTGCAAGTATGGGGTAACAAATTAATAAGAGAGAAAGCTGAATTTGGGTAATAACCATCACACGGCTGAGATGAATTGTCTTATACACATTGCATATATCTGTAATGTAATGAGCTGGACAGGAAAATTCTGAAAAAGGTCTCAAGGGATTTAAATATTAGCAATCAGTGGTGCTTCCATAGTCTCGCTTCCTTAGCTATTAGAAATAATATGTTCATTTACTGCTTGAGTACCCGTCCCTCCTCTTCCCAGAAGGGCAACCTCACTCTTCCAGGAGCTGAGAGCCCCGGAATCTAAGCTGAGTTTCCAGATGGCCTTGGTGACCTTGCAGGGACCCCAGTCTGGTGCACAGCCCTTGGCATCCATCCACGGGGGGGATGTGAGACACCTTCTACTTCCATAAGAAGTGCTGAAATTTTTATCTATTTGCAAGGGATCATTTTCATCAGAAATGTCCAGGCTGAATATTGCTCCTTTCCCATCTCTTCTTTACCATGCACCCTCTCTTGCCTGGCTAATAGCAATACCAAGAGCTCCAAACACTCAGAAATCATGGTTCAGGTCTAAAAAGCATGAGGAGAATATTCTGAAAATCATGGTACTTAAAAACAAAACAAAACTACACATGGGGAGTTCTTGTATTTGTTGTCTGGGGCCCAGCAGGATTAAGGGACTAATGTGCACTTATTTGCATTAAGAGACACAGACCTTAATCACCAAAATCTTCCTGGCTAGCAGCTTGCTTTTCTGAGAAAATCTTGCCTCCTGACAGGGGTTGTTCAAAACCACAGTTCTGATTGCAGAAAGCCTTGGCACCTGTATGAGACAGCACAGCTTATCACTTGCACAAGTCTCATGAGGAACATGGTTGCTACTTTTGTATTGTCATCTGACCAGCAACAAGTGGGCACCGATGCTATGGTTGATGGAAATCCAGAGTGATGTAGTGGGGGGGAGGGGGGGGAGCTTATATGGCCCAAAGGGGTTTTCAGAGAACCCCCTCTGCTCCCTGGTCGATAACTTTTTAATCCTGCTCCCTTTTGGAGCATCAACATCCAAGTGAGATGTCACCTGTAGGTAGATCAGCTACAGACAACTGCTTCCTTTTTGCCCTCTGAGACAGGAGATAAGTATCTTGTGACTCTACACATTTAAATGATGGATGTAGGCTACAAAGTCTGGCCAGTCTTGCAGGACTGGTGCTCCTACCATCCTGCATATAGCTCAAAGCCAAGCTGTGGGAAGTTGTAAAGAATGCTTGGTTGTCAGACGAGTGAGAATGTGGACACTCAGCACAGCCATCAGTGGCCTTCTGATGCCTCGCTACCTTTTGCGTTCAGTGATTCTGGTAAGCTTTTTGTCCTTGGAGATGAACGTACAAGCCCTGAGTCACTCCAGCTCACTTTGTGCAGAACACTGAACAGCAGAAGATAACTCTCTTGGTCACTACTGAGCCAGGTCAGATAAAGATCAATGATAAGTATGTATAATTTTTATGATAATCTTCTATTACTACCTTATATACCTACGTGGATGGACATCTTAAAGTCCAGCTGGTGTCACAGGCCCAGCTTTTATTTAAGAGGGTTTTCCAGGCTACCCAAAACCAATACAGGATATCAGGTTTTGTGCAGTGGGTAATTCTTTTGTCTCTAGAAGGTACAGATTACAGGTGCAGTCCCTTTGCTCTTCCTAAAATAATTGCGTGGTAGAAGAGCTGCTACAGGTCCTCAGTTCCCACACTTCCAGGGCAATACAGTACATGATACAGGCATCCAGGCACAAGCTGATGTATCTAGACTGTTTTTTTTCCAAACCTGCCTCTCCCCACATGCGATCTCAGCATGCAGCTGAAAAATCTCATGTCCCCATGACAGTCTTTCAAATGGGCACATAGCAATTCTGTGCCAACAGCTTGAGCCTGCAGGAAACCTGGCCCTGCTCAGAGGGGTTACTGCTTCCTCTCCTTCACCTGAGACAGCAGGTCTAACATTAGGAGCATTAACTATTCACTCGCTGATCATTTCAGCTTGTCAAAATAAGGAAATGTCTGTAGTGAAGCCCTTGGAAAGGGTACGAGACACCTATTGCTTTGGGGAAGGACATCGGTTGACAAAAAAAAAAAAAAAAAAAAAAAAAAAGAAAATGTTAGAAAAGCAACACAACAAGGATGGTGAAGAAGCAAAGGACAGAAACACAACTGGCCTGCAGCAAGGCAGATTCTGTTCTGAGTAGAATGGGTCAGAGGGGATTTTTTTCCTCCTTGCACCAAATTTTGACTTTCCATAGAAAGCAGAAAATCTCAAAAGGGGAATTTTGTTTTCAACAGCTGACAACAAAAATTACTTGAGAAAAAATTGTCTGGGAAAAGGTAGAAAATAGCTGAGGAACAGCTATTTCTCTGGGAAGCAAAACCACCATCAAGGAAAACATACACGTCCTAAAAACTAGCGGAGGAGTCTGCTGGAGCCTGCTTTCTCCTGGTGGGCAGGAGGGAGAAGAGCTCTTCTGAGCCCCTGGCTGAGCAGCTTCCAAGCACCAGCTCATTGCACAGCCACTGCTGGCTACCTGAGCCCCAGCTCCTGCTAGCTTGCAGGGGCAGGAGCATCGCTGAACGCAGCTGAGGCTTTACAGGGGATTGTACAAACAGACTCATTAAGCAAGAGAAGCTTTAGGCAGGAGAACAAGGGAAGAGAAGTTTCAGAGCAGGGATAACTTATGTGCTGTGAAGCTGCCCCAGGCTGGGAGAGACAAGATGAGAGGATCAAGTTCGGGAGAAAGCTGCAAAGGGCAGAGACATGTCTTGGGCCACCCCAGAGAGCCTCCTGCCAACCCAAGAGATGCTCCAGAGTGCTTAGATGGAAAATAAAATAATAATAATAAAAGCAACAGAACAAACAATGAAAGCCATGCCATATTTCACGTGAGCCAGACACTCGGTGCACTGTCAGCTGGAAGAAGGCGTTGGTCAGATGGTGCGTGCTGCCTGTGTTTGCTGGCACACGCCCCAGGAAAACAGCAGGACCTTCACAGCTGATGTTTTGGGAGAGCTTTGGCACTTGGGCTTTGACACTACTGCCCCAGAACAGCAAATCCCCCCTCCTCTCAGGGAGGGCTCTGGCAGAAGAACCGAGCCCGGGAGGGCACTGGAATGCAGCACTGGGCTCTGTCCAGGATGCAGGGGCTCCAGGTGCTGCAGCCTCGAGGTGCAGGAGCCAATGAAGGAATCTCATCTGTGAGGGGACAAAGAGTTATTTCTTCCACAGCAGTAGATACGTCTTACCAAATTCATAACATGTAGCTGTAGCCCTGAAAAAATCAGCTCAGGTTGTGCCTGAATATCTGTGCTGCAGAATTTAGAGTGGTGGCTGAGAAAAGCTCCTTAATGCACTCGGGGCAAGACATTAAAAGCAGAGGTCAGAGGCAGAAGCCAGTAGTGCTACTATGACTTTTTTATCATCTATAATTGTCTTAGGCCAACGTAGATGTGCACAAAATCTCAAGAAGATCTTAAACAGCTGTCAGAGATGAAGGAACAGAGCAGACTGTCAGACTTGCTGCAACACTCTGCAAGCTCAATCAATTCTTGGCTGAACAAAACACCTGTAAAGCTATTTTTTGAAGTTTTTCCACGGCAAGTACAGAATCATGAAAGGTAGCGCAAAAGGTGCTAGTGTAAACTCAGCTCAAATCCAGACCACAGCCTAGGTTAACCTGAGTTAGACCTAAGTTAAAGGAGATTACAATGACATTTGAGAAAGCAAAATCCTCATTATAGTGAGTTATTAAAAGGTCTTGATTCATTTAATACAGTAAAGTGAAGGCTGAGAGGTCAGCTACTGTCTACACATATATTGAGGAAAAAGGAAAAACAAATACAGAGAATAAGGAAAAAAAAAGTAACGTACTTGAACTAAAGTCAATATTCCATTAAAAAAGTCAACATAAATAAATAAATAAAAGCACCAACTTAATTTATTTTAATTAGAAATGAGAAGATAGGTCCTTACCATATTAATAGTGTTGGAAGTCTCCATAACTGAAACCTCTGAGAGGTGAATAGCAGAGAAACACCTAGAGAAGAGCAGAAAGGCACCCATTAAAGTTGGTGGTGGGTGAGGAACCAGCCTATAAAACCTCACACCCCCCCCAGCAGCTGGACAAAATATGGTGGTAGCTGTTAAAGGCAAGGTGCTTGTTAACAGCCTCACTGAAGGGTAAAAGAAAGTGTATGCAGTTTGCATTTACTTTATTTTCAAAAAAGAACACATATATATGTATATATATATTTTTTTCCTCTGTTTATTTAAGTTTTCTTTTTCCCTGCCTGGATCACAAGCCAGCATGTTGTTAGAGCTGTTTTGTTGCTGCATGTCTGAATTTCTTTTTCCTAGTTGCAGTAGTGGGAGCTTGTGGAAACTGGGTCTAATAGCACTTCCAGATAAAGCTCTTCGTTTCACATGGCTGTTTCCTATGTTCAGCAGCTAGGCTATGCTAACTTCAGTACACTTCAGCAGCTTCATTCTCTGCTGCAGTAAAGGCAGTGAGATAACACTTCTGGGGTGCCCCCAAAGCCCAGCTGTGCGCCCATCTCACCCCACAGAAGTTGCCCTTCTGCTGTCAGCCCCTGCCTGTGACGGCTCCCAGACTGTCTCCTGTACCACTCTGTTGAGCAGGATAGATTCTGTGACAATCCAGTAACTTAATTATATGGCTTTCAGCAACTTGGAGATGGATCAGCCTTAGTTTAAATAGTCTGTAAGCAATAAAACCTTAAATAACAGGCATACAAGAAAACTAAAAAAAACAAGTGAAACAACAAAAAAAATGTTGGCTGTATTACTTCTGCAGTATGCCCTACAGTGTAGAGCTCTGTCTGGGGGAAATCAGGCGATGCTATAATTAGATTTTATCATAATGCATTTGAAGAAGGAAGATGAAATGTGGTCACAAAGAAGCAATAAGTCTGGCACAAAACCTCACCTTTGAGTCTGGTTTTCAATCTTCAGTAAAATTGGCCTCATATAGTTTCCTTGTATGTGTTTTCATTTTTCTTAAGCTTTTAAGAGCTGCAGAGCAGACATTCCATCTTATGGCATCATCTTTGATCTCCTTGGTGTTCATTAATGGATCAGGGCTGGCCGGATGCCTTGCCTGGCTACGTGCCACGGGGGCTCGGAGGAAGGCACAACCCCACGGCAACGCCAGGCTTTCAGCCCACTCCGTGGGGCAGCTCCGAGGCTGCAGTCCTCCAAGTTCTGCCTCCGAGACCCAGTGACCCAGCCTGCTTTTCTGCCATGCAGTCTGGCTTTTGTGGCTTACAGAAAAACTTAGTCTGGAAAAAACACTTGGAGGTCTCTGGCCCCAAACCAAGCTGAATGGTGGCCACATATGCCAGGTTTTGGGGGCCTTATTTTGTGAGTCTGTCCAAGGACAAACACTTAATATTGGGCCTCTGCTCTAGTATTTAATTAATCTCGTGGGAAAACACATTCAGGGTTAAAAAAACTGTGCCTGTGGTTCAATTATTACTGGAGGGCAAGTTATAAATGACGTGTGGAATCAGATACAGGTTCTGCCTGCTGGCTTGCACTGGTACGTGCCGGGGGCTGGTACAGCTTTTGATGGCCTTTATTCATCTCCATTCCTGCTCACTGCAGTCATAAAATGGGTGGGCAGAAGAGCCACTGGCAGCAGCAGGCAGGTTCCTCCTACCCGAAACAAATAGTCACAAGCAGGCCAAAGCTTCAAAGCCTGACTTAGGCCAGCATTGCCTGCACAGGACACGGGGCTGTTCCCACCCCTGGAGACACCAGGAATAGCTGCTAAATGAGAAGTATTGACAGACCTGCACTGTACTTCTTTGTAAGCACAAAGGCAAAGAGACAAAAGCCTCGCATCTGCTCATCCCTTGTTACTTCTTACTCCCTTTGGGGTGACTTCTCACCCCTCTGCTGTGCGGTCAGGCAGCTGCCCCAGCCTGGACCCAGCAGGGCAAGCCTGAGATGGGCTGGAGAGATGGGACAGGGGGCTTAGGGGTGCGTGGGGACCCCTCGCTCTGCCTGGGGGAGCCCAAAGGCTTTCATGCCAGCAGTGCCATGACACCTTCAGTCGCAGCCTCAGTCTGGTTCTTGCACCAGCAAGGGAACATGAGCCAAGTGCTCCTTCCCAGCTCATTTTGCAGGGTGTTGCTGTAGCCCTTTTCATGTTGGTCTGGAGGAATAATGAAACACAGCAACAATTCCCAATTGTATTCCCTCCTTGGAGGGCTGAAGGGTGAGGCTGCAAGCTCAGACACTGCATATTCAGTGGAGCAGAGGGTCCCTGTACTGGGTCAGAAGTGTCCCTTTGTGTCACCCAGGTCTGATCTGGATCTCTGTACCTTGAAGAGATAGAAGATGGTGCTAAACCTCTCATCTAATAGAACATCTGCCATGTACCTTCCTACAACTTTCATTTATAGTTATCTGTAATACAAGGTTATGTTCCCTGAGATCCTGGGAGCAGAAAGCCCATCCTTCACTATTATTCTGCACAGATTGTCTTGATGGCTTGGTAAGTGAATTATGTAGCAGACATTATACTGTGAAGAGCTGACCTTGTCCTTAACCTCAGCACATTCTCCAATTAATGCCCTGAAAGATAAATTAATTCTATTAATCCATACAGGCCTCTGAGAAGTTGAATTTGGATTTTTGCATTTCTCACTAAACCAACTTCTCCCTTTCCCTTCCTAATGATCCTTTGCTTACAATCAATAGATAAAGGCTCGGTGATATTTGAAAGCAAAAATAAACAGTGCTTACTGTACTTACAGTCTGCTTGCCCCCTGCAACCCAGCTGTGAAGGAGCAGAGATGCTGAGAAGATGATATGTATTTTTCTGGTCCCAACAGACCTTGCATCTTTTCCTTACATGATTGGTGCTACAAAAGGCAAACAACCTTATCACGGGTAACAGTCACCCCAGAGCCAGCAATCTGCAGTATCAGCCCTGATTTGCTTACACCACTGTCTGTAGCTTTAAGCAACATGTTCTGCAGTCACACATGAGTGCAAAAGGAAAGGGTGGTTCTGTAATGAGCTTCTTTGGGAACATGCAGAGGTCCATGTTCTGGGAGGCTTCCACATCAGTTTCTGCCAGGGTGATCTCCTTGCAGTGTAATCCCCAGTCAATGCACAAGAATCTCTAAGCACAGCTGTGTCGGTGCAGCTTGTCAGGAGCATGCAGAGATAGCAATGTATTTGGGATCTCCTCCAAAATGTAGCACTATTTGTCCTGGAGGGTGCTGGAGGGTCTGAGTGCATCAGGCTGGAGGTGGAAATGTTCCAGGTTCAGTGCGCTAGAGAAAGACCTTGGCCTGGAAAAGAGAGTGGAAAAGCAATTTTGTATTATTCCAACAAGAGCCAGCTTCGTGGATGCCTTCCTATGCCTGCTACCTCCTGACCCTCCAACATTTCTGAAGACCAACCCAGTGTCTCACCAGTCATGTCTGCAGCTCCAAGCAGCCCTGGGAGCGCTGCTTCCCTTGGGTTTTCTTGCTGTGATGTGAGCACAGTCAGGCAGTGCAGTCAGGAGCTAGGAAAGAGAAGTGAAAACTCTGTCATTACCAGTAATGTACTGAGCACTTATCCATCGAGTAACCTAGGTGTTTTGGTTTATTTTATTACATTTTATGGGTTAGATATGGCAGCTGACAGTATCTAGGATATGTCAGTGATGATGAAGGAGACAATTTCTTATGGCATAATAATGATGATTAAGGATGGGATTTCTCCAAAGCAATCAGGGAAGTCAATGAGAGTCAATAAGAAGTGGGTGCCTCATTTCCTTAAGGTGCTTTTGAAAATCCTAGCCTAAAACATTGATACTTCATGTGGACAAATTAAAGTCTGTGTGGGGGAAGTCTCAAATCCTTTTTGGAAAATGATATGCATAGAGTAATTGGAACAGATTAAATATTAATATCTGCAGCAGTTTAACCTTTTATTCTCCTTATTCAAATAAAGCACTGGATGTTTTAGTCATAAACAACTGTAAACTACAGTTAATAGGGGGCCAGATCCAGACATGTCAGCTGGCTCAGCTGCCCTGACATGAGCAGGGCAATTCTGATCTAATCCAGCCAGGGATCAGAGGCTAAGTATAAGATGCAACCAGAGCAATGTTATCAAGTTGCAAATACATTCAGAGAAGTGCTGGCTATCCAGTGCTCAGCATACATAATGTCTCTGTAGGCAGCCAACATTCAGACTAGAATTAGGGCCATGGCTGTGTGCAGTGAGGCTAATTAACTGGAGCAACTTAACCTAGGAAGGCAAGAAGTTCTCAGTGATATGAGATTTCCAGACTGGGATAGGAAACCGTTGGAAAGAGACAATTTAGAGCAAACAAACAGGGATCTATGTGCAGTGATCATGGGGAAACCCTGTTCCAAGTGAAAGAGGAGGTTGGATTTGATGGCCAAAATGGGCTGGGTGTAGATGTGCTGCTGCTTCTGAATAGGAAACAAGAGCAACCTGGCTTCTCAGGGTGCATGCGGATTTTCCCTTTCCTCTGCAATCACTCGGGCTCACTGATCACATATCACATGTCTCATTTTGTTTCATGTCTGATGAAACTCTAGGTCTCAATAGGAAGCCTTATGGAAAAAGCTGCGTTTCACCTGGTGTCACACCAGAACTATTACAACCAGCTGGTTTCATCTGCTTTCTGTTTAAGCTCATCAATGGCTTGGGAGTGCTCACAACTGGCTTTCCCCATCCACTTCATTAGTCCCCCAGCTTGCAGCAAAGCCTCAGCTCAAATGACTTTCCTATAAATGTATGGCAGCTCTGCCTATTTCACACCACTCTGACAGCATTGAGCAAACTCACCACATGATACATCAGCAATGAGGAGGAAGGAAGAGACAAAGAAGGAGGTATTTGGTCTGATTTATGAATGCTGGGTGAAAATGAATACATACCTGAATGCTGACAGACTTACAACTGCTGACAACTCTAACCTATGCATTTCAGAGGGCAGTGTTTCATCAAATGCTCCTCAGGTATTCTGGAGTGGATTTATGCAGCAGGCAGCAATACAACACAAAAGGTAAGGTAAACTGGGTGCAAGTAAATCACTAACTTTCCATGAGCAAATAGCTCTTTGTGTCTTGGCTGGCATATACAAATGGAGAGGATGGAGGCATACTTCTAGTGGCCCGTCCTTGGAGTTGGGGGCTGTGTCTAGAGCAGAGCTGGGCAAGCTGTGCGGTGGGATAGCACCAGAAGTCCCTGCAGAAATTTCTGCCATTGCTGCATTTCCCAAAGCAAAGCTCTCCAAGGGATTTCCACCCCTCTAAGGAGGTGGTTGAGCAGCCATGGGTGAAAGGTGCTGCCCTTTGTGGGAGGGTCTGGGCTGGGTCACACTGGAGGGCACTGAGCCCTCTGTCCTGTCCCTGCTGGTGGCCCCTGCTCAGGGAAGCCCTCCAGAATAAGGCAAGCATATAAGAGATGCTTGCCTGAAACATATGACAGTGCTGAAGCTTATGGTAACAAAGCCACAGCAAGGATTAAGTGCTGCTGGGGAGTAACTCATGTATGGCTTCAGGAAAAGCAAACTGCTCCCATTACCTGTATGTTCAGCTGAACACCCTACAGCTGAACACCCTACAGCTGAACACCCTACA
>CM021750.1:4968299-5241321 GCA_011075105.1 Heteronetta atricapilla
ACACCCTACAGCTGAACACCCTACAGCTGAACACCCTACAGCTGAACCCACTGGTGATCCTGCTCTGGGTCAGATTCCTCCCTGCCTTTGCCATGTTGGCTTACTCTGCTGTGTCCCATCCAGCTCCCTGAAAACCTTCCACCTCCAAGGCCTCTCTGGATCAGACCTGCCTCCTGCAGCTCCCTCTCCTTCCTTCTGTGCCCCATTGAAGTCCTCACTCCTCCTCTGGGCCAGTTACCTGGCTCTGGATCCCTAATGGGGTCCCCACCTGCCTGCTTGCTGTCCTCAGGGTGCTTCAGGCACCTGCAGGCTGCAAGCTGGGCTACAGCCTCATGGCCAGGTTCCTGCTGTCATCAGCCCCACGCTAAAGCCCCTGGGACCCAAGGACAGGACACCACCTGCACGTTCGCCCTGCCTTCACCTTCCTCAACCTTGCATCAGGCAGAGCTTGGGGTCCAGGTCCTGATTCTCTCCAGCAAGAGTAAGAACAGCTCTGGTCCATGAGCTTTTTTTCCACCTCTTCCTGGCTTTGTCATTTGAAATATTTTGGGGGCTGTGAGCACATTTTCCGTTATGTACATATCGTTTGCTTTCCCCTTTGTATTCATGATTTAATAATTTTTGAGTCTGTCACAATCAGTGTTGAAAAGAGTGTAGCTAGGTGCAATGGAATAATTTGAAAAGAAATGCTAAAGCACAGGAACAGTCTGTGTCCTTTTTAGCAGATGCAGAGTGAATAACATTTAGGGACATGTTTATAAATCAGTACACCCTTTAATTAAGCAAAACATTTTGCTAAGAAAGAATTAATTAGCAATTCATGGCACAAGGCTTGGCCTATTATCAAAGAGCTTGTACACGATAAAGCACAACTGCCTGTGTGTCTTTAGTGCTAATTATCAGTTACTAGTTTTATTTTTATTTCAAAGCTCCTTGTGAAGAGACAAGATTAAGATCTACACAAGGGGTGGTAGGCTGGTGGCTTGGCTTTCCCTTTAGCTCTCTTTAGAGTTTGTACTAATTGTAGTGAGCAGAAAGGTGCTGACAGCTGCTGTGCAGTCCCAGGCTGAGGGATAAGGGAAGGAGGATGGCTCCAGTCCTCCGTGAGGCAGGGCAGGGGTCAGCCCTTTCCTCTTACGAGTGGCGCCATGATGCCACACAAGTTATTTTAAGATCTTGATTTCTCATTTGTAAATTGGGGACAACAGCACTGCTGGCCTGGTGGGGGTCTGCTGAGAACAGGCAGGTAAGGGTGCGATGTTTCCTACTGGGAGGAGGCAGAGAAGGACCAGCAGTGGATGGGAGTGAGTGAGCAGTGATGGATATCTGGGGTTTCCAGGGCAGCTCCCCAGGCTGCAAAGCCTGCTGCACAGATGAGGCATCACCCAGGTCCTAAGAGAAGAGAGCCCTGTTTGTCCTGCCAGGATCCCAATAGAAATGGCAAAAGGGGCCTCAGACCCTAGGACTGGGGGGACATTGCTATATAAGCTACAAATATTTGTCTCTTGGGAACAGGCCAACAGAAGAGCTTAAGCTTGCCCTGTTGGCAAGAGTGACAGGATTATGAGCAGTTTCAATCTGATGCAGATGGTCTTCCCATTTGCTTCCTTGTTTAAACAGCAATTTGGCAAGTTTGTCATTCATAAAGCTTTTATAGCGCTCTGCACGCGTCTCCCCCGTGGCCCACTAGGAGCTGCTTGGATATTTGTTGATGCCTAGTCTTTAATGAGGTTGTATTCATATTGTTTCCTTTGGTCAGAGGAGCCTTGGGAATTCCACACTATAGAACATATTTCCTTTTAAAAACCTGCAGCTACTCACCAAAATATCACTCGGATGCTCAATGCTCAGCCATGCCACCTAGGTACTGCAGCTAGTGTGCAGCAGCTATGGGGAAGAAAGAAGTGATCTGATATCGGCTGAGAAAAAGCCACGGGAAGATGCAGGTGTTGCTCATAACAGAAGTGGGAGGTGGCTGGAGACAGGGCCCAGGTGGGCACATGGCTGTGGACTGCTCTCCATCTCTGGAGATGGAGCAGGTAGAAATTGTCACACTTAACAAGGACAGGCTGAGAAACCAGCCCAGGGGACGGCATGGTTCAGCTTCACACACCTCAGATAAGCTCTTCTTTCATTAACCAGACAGATGGACTGCAGGAATACTAAAGGGATTTGTTTGCCCACAAATAATATCCTAGCAAAGCACAACTGAAGTATAATCAATTAATAGCTTTCATGTGGTTTTGCTGAGTGCAAAACGACAAAGCATCATGGCTTGCATTGGCACAAGCTGCTCAGATCTTAAGGCAAGTAAATATTTAGCCAATAATTTTGATTTAGGGCAACAAAATGCATCTTTGTTCTTTAGTTGCTGACTTGTATCTTTAATTGCAGGGATAAGGCACACTAGGACAGCAGACTAACTCAACATCTTCTGCAGTGGGACATCGATGACTTTGTAGGAAATCAGAAAAAAAAAGCCTTTGGCCTCAAGATTTCTATATGGTAGAATAATTTTTCTGTAGCTGTCCCATTCAGAGCTCCTATCCTCATGTAAACCAGCAGCCTTTACTGCTCTAGATAGGTTCTCTTGCCATGAGTAAGGTTTGTGGACAAGGACTCCATATTTCTTTTTCATCCTGCTCAGTTTGCTATAGATCAGTGTCTTTGTATGCTTTGCTCTATAGTAAACAGGCTAAATTTTACTCCTTTCCTCATCCGTATGTTCTTAAAAGGGCTGTTTCGTGTTATGTGCCAAACAGATGTAAAAACAGTGAGGAGGGGATGGCAGCGTGAGGCCAGACAACTGGAGGCAGGTGCCCATACGATAATCTTGCTGTGGGACTGAGGCACCGAGGTGCAGGTCTGTCCTTGTGCCTGGTGCGTTTTACTCTGCCTGCTTCAGCCTCTGTTCTGTGCCCCGAGGAGGGTAAAAAGAGTTGAGGGAAGCAACTTTTTCCCATTGACATAAAAGCTACTCACAAATTCATCTCACAGTCCTGGGGTGTCTGCTGCCATACAAATGCCTCTCTTTCTCGACTCTGTCTTTGTACAGCTCACAGAAAATGTATTATCAGGAGGATATATTGTGACATTTTTGCAATACTATCCTCTGTAGCATATTCCAGAACATCTTCCTGACAATGGATTTCCTTCACGTGCAGCTCTGGTTATTAGTGCTGTGCGCTTTTCCCAGAGACGTTCTTAGGAGTGATGGGTTTGAAGCAGTAACAATGTGCAAGTTATAAAGGGGAACAAGGGGTTGTGCAGTAGTCTTAATGGAATTCAGTGGAGACAGGTTTGAAAACCACATGAGCCTTGATTTCTGGGGAAACATAGCCCTGGAATTCAGACTGTGCCTTTTTTTTTTTTTTTTTTTTTTCCCTCATGCTATGTCATCTGATCAGCATCATTTGCTCTGAAAGCAAATCTAGTTACAAGATAGGATTAGGCAGGATCTTTGTCTGTATTGCATCTTTTTTCTTCCAAATAAAATAACACAGATGGGAAATTTTCTTTTTCTGAGTGCCATAAGAAAGTTATGCACACAGATGTCTAAAGGAAATTTGCCACGAACTCTTAGATTGTATACAGAAGCATCAAGTTGTTAGGAAACCCCACAATGGGAAATAAATTCACTTCCTTGCATCTCTTGTCAGTTCTGCCATAAGAACTTGTCCTTGTCTGAAACACTGGTTTGGGCTTGCAAAGAGGTGTAAATAGCAGCATGTGTGTTTTGTTTATTTTCTTAAACAAGCGCTTTAAGGTTTAAGGAAGAGGGGAAAAATCTGAAACATCTGCAAAGATAAGAGTGATCAAAGTCTGTGGCTGAGAGCATGCCATCCCCTCTGGTTGGACTTCATTTGCTAGAGGAAGGCAGAGCAAGACTTGCTTTTTGTTTTGTTTCCAGAGGCTTGACCTCTGTTTTGACAAGTTAAAGGATTGAATGGTACATGTGTTTGGAGGCCATCTCTCTGTACAATGGTGCATATAAATGCTAGTGTCAAGTTTGCTAATGATTGCCAGTACCTGCAAAAGGATTAGAGCTTGTTGTAGGATTGCCAAAAACCTGCAGGCATGGTACAAAATTGAGCCCACATGAACCAAACGAGGTTCAATAAGTCTAAATGCAGGGTGCTGCACCTGTGTTGGGGCAATCTCAAATGTGAGCACAGACAGGGAGAAGAACTCACTGAGAGCAGCCCTGAAGAGGAGGACTTGGGGGTTCTGGTGGACAAAAAGCTCAACACAAGCCAGCAGTGTGTGCCTGCAGCCCCGAAGGGCAACTGCATCCTGGGCTGCATCAGCAGAGGGGTGGGCAGCAGGGAGGGAGGGCATCGTGCCCCTCTGCTCTGCCCTCCTGAGGCCCCACCTGGAGCCCTGCGTCCAGCTCTGGGCCCCCAGCACCAGGAGGATGTGGGGCTGTTGGAGCGGGTCCAGAGGAGGCCACGAAGATGTCCAGAGGGCTGGAGCACCTCTCCTGGGAGGGAAGGCTGAGAGAGCTGGGGGTGTCCAGCCTGGAGAGGAGAAGGCTCCGGGGGGACCTCAGTGCAGCCTTTCAGTACTTGAAGGAGGCCTAAAAAACAGTGGAGAATAACTTTTTGCTCATATTCAGATGAGGGAGAATGGTTTTAAAATGAAAGGCGATTTAGATTAGAGGTTAGGAGGAAATTCTTCATTCAGAGCTTGGTGGTGAGGCAGTGGCACAGGTTGTCCAGAGAAGCTGTGGGTGCCCCATCCCTGGGGGTGTTCCAGGCCAGGCTGGGTGAGGCTGGGGGCAGCCTGGGGTGGTGGGAGGGGTCCCTGCCCATGGCAGGTGGTTGGAACTGGATGGTCTTTAAGGTCCCTTCCAACTCAAGCCATTTTATGATTCTATGAAAAACAAACACTGGAAAAATATGGTTCCAAACTTATGGGGTTGCTAGGGAAAAATAAAACAAAACAACAACAGTTATTCTTAGTGTTTTTCTATTTGAATACTTCTGTTATGAGTTTTCAAAGGAGACCTAGAAAGAGCACGGCCTGGAAAAATATTTGCCTCCAAAGCATGCTGTGTGGCCACCAAGCAGCACTCACTGCCTCCTGCCCAGCCCGCAGCTAACCAAAGAGCCCAGCAGGGATTCAGAGATTCTGGAAAAGCAATGAGCAGCAAGAAGAGCATGTGAAGAGGCATGGAGTTCCTTTGGACAACGCGAAGGAAAGAGGGAACATAGGAGACAAGGAAAGAATACTCTTTCTGCGTGTATCCTTGCTGCATTTAATCTACAACCACCACTGCCACAAGCAGGTTGTTGCTCAGAAAAGGTAAAATACAGGGAAAAAAAAAAAAAAGGCAGCTCCAAGAGCTGAGGATTCTACAAGTCACCAACTATCACAAAGAGAAGCAAATCCATTGTAGGATGTGAGATGAGAATAAATTTCCTGTGCTCTTCAGGAGAGGCAGGTACATTGCTCTGCACTGCTACACACTTAATTGTTGTCAGGGTTCTATGTTTTTACAATGTCAATGATAATGACTGGTATAAGATGAGGTATTTCATCTTACTGGAATTCAGTTCCCCTTGCATTGCCATGGCAATGCAGGAAAAATTTTGATCACTAGCTGAGACATTTCAGTATAAATTAATACGGCTTTTGCCAAGGGGAGCTGACTGACAGCTATGTTTGTAAGTTTGATTTGAACCTTCTGTTTTTATGCTGTATCAAAAGCCATGAGCCCAGAGAAAGTTGAAGGGAAAAAAGAAATCTTATGGCAACTTAAGAGAAATGCCTGAAGTTGAGAAAATGTTTAATTCTTACTAAATTGGCATCAACATCTTTAGCTGACTGCAAGGCAAGGAAGTCCAAACTCCCTTGAGGCAGAAAATTCTAAAATAACCTCCTACTGCAGCACTTTGCTGTCAGAAGTTCTAACTTGTGTTTCTGCTCATCTCTCTGTAGCATCTTCCTGTTCGCTGGGGCAGGAACTGTTATTTTATCACTTATTTGTATAAGGTGTGACATAAGAATAGCAGACCCATGTCTGAGGCATGTCATGCCAAGTACAAACAGCCCTAATTTGAACTTCTGATTGATTTAATTTCTACTGTTTCATAACTATGAGAATATCAAGTCATGCTTTTAATGAATGTTTTTAAGTCTGAGCAGAGTGTGAAGGCGCCCATGTCAGCAGCCAGGTATGGAATGCAAGTGGAAGGTGGCATGACACCAGGTGAAATGGTTCCTCCAAGAACCATCCTCCCCAAACGACTGAGCAAGCACCACTCTGGATATCGAAAGGTCACACACCTGCTCCTTGTAACACCCAGACTCAGCCCACATTTTCCTCCTTGGTGCTAGGGAAAGAGGACATGCAAAGAGCAGTCTCTTCAGAGCTCCCACCCACTTCTTAGAAAATGATTAAGTACTATGAGTTGTCCAAGACCATCAAGGTGTATGTTTCCATGATGCCCAGGAGTCAGCAGGGATGAGAAGAGGCACAAGAAGAATAGGGCTGATATGTACCTCTGGCAGCCAAGGAGCTTGGGTGGTCTCAGCATCCTGATCTTGATTGGGGACCAGAAACACAGATTTTTTTGCTGCTCCAGTTACTCTAGTGGAATTGAGGTTGGCTCAATCACTGGAAACAACTCATCTGACAGTAAGAAAATGGTTCTCCAAAGCTTTGGAAAGGTACAGAGTATGATAAAGTCAACAGTGCTCATTGATAGCAGTGCAACGTTCATGACTGCAGTACTTTCCCTGTTGTAAGAAGAGTCAGGGATAAGGTGTTGTCTGTGACAGCATCTGCCAACAAAAGCCTTTAAATGTTTAGAACTGGAGCCATTTGAATAAGTGCTTACTATTAAGATTCTGTCAGATTAAATAGCTTGCCACCCACTTTCTTGGTGATGTCTTTGGGTTGCCCGGACAGAGCCCACTAATGGTTAACACACTGGGATCTGCAGTTCAGTTCAGTCATCTGGAACAAAGCCGCAGTCTGTCCAGCCTGTAACTTAACAGCTGTGACAGTGCTTGAAAGCCAGACTGACATCTCTCTAACTTAGACACACATTCATGTCAGCTCTTGTAAAGTTTGCACACTGGGGATCTCTCTCTATGCAGGTGACTCCTAGGGGCACAGACTTCTGCCTGCAGACTCCTGCAAGGCTTTAAAAATTTTATATGTATATATATTCCCTAGTGACAACTTTTCTTTTTCCCTGCCTAGCACTTTAGTGCAACTGGAAATGTTCCATAAGGCCACCAGCCTAATTGAAAATATAGCATCTGAGATCCCGTTCTGAAATATGTATGCATTTAGAGTTAACTGTACATGCAAAATAGAAATATATGCATATGTATCTTCAACCATTTTTCTAGTTTTGGCTGTGTGTGCATATTTCCTGGGATCAATTTAGATTCTGATCTCTGACAAATTAGTGTGCAGGGCTAGTACTTTCCAAAAGAATGTAGTTCTGGAAAAAAAAAAGAAAAAGCACGTTCAACTGCATGTCCAATTTGCAAGTATACTTTCTGTACTGCCATGGACTGATCAGGAATTACATGCAAAAGAACTGGCTGTCCATTTGCATTACTGGTTATCTGATTTACCAGCACAACCATTCATGCAAACTAGGCATTTGGCTGAATTTAGATTTTGTACATGCATGTGTATAGCTAAGTCTCTGGAAAAATCTAGGTCGAATACTGCAGACAAACTTGTCAAATAGACTTCTGTATCCACATGCATTTCACTCTATAGGAAATTGATTCTAAGAACATTAGAGACAGGAAGCAGCAAGAGGAAGTTCTGATCAAACATAATGGATTCAAATCACTCAGTCTCCCCAAAATATAGCTATTGAGGGTTTCTTAAGAGAAACACTTCCCGTTTTGTTCAGCTCCATTAAAAAGGAATCAAGCAGTGCCACCACTGTGGCATGGTAACGCAGCCCTGCAATTTGATGTGCATCCTGCTGTTTCACTTAGAGGTTCAAACCTGGGGTTGAGCCTGCTTGAGGATTAATCTAGTTTTCCAGCCTTTCTTTTTTAAAGCTCATAGGTACTTACACCCTAAATTCAGACTCTATCCTATCCTTTATTCTCTAGAAGGTTCCTCAGATTTACTTAGTAGGAAAACAAATAGGCACTGGCAGAGAGTACCAGTGAGTGGAAACCATCACCCCATGCTCAGGCATGAACTAGATCTTTAACCCAAAGATCAACTTGGATGGGTTTTGTGGATTGTTTCTTTTTTTTTTTTTTTCTCATTTTTCATGTGCATGTCACAAAATTTGAGGTCTTTGATAAAGTGAGACCTCAAACCATCTTGCTCAGCCCATCAAACATGTCAGCATTGTCACAGCAATTTCTAAAGCTAACTGATCAATATAAAGGAAACACTACTATGAAACATGTACATGGTTCATGGATATTTTTGGCTTAGTCCAAAGAAGTATTGTCAGGAATAAAGACAATGTTCTCTGGCATTCACATTTTCTTGACAGAGGCATTGCTGCCATCACAGTTAGATTGACTTAAGCTTTTCCACCACAAGGCCCTGCTTGTCAATCCTTTTAGTTTTGAATAATGTAAATAAAGAGAAGATCCAAAAATATAAAGACTAAGCCAACAGATACAGAGAATGACAGCTCCAGAAAGAGCCACCAGGGTCATCCAGGCCAGCTGTCCCAAGCAGTCACGCTGTAGACTGCGGCTCCCAGTGGTCCAGATATCCCCCTTTTCATACATACAATCTATAAGACATCTCTCAGGAAACTCAGGAGTACTACTAGAAAGATCAGTGACAGAATTCCCCCCAAATTAAGCATGCCGAATATGTCTTACCCTGTCTGAAAGGAGGGAGATCTTGCTTTCTCTGCTTGTATTGATGTGTCACAAAATCCTTGCAAAATGCCAGGAATAAGTCAGTACCTACCGTGCTCAGGACACGTTTTTCTAGTCATTAATTCTGAAGACACACAAGACGGTAACTGGCTGAGAGGAGGAAGACGATGCCAGTCAGCAAGGGCCCAAATACATGACAGAAGTAAGAAGCCTGATGCTGGTCTTCTCAGACCGTATTTGCACAAAGATGTAGGTGTCAGGAGAAATGTGGCTATCCAGAAGGAAAAGCAATTAGAAATGCTAGACTTTGGCAGTAGCTTCCTACCTGAGAGAGCTGGAAAATGTCCCCCCTTCCTTCTATTAGTGTAAAGCTGGAGTAAAGAACGTCACTCAGCACAAGGGGAGCAGGGGTCCAGGAGCCATCAGGGATAAGGAAGGACAAGGGGTAGAGCTGGGTCTGTGGCAGAGAAAGGCTCTTCCCCCAGGGATGCCAGCTGTGAAGCGTGCTGCACAGACACGCTGAGTGACAGCCACAACCTGCACGGAGCCTGTTGGGACTGCGGATGGCTGGATGGGCAGTCTGCTGCTGGGGCATCGGCATCGCCCTGGGGTGGGCTGGTGGCAGAGGGACAGCCTGACCTCCACACGGAACGCACAGAGCTGCAGCGTGCCGGGGAAGAAAACAGTCATCCCTGAAATCGCAATGACATTAGCACGTGAAAATAGTTCACAAACTGTTGGTGTGACGCTACAAATTTTCAACAAATGTGTGCACACACGTGCTTGTGCAAATAAGTGTTCACAGAGCCCTTTGGTCAGGTCCTTTCTTTACATTGTCTGTTTTCTACCTTACCAAAGGCTACCAGCACTGAAGGAACTTCTAGTCTCCCTGTCCAAAGGTCATCTCAAGGAGGCCCAGAGGAAATGAACCTGGAGGCTGCAAAGCCAGGATTTCCTTGGAGGCTGGTCCTTCCCTTCCTCTGTCCCCAGGCCACCTGGGTGTGTGGCAGCAGGCAGGACAGGAGCTCTTCCCTTCTTCTTTGAGACTGTAGGGTACAACAGCAGAGCTTTGGCTACGGGTCTTTCATTCTAGCAGTCAAACCCACGCTGGCAATAAACCAGGTGGCAAACAACTGAGTCAATAGATCCTGCCAAGTCCCTTTACACTGCAGTTGTTGGGTCTTTTCTGCAACATTTTGATGTATATATTTGGCCTATTAGAAAAATAACTTCATTTCCAACCACAGTTTCTGTAGAGAGATGATTCCTCTCTTCACTGAAGATGTCTCTAGATGGCCAGACTTAGGATCACCACACTTGGCTCAGGGTAGAGGTAAACATTGTATTGTAAACATAGAGGCACTGTGCAAAAGCCCATTTTTCAGAAGCCTGGCAAGAAGACAGTTCAACTCTGAAGGGTGACAGCAGTTATGAGGGCAATAAATGGAGACAGCAAATGCAGCACAAAACATGAAGCACTCCCATGGCCCTATCTGCAGGCAGTAAGGAGCAGCAGACACCACTTTTTTTTTTTTTTTTTTTTTTTTTTTTTTTTTTTTGAAAGTGCTTTTTCTTACAGGTCTTTTTAGGTGCAGGGAGGTGCATACCTGGCACAGGCTGACCTCTCTGATGTTGCCAGTGGCTGTTCATGGTGTCTGGGCCCTTTTTTTAATCACCCCATCATCCTGACCTGACCTACTGGAGCATGAATCCATGTCTGTGCAAAACAAACAAACCACAATAAAATAAAATAAAATAACCAAGACAGGGCAAGGCAAAGTCCTCCACCAAGGTGAGATGTTGCAGGAGCTGGAGCACCTACTGCTGCTAGGAGTAGCACTGAGAAATTCAGAGGCAGAACTGAACTCAAACGTGAGGACCGAGAGCAAGAAATAACCAGAAAGCCATCCTGGTGAAAATCTACAGTGGCTGTGAGCCCCATCAGCACACACTCCCCTTCCCTTCCAGCCTCCCCAGCACAGCCTTGGGATGTACCGCTTACCATTTTTCAAGACTGAGACAAGAAAAAAGAATCCTTTGGCTGAATAATGACCTATAGGAGAACAAGAAAGGTTTTATGAAAAACTATCAGCTTTTTAGAAGTGTTTCCCCTTTTTTTTGATTTTTTTTTGGTGACATCCTCTATCAGTCTTTTTTACCACAGCATGCAATGTAAACTAGCCCTTGGTTTCTCCTCTAGAATTATTCTTATGCTAAGATCCTTTTTCAATCTGAGCACTATCAAAGTTTTCCATCTACAGAAAACCTGCTTTTGAGAAGCTGAAGGTTTCATTTTTTCTGGAGACAGACACATGAGGCACACTTACTCACTTCTGAATATATTAGTGTGTAGAGGTGCAAGACAGACTGCTCTCCAGCATGCCCCTCTAAGCTCTGCCCAGACCCTTATTTTCCTGCACCAGGTGCCAAGGTACCCCATAACCTCTCCTCTCACTAGCCATATTCATTTTTCTTCCTCTGCTTATGAATTTCTAATGCAGCCAGTGCAGCAGCAGCAGACTGCTTACCTCCAAGCCCCGTGCATTGCTCCCCCCAAGGTCTCCCAGGAGCTCCAGGCAAAGCAGAGAGGCATACAGCATCTCCAGCCAACCTGGAGATGTAAAAGGCACCAGCTAGTAGCTCAACAAAAGGCCTCTTTGTGCTCATTTCATCAAACACTTTGCAGCTGATATTTTAAGAGCAATATCTGAGAAGATATTTGAAGCGCAGCCTATGTGATGGTTTTGTTAACAGCAGCAAGTACATGCACGGACAACCTTATTGATTCTGTTTATTGGGCAAAGTTTGCTTCCTAGAATTCAGAGTCAGAGATGGGTCGCGACTGCAATACCAAATTACGGGGAGCTGCCCACACGTAGGAACCGAGCAGAGCATGCAGCTGACCTGAACAAGCTGCTGGAATTGGTGCTGAAGCACAGCAGGCTGCAGCCCTGACCCACTCACGAGGAAGGTGTCAGGAGTGGAAGGAGAGAGTGAAAAGAAAGAAAAGTGAGAGCAATAGGAGATGGGAGGGTTACAGAAGGTTTCTTTGGCCCACCCTGCCCAGAGACCCTGAGAAAGTTGTTACTGCTTGATGCATTTCCCTGGTAGATCAGCAGCAGTTCATGGAAATGTGGGTTAGTGAGCAAGGATGGCCAGAGTGTGTGTGTAGGGGATGTGTTGTCAATCCTTGTACGTTCCTTTCCCACCTCAAAACCTTCCTACGAACATGGATCAGATGGAAAATCCTTGACACCTGGTTTCTAGTCCAGCTGGTAAATAACACATGTCCCAGTTACACCGTGCTCCGGCAGGCAGGAGGGTGACATTGGCAGGGGGGTTCATTTGGCTCAGAGGTCCCTGAGCCAAGGCTGGGTGTTGTGACAGGTTGTGCAGCTACAGGGACAAGGATGGAAATGGTCAGTGTAGAAATAAAGGGAGGAGACCCAGCAGGACCCTCAGAGCAGGGCAGACAACAGGAGGGGAGGGCAGCTGCAGGCATCTGCAAATAACCCTGAGGGCTGCCATGTACCTCTTCAACCTCACACATTCACAGAAGAAAAAAGAATAAATTGTTTGTTTCCTCATCCTGCAGGTCAACCTCACAGACCTCTGGTGATCTACAATGTGGGAACATCAACTCTAGACCCAGTCATCCACCCCGACAGTGGGTGGCAGGGACACCACCCACTAGATCAGGTTGCCCAGGGCCACGTCCAGTCTGGTCTTGGACACCTCCAGGGATGGGGCATCCACAAAATGCACAAAACCAAACCAAGCAACCCCCTCCCAAAAAAAACAAACCAAAAAACTACAAACATGCAGAAAATCACTCCCATTATGTGCTTTAGACCTGTTTTGCACCCCAGAACTCTGCAGCTTCTGCCCTCTCCCAAAGGAAAGGTGCAAGCATCCTGCTCCATGCTGCACCTGAACGGAGAGAGCCCAGAGCTCACCTCACCTTCCCAGGAGCTCAGTCCTGCTTCCTCGCTTTTCTCACTGCCACACATCCCTGCCTGCCACATGCAGAAGTGCTCCTCTTCTCCACAATTAAGGATGAGTTCATTTTGCAGAGGATAAGGATATTGTCTCCCAAGTTAACCCTCACCTCCTGGTAACACAGCTGCACTTTCTGAGAATTTACAAGTCCATCTGCTAATTATCTTAATATGCATTCAGCATCCTGTGCTAACCCAGCTGGGGACCTGAAGAAGCTCAGTAACAGCCGCTCAGTGGCGTTTCCTCTCTTGTCCTTCACGAAAAACCTCACCACTACTGTATACCTACTTTTTCCCCCTTTGTTTCTAACATTATAATATTTTTCAGCATTACTCTTTATCGCTAGAATGATCAGCATCCAGCAAAGCAGATCAGTGATAAGCTCTATCTGTTACCAGGCGCCCTGGGGAGCAGTGAGACAGGGAGGGGGAATGGATCTTGCCCAGGGCTGACCCCAGGGTTTTGCAAGAGGACGTTGGGCTGTTGTATTTTCTCTGTAAAGCTTCTGCCAACTGATGAAACATCAGTTATAAAAACCAATAGCAAAAAATGAGAAAACAAATACATCTTAGGGAGCTACCCAGTGGACCAAAGCTATTCAACAGGAAAAACTCAACAGGGAAATGTGTGTTTGTGTGTTTATGTACAATAGCTGGTTTGTTTGCTCTAGCTTGTCTCTCTTGCTCCACAGCACAGTAAAAGAGCTAGAGAGCAGTCAAGAAGTTTTTTTTTTGTTTGTTTTTTGTTTTTTTTTTTTTAAGGAAATTTAATTTAAGAAAATTTAATAACAACATAGCATCATATTCTTATAGGCACGCACTGGCTTTGTATCTTGCACTGTACTTACATTTTGATCCTTTCAATGTTAGTTACAAATGTGCTAATTTTGAACAGGATCATTTCAAGGTAAAAATGATCTCTGAGCTGCTGTAAGTGTCCCCCAGGCTGCTAAAGGAAAGCCAAGAAACTCAAGACCAGGAATGAAAACCAAACGCGTGGGTTTCTCCTTCAATGCATTCACAGCAGTCATATCCCTGTCCACCTACCACTAAAGAAGAAAGTAAACTAGTGAAATGTAAAGACAGAAATAAAATTAATTATTGCTTCTTTAAAACCCACTTAGTTCGGTCTGTAAGAGCAAACATCCCCATAATTCAATCAAAATGGTGTCTCCCATCCAAGGGAGCATTACTGGTCCTTAATAATCTGGATGTGACACGTTTTTGGATTTTTCATACTTCTAAACTTAACTCATTAATCCTGAGTTTCTAATACTTATTTGTGCAACAATTGCAGCACGTCATCATGTGCTTTAATCTTAGTCACAGATAAGTGCTACCATCCTTACCTTTTCAGTGCTGTTTATCCAGAAATGAACATTGTTTTTGGCCCAACATGGTCCTCAATGTGCCAGTTCTTTTTTCAGAGATTCTCTTTATTTCTGCTCCACAGTATTACTCTGCTATTCCATGCAGTGTGTGCACAGCAAACATAGCCAAATGCTTTCCAGCTGTGGGTAACACCTTTCCAGGTGACAATATCTTGGGAACTCTCCCAGCCTCCACCTTTCTGCTCCATATCCCACCAGCTTTCCATCACTACTGCATGTCCTCATGCCTTGCACAGGCCCATGAGCCCACCCCCCTCACTCCTGACATGGAGGCAATTTAGCCCCAGAGTGTTAAAAATTATAATTAACCACTTCCCAGCTGTCACTATGATGCTGTCTCTGGGGAGGCCCAGCAGCTTAATGATGTCTGTCTCAGCTGGGACTGCATACAACTCCAGCCCAGTTCCAGCAGCTTTGGTTTATTATGATGAACACCTGGATGAAGACATTTAAAGCACATGTGGTTGCCCTGATGACTGAGCTGCTTCAGCTTCATATCTAAAAAAAGCTGCTATCACCATCCAGGTCCCCTACTTCAGTCTGATTTCACAGGCCACGCTCTTGGTGTAATTGGGGTTATATGGAGTGTCCCCAAGACCACTGAAAAGTGCTCAGAGCCATCTGCAAAGCCGTAGTAAAAAGTGCTTGATATTAATGCTATTTCATTATTATTCCTTAGAGATCTCAGACTGTGTCGTGTCTGGACCATGCCAGCTGCTGAGCCACAGAAGATGGTAATTTCTACCTTGCAGACAAATGCTGCGAAAAAGTCAGCAGCTGCCAGGCAGTGCAACATTAGATGTCACCAGAATTTTCTGCTGTCTTGCAAACCTGAATCTTCTAATTGTTTCCATCTCCAGGCCTTACAGCTCATCCTTCACCATCATCCTCTTCCTCCTTCCTACAACTGCAAGGCAGCATTTGCTGTCAGAGATATGGGTATGAAATATATGCTTCTCTGGATATAAGTGGAACTGAAGTCCTGTGAGGAAGGTTCAAGGATGCCTAAAGGAAACAGTGCAGAGCGGCCAGCTGACTGGGTGGGTGCAAACCAAGATAAGAAAATATCTATCAGTTTCTTCCTCCAGACATGCTCCTCCAGGGTATTCACACTGTTACGATATTTGATCAATCAATAACTGCTAAGATTCTTTCAGGGAGACGAAACATGGTAACATGATGTGGCCCCTAGAAATAAGGCAGCAGCAGTGGAAATGGGCAGAAGGAGCTGCACTGGGGCCACTGGTGCACGGGACTGCCGTACTGGGGGTGTCTGTCCATCTGCCCAGCTGCGGCTCCCGCTGCCCCTCCGTCGGGCAGGCTGCACTCCGTGGGCATGGTGCTGCTGCATGTCCCGACTGCTCGCAGCCACGCCAGCTTCAGAAAGTTTTAAATAAGGGATACAGAAGAAAGTGCCAGGCAACACAGATCACTTGTAGGATACAGTTCAAAGTAATTCCCATCTTTCATGCCTGAACCCTCAGGTCTTAGGCACTTGCCTTTGCCAAGCGGTGTCAGCAAAGACTGGCTGAGTATTTAGGTACTCCTCAAGAAATAAAAACTAGTAAATAATAACTGTCCTTGCATGTTCCTCTTCTCCTCCCTTCCCAGGGAGGCAATGCTGTCAATTCCCAGACAGATGCTGATTAGGCTGGTATTTAACCTTCAGTACACCCATTTAGCTGTTCATTTTGCTGTGTGAGGTGAAACACAGCTCCCCAGATTGTGTTGGGTGCCGTACCCTTCACACACCTGCAATGGAGCTATTTTGGGCTGCCAAGATGGGGCATGCCAGGCAGGTGCAGGTGGAGAGCAAGGCTTGTCCAGGAGCTCAGGGAGAGCATCACAGCCAAAACCACCGCCAGGAGTGCTGGTGGGGGAAATAGGTGCAAAACTGCAGGTGTGAGCGCCTGATGCACAGCAGCCCGGGAGGCATCAGGATGGGAAGGGGATGCAAGAGCACGTGGCAGAGCAGAAAACAATGATTTTTGTTTTTAAAATTCAATGTAAGTCATTTTTCCACCGCGAAACTGAAAAATTGAAAACCTGTCTCCTCCTCCTTCCCCTCACAGAGTTTGAAATCTTTATTGTGTGGGTAAAAAAAGTTCCATCTTACTGTAAATATTTATAGCACTTCAAAACCAATACTTGAATATTTTGCTGAAAAGGTAATATTGAAATTTTCTCTATTCATGTTTTCTTGAAGGAGAAAACCAGACATTTCCAACCATACAGAAAATGTTCTCATTGGGTCCGACAACTATTCTGAGTACAGGACTGATAACCGTCTGCAATTATCATCCGTAGACAGTTGGATGAATGTTCTCTCTCAGCCTGAAAGGGCAGGTCACTCGCGGCATATCTTACTCATTAAAAGTAAAGAATAACATGACGATGTGTCACTGGTACCTCCAGCCAGATTGGCATGTGGAGCCCTCCCTCCACACCGGGGCTGTGTAGGTGGTGACTTCTGTCAAAAATGAGCCCTAGAGGAGGTATAATTAACAATCACATCTTCATCCCATAAGTAACGGGATCCAGGGATGATTGATGAAGAACCTGAAGGTGCAATACATCTTCACATTAAACACCACGGTGCTCTGTCTCTACTGCTCCCTTACTGACTTCGTCAGAGAAGTGAGCTCTGGATTCAGTCCGATGTTGCTGATGATTTAAATAGGCATGGCTTTGCTCTGAGATCCCTACAGTGATGCCCACTGGAGGAGGCAGGTGGGAGGGCATCTCGGTGCAGTTCCCAGCTGTTGCTAACATTTGGGTTGCCTGAACAAAGGCATTTGATAGCTTGAGTTTACCTGTCTGTTCAATAAATGGGGCGTTTTCAGTATTTGCAGTCATCCAAACTTGTGTGCAAAAAATGACTACCACATTTTCCCCAACCTGCCCTTTTGCATGTGAGCAACATGCTGAGGTGCTTCCTTAGGCAAATGCCCCACTGATGTCAAAGAGACACTGCCAAAGTGGCAGATGGGCAACACGCAGAAAGGACTGACCAGGACATGTGCCTTGGGAGGTCCTGGAAGTGCCTTTGTGCTCATGAATACAGAATTGATGGTTTTCAGTCTTTTTTTTTCTTTTTTTTTTTTTTTTCAAAGTTTGCAAGTGTCTCATCAGAGTCCCCTTGAAAATGAGTCCCAGTTGGATAAACTCCAGGCAGTCACAACTTCAGGGAGATGGAAATTCCTGTCTCCACATCTTAGAGGGACGCTGCTGCAAGCTTCTCTGCCTCATTCCCACACCCCTTTCCTGAGATTTGCAGTTTCGAATCTCAGGAATAGCTGAGTACACCTATGTACATGCACAAATGTAAACGTACATATACAAACGTACACACACGCACCACATGCATTTAGTTATTTGTCCTGCCATTTAGAAATTATTGTCAACCTCTTCATAATACATTATTATTCTATTAGGATCACTTGAGCTAACAAACCTTAAAGGTACAACTGCCCTGAGGTCTCCTGGTATGATGCACATTAAAGTTTAATACTGTATTGATGTGTGCATTGTGTTCCATATGAGCCGAGCAGTTCCATTAACTATGTGCAAAAGGCTGTGATGTTATAACATTTATCTCTACAGACGCTCCAGATTACTTTTTCCTGTTGCATGCCTCCAAGGCTAAACATCTAGTCCTCAATTTACGTTGAGCTGTTAAAATTTTTAAACCTTTGTAAATGATGAACACTTTATCAATGTAACTGCATTTTTGTCAGCCTTGGCTGGGGAGGATGAAGAAATATTGGCAACTTTCCAATGGTCTTTTTTTTTTTTCAATTTAAAACTTGAGTTGGGTAGAAACAATATCCATTATTAATAGATAAATGTTTTATTAAAGATATAAAGACCACAAAGATTTGTAACTTTAATAATCTAGGTTCTTATTTTAAATTCTGTAACATTATTATTTATTGAACAACTGAGGATATGTCTTACAGGATCACAGCTGGGCAGAAACACAGCAAAATGGATAACTCTGTGCTATCTGGGGGAAAATATTCTGGCTGACTTAAGAGCTTCCTGACAGGATATTTTTTTAATAATTTTTAAAATAAATTTGTCACTAGCTGTTTACAACAAGACCTATAAAGTTTCAAAGGGAACTCTTTTTTTTCTTAACTTTACTTCTGCTACTGCACGCACTGGCATGTCCTTACAGCCCTGCTCAGATAGTCTGCAAGTTATTCATGTTTCTGTGTTAAGCCAATACTTTTTTAGGCTATGCTGTGCTATAGCAGGGTGATAACTGCATTTTCTCCTCTCTGCAGGGTGATCTGTTACTCTCAGGTGACTGAGTGAATTGAAAGGGGAAAAGGGACATAATTTTGAACTTTATTTCGCTATCCCTCCTTGGATTTCACATCTTGGCCTTTTTTTTTTTCATGTTCTTCCAGTACTTACCAGACACCAAAAGGGCTACGTGAATAACTGATTTCTTAAGAGTAAGGTCTGGCAGTCCAGAAAATTCTAAATGTAAAATGTAATGTGCAAAACTAAAATTTTATAATCAAAACTCAAATCATGGAAGAATTATTATTATCATTATTTTATAAAAAAGGTAAATTTTCTTTCCACTTTTTAGTAGAAATCTGAGTCAATCCACTTGAGTGTTTTCCAATAATCTTTTCCACTGAGGAAATGTCAGTTACTGAAACCAAAGCCATTCAAGGGAGGAAAAAAGAGCTGCATTTCAGTATTTTCTAAGCAAGCATTTCTGATTTAGATTTATGAAAGTGATGAATTTTAAAAAGCTGTAATTACAAACAAAAACAAAACCAAAACCAAAAAAAATCTATTTAACTGTTTATTTACTGCTTCAATCAAGTGTTTACAAACATTTGAGCAGATTTAAATGAAGATTTATGTTTCAGGAAAACTGATAATTTTGGATGTTGGCCATGATTTAGAGAAGGCTGTTTGGTGTTTTTGAAACTGCAGAAAGCCCCATGGGACAAAATGTCCCAGACTGATCTGGCAATTTCTCGTGAAGAAGTCTGTTCTAGATCTTGCAAAAATCATTAAGATTTCATGTGCTCCCATTCACTCCAACAAGTAATATCAACCACTTTATGGATGGAGGATAAAATATATTTCTTTATAATCAAACCTATACCCTGACTCTGAAGGAACATTGCTTATGTTGTACTTGATCTACCAGGAAATTATCTAATATAGTGCGTCAAAAAGGTTTAACACATTATATTTGGCTAAATAGTGCCAAAAAATTTTCTTAGGATATTGACTTATTTCATGATCACACATTTCAGTGCATGGTCACAGGGGTTTGTGCATGGCTGGTGTGCATCAGTATGAACGACCCTGCTCAGCAGGAACATGGGCTTTCATCGCACTTGGTACGTTAAAGGACTGGTGGTGTGTGTAGCTGATGGCATTTACCTCTTGTTTATATTTTGCATTAAATGTGAAGCCAGGCATCCTGGACAAGTTTCAAAGCTCCCTCTGGACATGAAATTGTAGGTCATCTTCAACTTATTTTGCTGACCCATGAGACAAATTGCATTTCTATTAAATCAAGCCTTCAAGGAACATCTTCCCTGACTTGACAGTGACTAGTTAGTCTCTCTTGCAGCAAATAATTATGGAGCGACAGGCATCTGACAGCAATTTCCCAATGCCTGGCCTGTAGTTTTCTCTTCTTTTCCTCGTCAGGTTGCAGAACAGCAGCAGGATGTCCGTATGTGCTTCAGGGAGGGAATTTCTCATTTCACCCCTAGTCTTTTCCAGGAAACTCTCTCTTTCTAGCAGAGCTACAAGGTATGGAAAGCTGAGATAGGCTGTAAGAAGGAGAAAGGATTTCAAATCTAGACAGTTTGTTAGAGCTAAAGAAAAAGGCACAGAGAAGCTCCAAGGGAGTGAAAGCCCCAGTGGGGAAGTGGGGATTAATGTGTAAATGATTCCCCTTTCATCCTGAGCACTGGAATCGGAGAACATGGAGAACGTGCTGTGTTTTAACATCACAAGTAGTTCCTCAGTGCTCCATAGCTGCCTGCTCAGCATGGTGAGGAAACAAAACCATGGTGGCCTTGAAGAGCATTGGTCTGCCAGTGCTAGACCATACCCAGTGTGGTGGTGGGGCTTAGACTCATGCCTGTCAAAGATGAGATATCTGAAACATTGGATTGGCCAAAAGAAGAGACTAGAACTAGAAAACAAAAGACTCAAGAAGGTTGTTGGGTATGAGTTGTTTGCTAGGATATGGTTTTGGTTAATAACAGATATGTAGTCATTTTGTGATGATAACATAAAAATTAAAATGAGAAGGTAAATTCCAATAGAAACTTGATCTACATGATGGTTTGATTAGCCAATAATATTATGAACCCTGATATGTTTTCAAAATATAAGTAAAGAAGTGCTTGATAAATGAATATGTGCAGTAGGTGACTACAAAATCTTAGTGGAAGAGGAAGACTGTCTGAACATTTTTTTCATTGCCCTGTGACTCCAGGCCACATTAAAGGCAAATGAATAAATAAGAAAACAGGCTGACATCTTGATGAAAAACCACTGTATTGAAGCTAGTAACAAAAGATACGTTAGTTCTACCTTGATTCCTGCTCAGGAACATCTGTAGTTTTCCACAAAATTTCTAAGATAGCAATTTCAGCAAAAGTAACTAGTGTTAATTAGACCCTCTCTAATATTGGATTAACCCAATGTTGGTGGCTGTCTGTCTGCTACTATCACTAATAGCAAGTTTTGCAACTTAAGAAGGTACCTTTGCTTATGTGACAGAATTTTGTTTCAAGTGGGAATGCCTGGGGCCCGGGTCCCCACACTACAGTCGGTGATTTCTCTCTGAGGTTCCCAATTGTCCCTTAAAGCAGAGGGAAACCCTGTGTCTTGAAGGTAAAAAGTACTGAGATATCTGCTGGAAGATGCTGCAGTCTTCTGCAGTGTAACCTGGTATCTAATCAAAGTGGATTTTGTCATAATCTAAATAGGTTTTTGCAGGCAGAAGGGTAAAACTTTACTTACAATGAAGAAATCTTGCTAAAGCTCAAGAGACGCTATAAAATTCGGTAGAGTAGTGGGATATCTCAAACAACTACATCATTCGCTAAGCCAGCAGGCAAAGAAATGCAGAAACCAAAAAGCCGATAGGAAAGAAAGGTGAGGTGAGGGAAGACCTCCAGCTTGTTTATGGAGAGAGAGAGCTGGGAGTGCTGTAAAAGAGCAGCAAGGCTGCAGTGGGTGAACGAATCCCCTGGCCTGGCTGTTCTGCATATTGCTGGGATCCTTGCACAGACAGGGTGGGGGAGTGGGTGGGAATCAGCAACCTTCTGCTGTATCTCAAGGTTTCCTGTTCAAGTTAGCCCCCAGAAAAAGTAAAATCACAGTTATTTACATTATCTGAAGGGGAAAGATGAAAAAATAACAAAAAAAAGGGCCTGGTAATGTTTGTTTAGGTGTTGTGAAACAAGAGAAGCAATGGAAAAGCCAGGGTAAAAGCAGGGTGGTGGTGGGCTGGAGGTGATCCCCCCTCCTGGTGCCTGCTGAAAGTGTGAGGGTGGAAGATGGAGGATGCTCACAGCTCCTGTGTGCTGAACACACAAGCACCACAGCCACCCTCTGCATCTCCCTGGGGATAGCTGTCCCTCCTCATCAGCTTCAGTACAAGGCTTTTGCTGGGGGCACAGGGATGAAGAGCAGAGCTTGTGCAAAACTAGTGTCCCCAGGGTCCTGACCTTGGGGGTCTGAAGAAAGCAGCTCTACACAAAAAAAAAGAAAAAAAAAAAAAAAAAAAAAAAAAAGAGAGAGAGAGAGAAAGAAGAGGGAAAAGAAAAAGAGAAAGAGACAGACAGAAAGACAGACAGAAAGAAAGAAAAAAAGAAAAGAAAGAAAGAAAGAAAGAAAGAAATAAAGAAAGAAAGAAAGAAAGAAAGAAAGAAAGAAAGAAAGAAAGAGGGCACACAAAGACCTTGCCTAAGGAATTCAACTGTGCTGATACCAGCTGGGCTGCAAATACAGGCTCAGAGGAAGCCTCATGCCATGGGTGGCAGGAGCCTGCCAGCACCCAGGCCTGCCAGCCTTGTCCCCTCCTGTTGCACCTCTCTCAGGTGACCTGTGCCCCCGTGTTCACAGTATTGGCAACCCCAGGTTTTCAAAACCTCTTCACCTGCTTGTCATTCAGCTTTGCTGTCCCTCAGATGCTTCCTCTTAATCACAGAATCCCAGAATGGCCGTGGTGGGAAGGGACCTCTGAAGATCACCCAGTCCGTCCCCCTGCCAGGCAGGATCACCTAGAGCAGGATGACATCCAGACGGGGTTTGAGTATCTCCAGAGGAGGAGACTGCACAGCCTCTCTGGGCAGCCTGTCCCAGTGCTCTGTCACCCTCCCAGTAAAGAAGCGCCCCCTCATATTGAGCCGGAACCTCCTATGCTTCAGTTTGTGCCTGTTGCCTCTCGTCCTGTCGCTGGGCACAACTGAAAGTACACCGGCTCCATCCTCCTGACACCCTCCTCAGATACGTATATACACTGATGAGCTCTCCCCTCGGTCTCCTCTTTTCCAAGCTAAACAGGCCCAGCTCTGCCCACCTCGATCCCCTGCTCCACTGCAGCATGTGTCTGTGCTCTTACTTACCTTGCGTATCCTCCTCTTGCTTATCCCACACAGCTCAGACTGCCAATGCACCACGTGCCTGAATTGAAGCCAGATGAACCTGTTAATGGCAGATCTTCAAGAACGGTTTTACATCTCCCTCCCTTCTCTGTGCCACCAGAGACACCAGCTCTGCATGCTCTCAGGGCCAGGTACAATAGCAGGCATTCTCTCCAGGGTAACTTTTGGTGGTTTTCAGCTGCTCTCACAGCTAGGGCCTTCCTGGCATTTCTGCAAGTTTATGACACTGATAGCAGTAGCCAGAAATTTCCTCTTGGGCAGCTACGAATTAGCAGATGCTGTACATCTGGGGGTACAGAAAGAATTAATGTCCCCTCGCTCTGGCATGAGCTGTAGCTCTAATTCTCTTCTGTGCTAAGATTAGCAGGAGGTGAATCCAGCTAATGACATCCATGGAGGACAGAGCAGGAACTTAGTATTTCAAGCTGAAACCTTAGAAAACAGAAGTCTGTCCTTAAGGCATCATCTTGATTAACAGATTCATTTCAATTTTAGCTCAAACCAGAACTGCTTAGAGCTGAGTCTTCACAATATCTGGATCCATGGCCCAGCAGGGACTGGGGAAGAGCAGTGCACAATACACCAGAGACATGCCTCATGGCCATTGCCTGGGACAGAGACCCCGACGCTCCATCCCCAGTAACCCCAGCAGCACGATCAGCCTGGCAGGAACAGCCCCCACGGGGATGAGGCAATAAAGCCACCACTGAAGGAGGATGAGGAGGATTTGTCATGCTGAGCAAGTGCAATAAAGGTTTTTATTGCCACTTGTTGGGGAAGTGCCTCGCTCTTGACAGTGATGGAGTCCTTCTGAGCTGAAGTTATTTATCCACAGGGATAAATCAAGTCTTATTTTACTGAAGAGCTGGGGCCTGATCTCAAAGCACAAAGCATCCAAGTGCTCCTGGAGTAGCTCTCTTGTCAGTTCAAAGCTGCCCCAGCCCACAGCAAAAGGGCTGAGTGGGGAAAGTGCAGCGTGGCAGGGGGGTCCCTGTGCCTGGCAGGCCCCAGGAGCAGAAACAATACCTTGAGGCCAGAATGGGGCAAAGGCTGGAGTGCTCCAATTTACATCCCACTGGCTGCCTGCACTCCCCTTGGTTATTATTCACTGCTAATGCAAAGCATCCAGGAGCCTTGGCCACAGCCAAGACCAGCTGCTCCTTTGCACCCTGAGCTCAGGAAAGAGGATTCAGCCCCCATCAGACCTGTCCATCCCACGGAGCCGGGCTGCTCCCACACAAACCGGCCTGCCCTGCAAAGCAGGCTTAGGAGCCAGAGGACAGAGCTGCTGTGGAGTCTGGCTCTGCTTTTGCTTGAGCAACTGATGCCGAGTCACTTGTTGTACATCTCGGTGATGGAGGTAAGACCAGGATCAGGCCCAAAGGATCTCAGTCATCCTCCCCCCTCCCTTCTCTTGCCTGGTTTTGAGGCCACACCAAACTTGCTGAAAGGTCACAAGTGGCAAGTGCAGAAGTACTGAATTGCGCCTTGAAAAACAACAGAGTGATTATTGCTGTGCAGGAGAGAAGGATTAATACATCAGCCCAATGTGAGATTCATATTTCGGCCAAAGTATTTTCATACAGGTGAGAATCTACATCAATTTTCTCAGCTGCTTGATTCATAGAAAAACAGTGATGAAGAAACAAGAAAAAAAGCAAACAAACATCACATAGGCTCAGGGGATAGTTTATCAGTTAGTATATTAATGTGCAGCAAGGTACCCATGACAGGAAGAAACTGATTCTCCAGGCATGTTAATAAAAAACGCAGAGCTGATGTAGAGGCTCTGTTGCTGATTATCTCCTTTCTGAAGTGCCTCTCTGCAAACCATCAGGAGAGGTGAGGGATCCGATCCAGCACTCAGAGAGCAGGAGCGGAGGAAGGTCTGCTAAGGCTTGGATGGTGCGCTGCTACTCAGCCGGAGTGAGCGTGATGGATGGGGTGGCTGCTCCGCGTTAGGCAGGGTGCAGAGGGGCCTCAGTTACATCTATTAATGCCATCCATTTCCCAGGCTCATCTGGCACTCACTCTTTGTCACCATTCTTGTTACCTTTTCCTGATGGTAAATGCTGGGGAACTTCAAGGTATTTGAACAGTCAGAGACGACAAATGCCTACTAAGAAGAAAGTGTAAAACAGCAGGAGAAACATGTTGGCTTCATCCTGAGTGAACATTAAATACACTTCACATTTGTCTAAGGAGACAGTTAATGGGAAAACGGGCTCTTTAATTGAACAGGCTGAGAGTTTCACGCAGCTGCATATAACAAATGCTCAGGAGAAAGCCATTTTTCTAGGCAGGGATCCTAGCCTGGGTGAGGCAGGAGGGAGCATTTCTTCCAGAGAATTAACAGCAAATGCAAGTGGTTGGTGAGGACAATCCAGCGCGACTCTTTTACCCGTGCAGCTCTATTTAAAGGAACAGAAAGGGGCCTTGGGTCAGGCATCTAGCCCAAAACTGGCCTAAAGCAACATGAAAGAAACAAGTTATTTTTGTTGTGATTTACAGCTGTCCTGAAGCCCAGGGCATGCCAACTGGTATATTCAATTTGTCTGGGTCATCATAGCCCTCCACAGAGCTGCTGCTTTTTGTGCTAAGTGACTCACTGGCGGCATTACTCACCGACGCCTATGCATCTCCACAATGTGCTCATGTCGTTTTGCGTCTTCTGCCAATCCCAGTGCTCTCGGCAAGAAGGTTCATTCGACTTCATGATCCCACTGACAGAAAGCTTACCACGATGGGACTCCTCCCAAGCCCCTCACTATCTGCCGCTGACCGCCGAGCCGGACCGCTCCCTCCTGGATCAGTACTTTGCACCAGCCTCCGAAGTACAAGGTGTCCACAACGGTTGCAACAAGGAGCCAGCCACACTAACCCAGAAAGTTAATCAAGAACTGCCTATGGGTTGTATGAAGTGTGTTTTCCCTGACATGTGCTGCATGCTACGCATGTTCATTTACTTTTGCATCAGTCTTCCCATCTCCCCCTCAATTCCTTCTGTCTGTATGCAGTCCTTCAAACACACTTTCCTGCAACACAACCACTTCACAGTCTAAAGAGCACAAAAGATCCTGGGATTAACTTGAATATTATTTTCCTTTACTTGCTAGAAACGTCATTCAGACACATAAGCCACAGAGGGAAATCCATTAGCTGCCCAGGGTGCACAGTTGAGGGTGGAGGGGCCAGTGACACAGCCAAAGCAGTGCACCAGCTTTCACAGTTATCATGCTAATTAATAACATAATTAAATGAAGAAAGCTCATTACTGGAGTATCAAGGGAAGGAAGAAAGGTAAAAATGTAGTAAGAAAGGACTGAAGGAATCTCCTCTGCTGTCAAGTCCTCTTCCTTCTGATTCTTATCACACCAGATTATTAAAGCCTGTCTTAAAAGCAGTGGCTTTTCCCTTGCTCCCCCGGGGAGGCTGTTAAAGAGCTTCCCTCATCATATATCAAGGAATCGCCTCATTTGCAAACAAAATTTTTACTTAACCAGTTTGTTCTTTTTCTGTAGCTTAAATCACCTCTCCCTCACAAGGCTTTCTCTCTCCCATGAACAGCAGCCACCTTTCTTCTCCTCTGATATTTATTGCTGAGCAGGCTGCAGGAGCATCCCCCTCCCTCTGCATCTCCTTTGTCCCATGTGTCCTCAATGCTCTTCTCCATGGCTGCAAGCCCCAAACCCCTCAGCCTGCACAGAAATCTAGCAATGCCATGTGCTAGGTCAGACTCTGAGGGCAGAGCAGCAGCTGGGGACATCCGAGCGGCCAGTGGGGCTCAAGCCCTGGGCCAGGACATCTGTGAGGAGATGGTGCCGAGCGGGTTTGAGCAGCCTCTCCAGGTCATTTGTTTTGCAGGTGGGATTGGCTTGAACATGAGTGGAGACAAATGATACCTGCTCATTTCAGTTACCTCTGGACAGGTACCAGGAGGCAGCGTCACGTCTGTGTGCCAGAATGACATTGTGATCATGCAAACGGGCCTTAGGAGGCAGGCAATGCCCCAGGCACTCTATGCCAGGGCAGGGCAGGTTTCCAGGTGCAGTATCTCCAAACAGTGATAATACAGCTTTCTTCCACCTCCTTTTTCTTTTTTTTCTTTCTTTTTTTTTTTTTATTTTTTTTTTTTTCTCTCTTTGCTTTACCTGGAAGCTGAGGATATCCTCAGCTGCCCCTGTCCAGAAGAGAGAAGGCAGCTGACAGGTTTTCTTTCACACCAGGGTCTGGATCTCTAATTCAAAGAGCAGCATTGCAAGCAGAAACCCTCACCAATGCCAGGAAATTCTCTCATTCTTTGGGTATTCATTAACTCCTTTTAGTTAGCAGAAGGGCAGTCATGTGCAACAGGTCCGATGTTTGAAAGGCTACAGGGAGCTCTCTCTCTGGCTTGCCTTACCCTGTTAACTGTGTTATCCCAATAACTGCTGAATGTACAATGATACCATAACTTTTCCAGGCTGAATTAATGCTGCCCCAATGCCAGGGTGCCAGACAGGCCAGAAGATCTCACGTGAAAGCTCTGGCTTGGCAGACAGGGAACACAGACACACTCAAAGGAGCTCTGCAGCCTCACAGCCCAGACTGTGTTAGTTGACGTTAAACACATTTCAAGGTCCTTGATATTCCTTTTCCAACCCACTATTGAACTGGAAGGTCAATTGCAGCCACAGACAAGGAGTGGCCAAGGACCAGACATCCCAGTTTTCCATACAGGGCATTCCAGGAGAAGGAGGAAGCCACCTGTACAGGATGAGAAGTCTTGTTTCAGAAATACAAAGAGAAGTCAATGCCATGAGAAAAGAAAAGCTGGTACTTGAATCCCTGCTGTAATTTATCTCTGTCTGGCTGACTCCACACTGTGCAGATATTCCTGGTGAGGGGTGCAGAGGTTTCTGTATGTCCATGAAACTTTGCTGTAAGACTGGTTGAACCTCAGACAGATGTGCTTTGGTCATGTCCTGACCCAAGAACTTTATGTGTACTAATTACCATCTAAGATAAATAAAATAAAATAAAATAAAATAAAATAAAATAAAATAGGACTCTAGGCATAAGAGTTAAATAACATGTTCTGGTTCCTCTTTAACACAGGTCTGGGCATGTTGTTCCCACTAATAGAGAAAGAAGAACAATTAGCCTTAGAGAGTATTAACATGCTGAATGTGCAACGTAATAAGGGTTTTTACATCAAATCTCCTTATGAGACTCCAATGAAGTACAGCTGGGTTTTCCAAGGTATTTGCAACGCTAATGTTTAGCAATGCTGTGAGTCTGGTGATGTTGCATGGCAGGGAGTGATGTGGGTACAATGTAAACCTAAGGAACATGAGTTGTCTAATAAGATATAAGTTACATAGGAAATGAGTAACCTACAAATGTGCATGGGATGTAAATAGTTCTGGAATTAAGAAAAAACAAAAAAAAAAGTCTTCTTTGAGGTTTTTCTTAAAAGGAGAGCTCAAAGACATCTCTGATCTCCCTTATGCATTTTGTTTTTTCTAAGTCAGGGGATTTCTTTAATAAAAACTGTCTGAATTTGCCTGTTAGGGGACATGATGTTAGTAAGAAAGAATATTAAATATATATTGTTGCTTTTGCTTTTGAGGGAATAAAACACTTCCTTAATAACCATTCTGTGACTGCTTGGAAGGATGGACCTTAGTAAAGAACAGCTATTTAAATATCTTGTCTTTATCCAACAGCTTATACTCTACCATCTCTAAAGCAACTTGAGACAGTAAGGTTCAAAATTCACTATTTTCTGATGTTTGGTAGGCAATATGACAGCCAGTGCTAGTGCAGAACCTATCGGACAGGTGTCCACACGATTGCTAACATCCACATACCAGGAAAGGAGTTCATTAAGGAAGCTCCACCCTCGTGCTCTTCGTGTACAGAATTTGCAAATGTTAGCAGTAGCTGGGAATTTTCCAACAGACTATTTCTTCAGTGAAAAAGGTCATTTCTTCCACTCCAAAACACACTGGGGGAACATGCAGATGTTGATGAAATTCTAATGGAAAACTGCCTGATTTTCTGTTGCAGCAAGCTGGAGCACTGATTTCCCTGCAACAAACCAGCTCCACAGCTGTGTTTTCAAGGGCTTATGGGTTTCTGTCTCCTTGGCAGACCATGCTGCTCACTGGAAGCCTGTCAGTCCTGGGAGAACTGGCTCCAAACACCAGTTTGTGGGTCCAGGCTCCCAGCATTTCCCAGTGTTGGAAACGTGCAGTCTGTCCAGGAGACTGTACCAGAGCTGGTTCTGCCAGAGTGTGAGGTGACGGCTGAGCGGGAGGCCAGAAGCCCTGGCGTCATGGCCCAAATCACCTCCTCGGCTCCCCTCGCAAGAGCCTGGGCTCCAGGAAAGCTGGGAAGCCTTAAAAAATAGGTTTTAAAAGTCAGAAATGAAGAAACTATTTAAATATCTGTAAAGCAACCAAACAAAAGATTTCTCCTTGCTTAGAAGACAGCAGTTTTCATCCCACTTTGTAATATAAATATCTGTAAAGTTATTTCAGAGAAGAAATTCCCATCCTCACTCAGCTACACTGTTTGTGAAGATGTCAGTCTCAATGGACATTCCCTGGCAGTTTTCACCAGCCCTATTTTCCAGAAATCAATTTAAGCTCCATTGAAACCAGTTGGCATTCAGTTTAATATGATTTTGATCTTTCCTTAAAGCAAAAATTAAGTTTTACAATTACTAGCAAAAACCAGACCCTTCCATTCGACTGTTTGCTCCGCTGTTGTCCTTCCTTGCACAGAGCTGAAGTCATCCAGGAAGTATTAATTACCTGTTTTATGCTTTCCCTTATTCCTCACTTATGTTGGAAGGAAATTTTATTTAAATGGCATTTGCTTCAGTTCTGTTATCACAAGTGCCCTGTAAAGCAATTTGGCATGCCCTGTTTCCAGGGGCATTCTGAGAAACAATTTATAGCTCCATAGTAGTGACTAGTATTGTGCCTCTGTTCATGCTTTACTAAACTAATGTCTGCAGCTAAAAAAGACCAAAAAAAAAAAAAAAAAAAAGACATCCCAGCTGGTTGCATTCACGGATCTGGAGATTCACGAACCAGTGAATACTCCCAGTTTGCCAAGCAGATGAATTTGAATGAGCATGCAGAAGCTCACCCCATAAACTGGGTAATAGGAGCCAGTTATTGTGGTTCATGCAGTAAATGCCCCCAATTTGCTGCCACATGAAAATAGCTCAAACCTTTCATTGCATCTGTGCTGAAGAATAGAGTTATGTGAACTCCAGTCTCTGGCGACGTGAAAGTTTTTGTCCATATGCGGCTGCTTTGCAGTTTCCTACCAATGACTCTAATTGCTGGTTGTGCTGGTCTTTTCAAATTACTACAATTTGTCTGTGTTATTTAATGAGAGTGTCAGTAAGCACTCCTCCAGTGCCGACCTCCTGCCCATGTTCCCCAGGCACGGCCAATGTTGAGATACAAAGCTGCTGAGGCAAACACAGATAATAGTACTCAAATTTTTTGGTCCCATTTCTTTGCAGAAGGGTCATCTTTTTCTCGTGTGGGATGTAAAATTAGAAAATTATGTTCTCCCAGTATCCTTCTCCAAGGCATAAAGAAATAGCCCGGGCAGTTTCTGAATGTAGCTGATAACCTTCTGATTTTCCCCGCATTTTAGCAGCATAAAATATTTGTAGTTCTTGTCCCAAACCACTTTATAGGAAGACAAAATAGTTAAGAGCTTCGGTTTTCAAGAACACGGGCTCTTTTGAGCTGTTCAATCCAGAGACACACCACAATATCCCTAGGAAGAAAGAATGCATCAGATAAAGGTGACATTTTTCCTCTGCTTGCAGTGGTGCAGGACACAGTGAGATTGAGGGGCTGTGCTGCCCTGGCTGCCGTGCGAGCCTTGGCGATACGTCTTAGGCATGCTGCATGCAGGAACGTGGCTACACAGCACTTGTAATTAGAAGGGGAAAAAATGGCCCGCAAGATTACTTTTGAAAACGGTCTTCGGTGTTGCAGAATTTCAGCTCCCTCTGATTCATGGAGCGACCCTGGCTCACTGATGTCTACCCATTAAAAATTGGCTGGATTCAGGCAGTTGTGGTACAGAAGAAATAGAAAGCACGACACAGAAGAGAGAAATAAATCCAGGCAGATTCACCTCAGTCCTGCTCCTAGCTTTATTCGCTCCTATCTGTAATACATTTCAGCAGGCAGGCTCGACAATGGGCCACTGAGACAGAGCCATGTTTCACTGCGCATCCTTGCTATGAAAAGATGGAAGGAGAGAGATGAATATGGGTGGACAGCACAGAGCAGAGACATGGAAGAGGGGAAGTCAGGAGAGCTTGGCTGGGTACATGAAGCAAAAATGGATGAAGACACAGGCCTCTCTTGCTGCCCACCCCAACTGACCAGCAGTAGAGTTTTGGATCAACACTTTTCTACTTCTCACTGCCTACACTGCACCTGAGCAAAGCCTCAAAAGCTTCATTTGCTGACTGCTCACATCATTTCTCACACCAGCGCCCTGCAGGTTGGGTTGAGGGTGCCCAAGCACACCCAGAAATAAAACCAGGAGCAAAGGTAGGGAGCACACCTGGAGTGCAGACTGATTTAAGCACCCTGCATTTGCCTCGGTCACCTCAGCACGCTCCTCCTGCCTCGGCTGCAGGGGCGGCAGGGGACAAGCTCACCCTCATGCTGTCCTGGCACTGCTGGGTGTCACAGGGGGACACGGGTTTTCCAGGCAGCCTGTGAGCAGCTGTTGGTAAGGGCATGGAGGCCCCACAGAGCTGTTTGTGGATGCTCAGCAAACATCAGCTCTCTTTTAGGATCACAGAATCATAGAATCACAGAACAGCTCAGGTTGGAAGGGACCTCAAAGCCCACCCAGTTCCAACCCCCTGCCGTGGGCAGGGACGCCACCCGCTGCATCAAGTTGCCCAGGGCCTCATCCAGCCTGGCCATGAACACCCCCAGGGATGGGGTGTCCACAACTTCTCTGGGCAACCTGTTCCAGTACCCCACCACCAAGCTCTGAATGAACAATTTCCTCCTAACCCCTAATGTAAGTTTCCCCCCTTTCAGTTTAAAACCATTCCCCCTTGTCCTGTCATTGTCTGCCTGAGCAAAAAGTTGCTATCCATCTTTTTTAGGAGCCCTCTTTAAGTATTGAAAAGCTGCAATGAGATCACCCCAGAGCCTTCTCTTCTTCATGCTGAACAGCCTCAGCTCTCTCAGCCTTTCTTCATCCAAAACAGCCACTTTGGGTGTTATTTCAGCCAGAGTCTCACCCTGCTGCAGCTGGGGCTCAGGGCAGGCAGCGGGCTGCAATGGGCGCAGGCATGGGGCTTGAGCTGCCTTTTTACATCACTGGCAGATCTGAGGAACCAAAATCCAGACTGGCCTAGGGAGAAGTTTGTAAAAAGATATCTAGCGTGATTTTTAATGATGTGTTTCATTTAATCTGGAGAGAAGCATCTTGTTTTGATCTTTGAGGATGCAGAGTATTGATGCTGATAAAATTGGAAAGAAACTTTAAAAATGAAAATTATTTTCAAAGAGAAAAAAATCTCAAATCTTTGCAAGCTTGGAAATGACATTTTCATCTTGGAAGTGTTTTTATTCTCTCTCTCCCCGCTCCCAACTTCTTTCTCCTACTAATGCACATCTTATAAAGTCAGAAATGAAATCACAGACTATTTCAGTGTCGCCAAATTTGCATTTCTTGATAGGAAAACATTTCTAATCAAGGAGGGTCTCTTCAGGTGAGACATGTCCTGATCTCTTGCGGTGTCTCCTGGCAAAACAGCTCTCTTGCTCCAGCTGCTGAATGTACTTACTCCTTCACGGTGATTGAAACATTTGCTGAAATAGTTCCCTCTCAAAATCCTCCCCAGTCCTCAGATGTCATCACCTACAGACAGTGCTGCAGATCTTCTTTAGCTGATGGTTAGGTGAAATCCTGGTTCTCTGTAGTCAGTGATAGGAACTCTGGTCAATCTGACCCAGCTTTCATTACTTCTCCCACCATAAAGGTACACAAGAATCACAGCTTTCCTTTTTAAATAAATAAATAAAAATAGGTTTCTAGGCCAGATAGGCTATAAAAAAAACATTTTTCAGCATGACAGGCATGATGTAATCCAACACTAAGGCTACTTATTTTTTACCACAGCCTCTCGGGAGTTTTTCCAAGGTCTCAGAATCCTCTCCACCCAGAACTGGAGCAGCCCCATGTGCCTTGTCCCATAGAAATAAGGAGAGGGATGAGAAATATGGGAAATGTCTGAGAAGCCTTGAGAAAATGTAGTGACCAGCTGGGGACTCTGAAAATGGTCTTCTGCTTTTGGAAAGCCTCTCTCATGATGGCTGCACTATGGCCTGCAGGTAACCAGCCCATTAATCCTTTAGAAAGCACTCAATCATCTGCCAGTAGCCATTGGGGCGAGTTTTCCAAAGAGCTCAGCTCATCAGCTGCTTGTGGAACGTATTTTGAATACCTGGCTTGAACTGTGGATGTTGACCATTAAAACTTAGCTTGATATTTTAAACCTGTTCTGCCCAAAAGACTATTGTCGTTCAACCTGGCAGGCGGCTCAGCACCACCCAGCTGATCGCCCACCCCCAGTGGGATGGGGGAGAGAACTGGGGAGGGAAAAGTGTGAGAGCTCACGGATTGAGATAAAGGCAGTTTGTTGGTAAAGCAAAAGCTGCATGCCAGCACAGCAAAGCAAGGAACCCATTTGCTGCTCCCCCAGCAGGTAGGTGCTCAGCTGCAGCCAGGAGAGCTGGGCTCGTCAAGCAGAACTGTTCATTGGGGAGACAATGTCACCACTCCCAATGTCACCCCGTCCTCCTTTACCCCAGTTTTATTGTTCCCCATGCCATGGGATGTCCCTCTGCCATCTGGGCCAGCCGTCCTGGCTGTGCCCCCCCCAGCCACTTTGCCCCCCCAGGGCAGCACGAGGAGCTGGGAAGCCCTGGGCTCTGTGTGAGCATCACTCTGCAACAGCTCAAACTGGTGTGCTGACACCACTGCTTTCATCAGCAGCCCATACCACAGCCTCACACCAGTCTCTACAAGGAAAATTAGCTCTGTCCCAGTCAAAACCAGGACAAACACCTAATCCTGAACCCACCTCCATTTATCTCCCCATGACACCATTCTGACAAAGCTAATTAGTCAGAAACCAAATTTAAGTGATGTATTATTAAAAGGTTACATGTTGAAATTTCTCTCATGGGCTGCACGCTTAGCCAATGTGTTCTGCAGCACTCATAGTCTTGCCCTCTGTCTAATACCCATGGACATTATCAATTGATATAACTTTCTCACGTATTTTCAGCCTACAATAACAAAACTCTCAAAGGAGAATGTGTTCCCTTTCAAAGCAGAGTGCTTCCTTTGTGACAGCAGGTACATTTTCACGATTATCCATAATTTGCAGCAAACTTATCATTTTCATAAAAACTCGGCAAGAATATAAATGTGCACAGTGCACAAATATAGATGCATCGTTATTCAAAATGTTCCTCCTTGCATTTCTCATATGCCTGCCTTGTTCTATTTCCAACTTGCAATTTGTTTTCTCCACCATTTACTTCTTCAGGATATTTCAACACACCACACCAGCTTGAACTCAGAACCTCAAAAACAGCCTAAAAGTGATCAAAAATATTGGAGGAGAAAGTAAAACAGGAAAACAAGAACAAAAAAATGAAATGTTCAGAATTTGAGTTTCTGGTGGAAATTCAGGTTTTGTTCTTATTTTATGAAAATACTTTGTAACATGACTAATTTGAATGAATTTGATATTCAGAGAGCACAAGCTTGCTTCAAAGGCATTTCAGTGTTTGCTGGCTCTTTGTTAAAAATCTGGGGAAGTAAAATCACAAGAACTATTGCAAAGACAAGGATGGAGACCAGAGACTGCTCTATTCCCCCTGAAAGAAAATCTCGTGCCCTTCTCCTGCATTTGTCTCTGCCTGTAGTTCTTATGTTCTTATCCATAATCCTTATTTTTCCCACTGTTTCTGACTCAACCAACCACCCCAAAATTTCTGTTTCAGGAGAAAGGCAACCACAGTTAGAAGCAGCAGCTTGTGGCAGAAACGTTTGCTGTCTCATTCCGTAACTATTGGTGCCAGAAGCCCATAAAACAGTTCCACACTTTCGTTCCACATTATAAGCAGCAGAGTCAGTTATTTTTAGCTGCATCATTCCTTGTAACTTCAGAGGATGAGAGGAAGAAAAAGACAGAGTTCAAAAGCATCTTGACATCATACGCTTCTCCGTGCCCACAACAGGGAGGAGTTTGGGCATATCGTAAGATGCTGTGTAGTATCCAATGTACTACGAGTGTGTCCACAGGAACAGCTCACAGTGGTGGTTCTAAAAACAATTTTGCAAAAAAATCAACTCCACATAACTCCTACATGTTTTTGTGCAGCCTCTCCAGCAGTGTGCCCCTACGTGGGGTCGATAATAAACCCTCTCGGAAGCCCAGCAGGAGGGACTTAGCAGGTCACCTCCTGCCCATTAGAGCTGCATGTGGCAGGGGTGGATTTAATATATACAGTTTGGGAAACTTACTTATTGCTTACTACATTTGAGATGGCCCTGTATAGACTGATCACAGTGGGAAATCTCTGATTTTCTCCTCACTGCATTTATTCCTCTCTTCCTCATTTCTGTTTCAATCCTGTCTCATTTCAAAACAGCAGTAGAAAGAAATTAATTTCATTATTATAATCCACATTAGTAGGTGCTATCTTCAGAAGCAGTCTGGGATATTCAAAAGCAAAGTGCAAAGTGCTAGAGAACAACTCGTTGCAGCCTCTGCTAAGGACCAGACCTGAGACTAGGCAAGGACCTCGGCATCCCAGCGGGTCCCCAGGGCTTGTGCTTTGGCAGGGCAGCAGCCACCCCTGTCTGCTCCATCTCTGACTGTCAGCACTTGCCTGCAGCTTTCAGAACCAACCCAATGCATCCCCTGATGAAGGTGAGTGTGGTGGTTTATTGCAGCCAGCCAGTGTGGCCCCTGCCCATTGCACTGGCCACTTGTTTTTCAGAAAATCCCACTGGCAAAGGAGAGATGTGTTTGCTCATGGATAACTTCTCCCAGTTACCATCACCATGGTAACAAAGCAATTCACTAACATTACTAGAATTATCCTTGCAATGGAGAGAGGGCAGTGCCATCAACTTCAAATGAGGGAACGGGGCAGCTGATGAAGACACAGCTCTGGAGCATCACTGCGCGGCAGCAGAGGTTGCCTCTCACTTCCATTCCCACTCCTATTCCCCCTCCTTTTGCCCCATCGTTGAATCCATCCGTACTTGAGGTGGGCACCCATTTAGCAATGGGGAGCTGAATAATGTGGCACAACAACTGCCACCCTTTCTGTGGGAGCTGTGCCCACCACACCACCTCAGAAGTGGCAGCAGGGCAGGGCGGAAAGCAGCCAGGCAGACCTGAGCAGGTAGGGCCGGGCCACTTTGCCAGTCTGAATGTGAGATGGTTGGAGGAGGTCATCTGGCTTCTGACCCTGACCAGCACTACTGAAATCCAGCTTTATGGGAGCTCTTCTTTGAAAACAACACAAACCAAAACCAAAACAACAAAACACACTCTCCTCACTACCCCAAAACAACCAACCAAAAAAAAAAAAAAAAAAAAAAAAAAACAGAATGAAAGATGTAAACCATGTGCTTTTACTCACAGAGAAAAGAAAGAAATTGGGATTATATATATATAAAAAAAAAGAAAAAACAACACTTAAATACCACAAAAATGCATTATGGCATGAATTTGCCAAGAGGCTATAGCCATTTTCAGGCTTTTTAGCATTCAGACTCATCACTTTTGGATACACAGGCTGGCTGGACAACAGCTGGCAGGTTATGGGAGCAGCAAGTCCAGGGAGCCCAATTTCCCAGGCGGGGTGAGGAAGTGGCACTGCCACAGCCCCTCACTGTGCAGCCATGCGCCACCTTAGCCAGGTGAACAGGTACAGTACTAGGAACCTGTGTGTGCTACCTTGGAGGCGCAGGATATATTTTCTAGCTCCTAAGAGCCACAGCTCTGGTTCCATGGGGCCACCAGTGGTTGCCACATACACCATTTCCTCTGCAGGTCTCTGTAAAGCAGCAACATGTGCAGCCCTGGCAACTGCAGCTGAGCTTCCTCCTGAAGCTGCCTACAGGACCAATTCTGCACCCGGAGTGGTGCTGACAGCAACTTGAAGTCCTGCTTGGTGGTGATCCACACAGCCAGTGGTGGAGAACAAGGTGTGCCCTGAACTCCAATATACTGACTCCAAAATACTGACAGCTTATGGCTCTGCAGAATTAGCAGTGGGGCTCATTTCACAGGGCAATCGTATAAAACAAGAGGTGTGCCCACAGCATTTTGACTGTCAATGCCACTAAAAGCTTTAAGCAGCAATTATTTTACAAGGATGCTACATGCAGGGTGGAAAGCACCTGCTTTTTGATCTATAAACCAAGCAAGAGGAATGAACTGGGAAACAAAATGCTATTTGACTTACTGCCCTGCCATATCAAAGATATTTCTGGCTATGTATGAGGACTGCAGGCTAAGAAGTTTAAACTTGTTGCTGCAGACACCGCCTTGCAATGCTTCATCAAATCCCAGCCAGAGATCTCCAGCTGGCAGAGCACTCTCTAGAAGGCTCCAGTGCTCTGGAAGATGCTTGTTTGAAACTGCTCAAATGTGTTAACTTCCCAGACATCCTGTTTTGTGGAGCACCAGGGGAATGTCTCTCAAAATGGCAGGATCCTCTGTGAGCAAGCATGCGCTCAGCTCCACAGCAGCCTCTGGCTGTGCTGTAAGCATAAAGGGTTCAACTTACGAGCTGAAGGCCAGTTAGACCTGAAAAAAAACACAAACACCTTTTAAAAAAATCATGTAATTACTCACCTTAAAAAAAAAAAAAAAGATAAATCATTTAGTTACTCTCTGTTCAGCAATACATTGTTTAACTGTCTTGAAATGCAATTCATAAACCAAGTCCCCCAAAAGTCAACAAATCTCAGTGAGTGCCATGAAGACAATATTGAACTGAATAGCTGGCTGAATTACCTTCTGTAGCAACACATTACAGGAAAAACCATGAGAACTTTAGCTTCAGCAAAGTGACATTAGTATAATAGGAAGCTCTTTTGTTGCATTAACAAATTACAATAATGGTGCCTGGCATTCTTTTAAATAAAATTCACATAACAGCTTTATATATCAATAAATAATAATAAGCATCTTCAAACATAAGTGGACACGTCCCACTTTATTGAAAAGTGATATTAGCTGCCTAATGCAATCCTAATAATATCTCAATTTACAGCTAATCTGCATCAAAAGCAGTCAGTCATACTTGGACCATGGTGATGATTTCTCTCCTTGTTTTAGAATAAGGCTTTCTTCTAAGCTTTCCACCTTCATTTCTTTTCCTCTTTTCTGTTTGTTACGTGCAAAGAGGTAGCTTCACATGAGTAAGAGAGTCCCACCAGTTTTTTTTTTTGTTTGTTTGTTTGTTTGTTTTTTGTAGTCAATGAAGAGAAACTGGGAATTTAATGCAACAATCTTAACTGGGTCTTCTGCCTCATCCCCAAAGCTTCCTGTACTTCTCAGGCCCCCGAGGTGACCATTAGCTGCTGGGGCTGTCTCTCGAGGGTTGTGCTGAGGAACAGAGTGCTGCTGGCTGTGGAGAAGTCCTCTACTTGCAGAAGAGACAGGCCCTGGTGTTGGTGCAGAGACAGGAGCTGTGCTCCAGCAATGAGGGACACCAGAAGAATCACAGAATCATAGAGGATTCATAACGGGAGGAAGCTCTGAAGACCTGAATTCGACATGTTGAGTGTCAGTGACTTTCAGCAAAGGTGTCCTCATTTTACCTGTTTCAGAAGATGAAACAATTCTCTCATATAAGAGAAAAAGCAATAGTTCTTCCTGCAGTCCTCAAGGTCAAATACCCCAAGCCCCAGCAGACTTAGGCTACAGTAGGGACAAGGTGAACCGCTGACTTTACAGCTGCTGCGCTTCCACCCACCACATTTAAGGACCACAGGGCTGCCCAGCCTCCATGGCTCATTCACTTGTTGGCTCTTCTGCCAACAGTGCCAGGTGTGATGCTGTTTTTGATGTCCCCAGCTCGTTTCAGCGATGCCCACTGACCAGCTGGCAGGAGATTCGGGGGGATTTCAGACACCGCTGGCCCAGGAGCAGTTTCATACTCCATTACCAACGTCCTCTGCTCTGTGCTTACCGTGCCATGGTAGGATTATGTTACCCACCTAAGAACAGCTATCCCAAACCAGCCTCCAGCAGCTGTCCATAAAATGAGTAGAGCATTTAGCTGAAAAAGAGATGTTTCAGCAACAGGTTTATTCTACCTTAGTAGAGCGAATAAAATATAGCATTTCTGCTAAGTAAGTTTTCTGGGCTTTTTATCAGTACCTTAAAATAGGCAACAATGTTGTTCAGCTTTTTTTTTTTTTTTTTTTGAAAGGCTGTAATCAGCCTTATTTAAATTGGTTTGGTCTTTTGCCTCATGGCATCACCTCAGAACTTCTGTAATGTGCAAGGATGATTTTATGAGAGATGTACGGGCAGACACCTTGGATTCTTTCAGTTTTCATTAATTTGATTCCTTCCAGGCAAGAAGAGGCTGTAATAATGTGATAAAATGAGGGAAGTGGTGACATTTAATATCATAAAAGAGCACAGAGAGGGGTTTGGTGTTTTTAAGTGTCACTAGCACATTTTTCGGAGACAGCCCAGCCCTGGGAATCAGAGCACTGAAATAATTTAATCCTTGCCTGATAAAAGGAATCTCTAGAAATAATTCATACCTTGTCTTATTGCATATAGGCTAATTTGGGAGCTCATTATTTATTTGGCAAGTATTTAGCATAACAAATCAATTTCTAGTGACATCTCAGATGAAGTAATTTAAACTGAAAGTCAAAAGAAGATGAGAAAATGAAGATAAAAACTTTGTTAGTTTATAAGCAGACAGTTTAGGTGCTGATGTGCTATCCAGTGCCTGCAGCAGAAAGGACAGGAGGGCCGGGACCTTGTGTGTCCCCCTGCTCCTCCTCAGCCCCGTAGCAGGACAGAGGCAACAAGCCCGGAGTACCAGCGAGCCAGCTCCAAGGCCAGGTACAGCAGTGAGACATTACGTGCCTCAAGCTGTACATCCCCCTAGGAAGAAAATCCTGTTAACTCCCACTTAGGCACCATCTCTTTTCACCTACTGCCACCAACGCCCAAGACTGAGCCATCTGAACACGCTGCCCAAGGCAGAATATTTGCCTCAGAGCAAGGCACGTGTCCTCCAGGAGCACCATTTCACGGCTCTTTTCCTGCTTCTGGCAGGAGAAGTCAGACTGCTGAAAGCAGTCTTCTGCACGCATAAAGTTGTTTTAAGGAAGTTTTAATGGAGACTGAAGGATCTGCAGTAGGTGACATTCAGATATCTTCTGAACTTGGTTCAGCAGTACAGGAGAGGAGTTGTTTCTCAAGTGCAGACCCCAGCAGTTTTTCATGTAAGCTAGCACAGAACCATGTCAAGGGTGGCAAGAAGATGGACTGGGGACATCCCTGAATGGAGCAGCAACACGTTCAAGTTTCATTGTTTGCTGCTGCTGCCAGCACAAAAGAGAGCACGAACCTATGATGCTGAGGAAAGAGAGAGGGAGACAGAGTTGGAAGAGAAAGAAGAGATGAGTTTGTACATCTGCTTCTGGGTTTTTTCATTGCTAACAGCCCTGAGCAGCTGCAAGCAGGCAATACCAGAGCACATGGAAGCACAAATTCCCCGTCTGTGCTTGCAGACGCCTAGCTCAGTGTGCAGGGAAGGGCTCAGATCCTCGGCCAAAGAACCACATCAGAGCAGACCAAGTCACCAGCCCACCCTGCTGTGCTGCTACAGACAGGAGTGAGCTGCAGGTTTTTTGCCCAGTTACAGTCAATTCACTGAAAGTCAGGTTTTCGCAAGGATCAGTGCCATTTGCATTGTATTGGCAAACTGAGAGGAAATGTTTTAAACTAAAACTTTTCATGTCAATGTTATCTAACAGAAACTTCTTCCATTTTGTTTTGGGTTGATATTTTCAAATTAAAAAGAAGAAGAGTCCAAAATAATAAAAATTTTCTTTTAGAGAACACAACACTTTGGGGGTGACAAGAAGTGCTTTTCAGAAGCATTCAGAAGCAGGTATTTACCTTTTAATGACAACAGACCATTTTCTGGTTTTCTTTGACCCAAACCCTTTTTTCTCTGTTTGGCCACCAAAATGGAAGAAGAAAACACCTGTAGCTGTCTAGCTTTAGACACATCTGGGAATACACAGACAACTGCAAAGTGCCTTTTACCCAAAGATGCTTACAGGACAATACTCCTAGAGAGAGAAGAGCACGGAACAGGTCTTTGTGCAACCCAGCTCCCTGCTGGCAGACATGCTTTGCACCACCAGGTCACAGATGAAAACAACGTGGAAATTTTCAGTAGTGGAAAACCTTTGCATGGGTTTCTCTGTCCTGCTTGCAACCTCGCATGTTGGCAGAGAGCTACAGCTGCCATTCCCCAGTTCAGTAGCCTGTTACGTTATTTAAAGAAATGCACATTCTGCAACCATCAGGCAGACCACCCCAACCTGAAGTAAACGCTGCCTCACACAGAAGTGATGGAAGGAAGCAGAAGTGCTTCTCTCTTTATGACAACACAATCTGTGGGTCCAACTGAACTGAAGGACTAATTTGGTCATTGATCTAATTAGGTGGTGAGCCCTAAACTTAACTGCTATAATCATTATATACTTTGTGTTAGATTTCCTATGAAAACTTCAAAGGTGGGTTCACTTGACTTGGAGAGGATCTGTTGCTTCCTCAGTAAAATAGAGCAGCACTTGCTGTCTTATTGAAACACCCCAAGAAATCTCAGTTTTATTTTTATTTCCACAGATGTATTTTCTTTCTTGCAAGGCCTCAGAGTGATCAGGATATCCAGACTATGCCAGGGAGACACAAATGGTCTCACCCAAGTCTCTGTGTAAAGGACAGCTAAAACCGACTCTGAGATGGGACCAGATCTCAGTGTGAACCGCTCTGAATTTGGATTAGCTTGGGTCCTGTGTCAGAAATGGCTTCCAGTCCTTGTCTTCTCTGATGAAATTGCTCCTCGTGCTTAAACATCCTCTCCACTTGCCATGAACCCCATGTGCACACTAACCCCACTGTGCCTTGATTCCCAGCGCAGTTTGGGAACCTTGGGAATCCTTAGATTGGTTTTCACTAGATGCCTCAATGACTACAGCATCATGTTCCCCAAATGCAAGACTCCGCACTGCCAGCAACCCATGGATTTAAACTCCTTAGGGCAGGTGCTGTGGTCACCGCTGCCAGCAGGGACACCTTTGGGTCCTGCAGGACAGCGATAGGTATGGGGGGAGTGACGTGTGTGCATGCACACAAATGCTGTGTGTTCTTGCCTTCTCATATTTGCACCCAGTTGTTAATTAACAGCCATAGAAACTCTGCAAACATTTAAACAGGTTTAAAGAGCCATGAAAACACAACTGCAATGTAAAGCGTGCCCACCTAATTAATGCAATTAAAGTATTGACCTCTGAGCCTGCATGGACGATCGCTGCAGCTCCCCCCGAGCCCCGACCTGCCCCGTTCGTTAAGCAGCGTTTAGCAGTCCTGATGACAGGTTTCCCAATGGATGGCTCAGCAGTGGCAGCAAGCCCGGGCTGCTGGCTGGGCAGCCCGGGGTGGTGGAGGCCCTTTGCTTGGTTGGAGACACCAGTAGGCACGGCTCAAAGGCAGGGATGCGCCTCCTGCACCCGCTCCCATGTGCTGCCCACCTCCACTCTCTCCTCCAGATGCTGGCACCTTCCTCCACCTCGCCTGCTCCCTCACCACAAGCTGGGGACCATGCGCTCCTGTCCTCCTCGGGAGGGATTCAGGGCTTCTGTCCTAGGGCATCAAAACACTGAAACCCTGGAAAAACCATCAGGCTAGCTTAGTGTTCAGGTGATCTCTTTTTAAATGGGGATGGCTTATGGTTGCCTCTGATTTCTGCATCAGCACTGTACGTGGAGGACCAGACTCAAGATTTTTCCAGGAAATCCAGGGCAAAGAAATACTCTGCACTTCTTTAAAAAAAGTCAGACCAGAGGAACACAGAAACAGGACTGGAGAAGTGTGCCCAACCTCATGCATTGTGAGATAACCATGTAATGACTACATGTAATGACCCAGGCTCTCCTTTTTGAAGGCAAAATCAAGGAGTAGAAACAAATACAGTGCTTGATTTGACTATGCCCTTGAGAGAGATTTCTCTGTACTGCCATTGAGCCAGTTACACTAACAGTTGCAATAAAAGCTTTTCCAGCAGTAAATACCCTGGTTCTAGAATAGCTAACCGTGATGCTCCCTTGTATCAACTATATTCAGCCAAGACCACTTCATATGAGGTTGTTAAGCATCCCCTAACAAGAAAAACTTGTGCTCATCACTAACTTGGATTAGGTTTAGCTTTAGCTACCTCAGGTGAAATAAATTTGACCCTAAAACTCGTTGTTAGTCATCTGGATTATCCAATTCCCCCCAGCTCTGCAGACGAATCGATCACCCAAATACCTACATAACCCCAGCAGGCATATGTAAGGAGACCTAGGGAGGCACTCCTGTGTCGTTATCTCTTTGGAATTAAACACACCTCCACCAATAACACTTCTGAGAGCCCTGTCTCTTTGTTAAGACCTATGCCATTTTCTTATTTGTGTTTACTTGTTCAGTCATCTAAATTCAGAACACGAACTTCTGCCTTCACCCACACTCTCTTTGCCAATCCCTGGGACAAAGTCCTGCACAGGAGCAGAGCCATGAGCTCTCCCAGGACTCTGTCTTCCACCTATGACAGATTTACAATAAAAGCAAATGTCTAACAAAGTCCTGCAGATCAGCTCTTGTATGCAGGGATCCCGAATCTCCTGACAAAGCCAAAAAACAGTTCTGAAATATTGTTTTCCAATACCAGAAGTTCCCATTTTTTGCAGGCAACACTTGGTAACCCCAAAACCTGCATTACAGCTTTCTGCTGGCTTGGATTGCCCAGGGGAGGGCTCTTATAGGAGCTGTGCTCAGTCCGAGACGATTTCAGGTCTAAAAATTACAATGTTACAATGTTGTATTTCCTGATTTATTTATTTAATTTTCACTCTGTGTGTCATTCCTCTACTGCCTTGCAGAGTGAGCTGGGTCTGTTCAGCCTGGAGAAATGAAAGCAACGGGGGATCTCACTGCTGCCCACAGCTGCCTGATGGGGGGTGCAGAAAAGACGGAGCCAGACTTTCCTCTAAGGTGTGCTCAGGCACAAGCTGAAACAAGGAAAACTGCTGTCTGATATAAAGGGAAAAAATCACCATGCAGATGGTCAAAAAGTGAAACAAGGGCCCTGTCAAACTGTGGGATTTACATCCTTAAAGATACTCAAAACTCGTCTGGACAAGACCTTGAGCAACCTGATCTAGTTGGCCCTGATGAGTCATTGGAACGTGCTTGGACTACAGACCTCCTGAAGTCCCTTCCTACCCACTTTATTTTGTGTTTCCATGTATTTTGTGATTCTGTAAGGAGCTAAACAAACCCCTACTTTGAGACCTTGTCCTTAAGCCTCCAGATAACGTTCATTACAGCAGCTGATGGGCTTGCTGATTGAGCTGATTGATACAGCTGATATTGGCATCCGAGCATCTGATTTGGAGCAGAAGGCTGAGAGCAGAACTGCGTGTGGAGGCACACCAGAGCTCTTATTTCATGTGGGCAGACACCAGTGGCAGTATCAGCTACATCGCTTTGGTCGCCTGTGGTGTCAGTGCCTGCAGAAGAAGCAAGGCACCTCAGAGTGTACAGAGAGGCTCAGAGAGGCTCAGAGTGTACAGAGTGTACAGAGAGGCTCAGCTCTACACTTTGTATCCTGTGTGTATAGGGTAATTAACCACACCAGATATTAGTAATTAAGAATAACTATCATATATCTCCTGGTAGATAAGTATACATGCTCTCTGGGTCTCATTATGCCTCCCCTACGTTGTGGTAAGTACACTGCCATTAACAGCATTACTTCAGACACAGTCCAAGTCTTCCCAAAGTGACAGGCAAGCAGGTTTTCCATGGGTTTCCATCTTCCTCGTGGTAATCACTTACATCCCTTACTGGAATGGATTTAGCAGCACAAATGTGCCTTACCCCGGGGTCTGTCCCCATTTCTGTTTTGCAGCTCAGAGCACTGGATAATCATAGCTGTGGTAAATGTGCCACTACAAATGTCAGTGCTGGGACCACGAGGATAATCCCATGCCAGTCAAGCTTAATTAGGTAAAAGAGCAACATGCAGAGGGTTATTTCATTACATCTTTACTTGTTTGTGTGATTAATAACGTAAACTGACACCTCATTAGCTTCTGAAGAGGGAGCGGATAGGTGCAGAAGTCTATCTATTAATGGGAGATAAAAAGGAGCAGTATCATTTCAAAAGGCAGCAGCATTTATCACAATCCATTTGAAGTTGAAATATCTGAAACGCATGATGTTGTTCTATAAAACTACAAATGAGTATTCTTGCAATTGTAAAACACATCAGGGTCTTCGTGCTGCCTTTAATTTGTCAGTTCACCTTCAAGAATTTAATGAACTTGCCTAGGTTACAAAATGTTTTATTCAAGATGAAGGCTGATATTATCATTTAAGATATAAATCCTAAACTAATAGAAGCTGAAGTTGATAAAATAGCAATTAATCCACATAGAGAGTAACAAAAATTAACAAACTGTTGTTCAAATATTTATAGCAGGAAAGTTCTGTTACTTGCTCATTGATACAGATTTGAAGACTGACTTTGAAAGTACAAAACCTGGCTTTCTGTCAAGCAGAGTGCTCTCCCATACGGAGCTGCCTGGCATTTACTGCAACAGAAACAGCAACAGCAACACCCACTTCCAGAGGGGACTCTGGGACCATTCATTGCTAATCTTCCCAATTTTCCTCTTGCTGTTTGCCATCCTGAAAGTTTAACCTCTTTTTCATTATAAATGGAGATCTGGGATGGGGGGGCTCAAATGATTCACTGAAGAGCTGTAATGCTGCAGCTGGGGGATGCCACACACTTCACTGCACTTGGCTGGTCTGATTTAAAAATTTGATATGTCATCTATCCAGAGCAGCTTTCGAACACCAGCAATAGACTTCTTTCTCTCCTGAGCTTTGTAGACTTAGTGAAAGGAAAAAACAGCAAATATAAGCCTAGGAAAAGCTGTGTGTATACAATGAGGACCTGATCTATGTCACATTAGTGTTCAAGATGAGGCACCAGCAATACTTGTTGATACCAGAGATGTGAATGCATATCAAGAAGACCACACAAAGTGGTAGGGCTAGAAAGGATCCGGTTTCTCTCCATAAGGCAGATACTGGCATGGACCAGGAGGAACCTTCCTGCAGGAGCAGGTTTCCCATTTTGGACCATCAGGCAGCTTGCCAGAATATTTGGACCTGAGACACAAAGCTTGAGCCAGGAAATGGCTCCTTTGGTTACAGAGGTGGGTTGTGAAGCTTCATGGCCTCGTTTCAATCACATAGCAATAGCAAGACATGCTGCACCATTAATGGGAAAGAAAGAGGGAAACATCATTCCTGTAACCCTATGCATTAAATCTGCCCCCAGGTAGATGGACCACCAGCCTCAGCTGCTGCATTTATTCTCTTCCTCCATCTGGATTACAGACTGTTCAATTAAAATCTCCAAGGAATTCAAAAACCACAGGTGTACTTTCAGACCCTTCCACAAATTCTCTTCTGAACCCAGATATCCAAACAAAGAGGAAAAAGAAGGTGGGTGCAAACATTTGCAGGTGGCTGCTCATCAATGCATGCAGTCATTTTCATCCCAGCCAGTTCTCTCAAGCCAAAGTAAAAATTAAAGTTGGCATTTCACTCTGCAGGCAGATGTGTTTCATAATGCATGGGCAGGATATATTTTATTAATTCTGTTTTTTTGTGGATCTCTGTTTGCATAAGTTTCATCCTTCCATGACGCAGCTTGGCTCCATGGGTTGTGTGTTTTTTTCCCCTCCTGTGGGACGTTGTTAGAGGCTGATGCAGGGAGCTGAGCGGGTCCCACGGAGCTCTGCAGGTGGGACAGCAGCGGCAGGGTCCTTGGTTTAGAGGCATGGGAGTCCCAGCCTCCCAAATCCAGAGGTGAAGGTTGCTCTTCTGGCTGTGGAAGTCTTGTCACCTCTACCAGACAGACAATTTACAGAGCTCTGTTGATACACACCTAAAACCCATTTCACAGTGTTTTGTTTTCCTTTAATAAGCTTTTTGGAAGTATCATTTGCTTATAGGATCTAACTGGTGAAGGGGAAGAAAAGCAAGCATGGAGATTTCAGTGCTGAGTGCTTCTTCTCTGTGGTGACAGATGTGTGATAAAGCCCCGTTTCCTAGGAGGCCACCCTGCCCTCCCAGTCCCCCTGCCAAACACATTCATTACGTTCAGGTAGTTGGCAGCGCTCATTGTGTGTGTCAAACTTCAAGACATTCAGCTGCTGGAAGCAGAAAAGCAGCTGGGGGGGAATTAACAGTGGTGGGGCCGAGAGAGAATTGGGGAATGCTCTAGCCCCGTGTGACCCTTGTCAGCTGCCCTTTACATCACTGCATTGCAGCACAGCCTCTCAGAGCCCTGTGCTGGTGATGCCAAGGATATTTGCTCACTTCAGCCATCCCAGGCTTGCTCTGATGTGAGCATGCAAATGGAGAATCCACTCCTGTTTCCAGTGAAGCACCAAGCTGTTTTTTCTTGTTATTCTGATTCATTTTTCTAAGCAAGGTGCCATAGTCCTTCTGAGCAGCTTCCTCCACTGGGATTTACTGTCAAGGGAACCCAGGGGTGTAGGCACAAACCAGTCACACGACAGAGGGTGGCCAGCACACAGCCAGTGCTGATAGTGAGGCAACCTGGGTTTTGTCCTCTTTACCTCCCATGCTAGAGAGCAGGCAACACGTGGGCACCATCCCTGCAATGACTGTCTGCCTGACCTGGGCAGCTCTCCCTCCTCTACCCTTCACTTACATTCCCACTTATAACTGGTTTTTGTTGTTCCTTATTTTTTTTTTTTTCCCTGCAAGGTAAACAAACAAACAAACACACAGGGTCTGGAGGCAGGCAAAAGCACAAGTGAATAATGTACAAGTCATTTGGAAACAAGCAGAACACCATCCACTAATGGTACCAGCTGGGGACCTGCACTTATTTTACATAATGCAGCCCCAGGGCCAAGCTTTTGTGAGCTGGGGCTATGCAGGAGCATAATACAGTTATTTTTGGAGCAGCATTTCTAGGCTGGTCTCAGCGTATGTGTTTGGTATTTTTGTTTTGTTTTTGTTTTTTCCTCTCTCTCCTCCTCCTTTTCTAAAATCTTTTGGGCCATCTTTCAGTATTTCTCTCAGAAAGCATAGCTGAACACTGTGCTGTTCCTTTTTTTTTTTTTTTTTTTCCCCCCTCTTGTGAAACTGCACCATTTCACAAGGTCAGCCTAGAAAGTGAGTACAGAAATCTTCACGCTCTCTCTTTAGGGACATGTTACACCAAATAAGAGAGGAAGAATAACAGGACCTTTAAGAAAGACACTCTCAGTAAGAACACATTGCACTAGAGAACATGAACAGACTCAAAGTGCCAAATCTGTGCTTGGGGCAAGTCAGTTTTTAGGGAGACAAGTTGTCTTTCGGACCCTGGAGATGTTTTCAAGGTCAGCTTTTTGAAGAGTTTCTGAAAGAAACTGGAGGATATTTCTCAGAAGAACATGTCATACTTGAGATCACTGGCATCTTATTTTGGTAGGTCTAATCAGATCTCGCCACCCCCTACTTACTTTGACTAACTCTAATTAAAAAATCAGCAAAACATCCTAAGGAGTGGAAGTGGATTTCCCCCCTACCCCAGAAAAAAAAGAGTCAGAATCTGCCTTGGATTTTTTAATTTTTATTTTTTAACCTAGATGTCATTGGGAAAGATGGAAGAGTACCACAGCCTATCCAGTTCACCACAAATCCCCTTTATGGTGTTGAAAGATTCAGATCCAAAATATTTGGTTAAGCCAGAAAAAAAAAAAAAAAAAAAAAAAGCATGATTAAAAGAATACACATATCTATTGAAAATTCATATAGAAATATGTATACTTTCTCCTACATATATATATATATACTGTACATAGAAAGATTTGAAGGTGTTCCTGAGACTCTATACAAAACCTCAATATTTACCACTAAGACAAACTTTTTGGGAAGCATGCTGGATGACCCACAGTGCTGAGGAGCACGATAGCTGCGATGCTGCACGTTTAACAGATGGGATATTCCTGCACACAAAAGTGCAGGCAGCCCAGCACAAAGCCACCAGCATTTAAGTCATCGTTGCCAATGACAGGAATAAATAAGTTAGATTGATTGCTCTTTCTGGGCTTGTCCTCTGTGATGGTGTGCAGAAAGAACTGCTGAGCAACTCCATATACCTGCTTCTGGAGAAAGGGATTTTCAAGTTTGTGCCTTTTAATTCTGTGGACACCTCATGGATGTGGCACTTAAGGGACGTAGTTTAGTGGTGGACATGACAGTGGTAGGTTGATGGTTGGACTCTGATCTTCAGGGTCTTTTCCAATCTAAATGATTCTATTGTTCTAAGACTAATTAAACCTTCAGACAACTTCACACAGTGAACTCAAGGTGTACTGTACAGATAGACTTAATCTGTGCAGTAAGTAGGTGCACGAAGTAACTACAGGTTACAGCAAAGCATATTGCTATTTGCCATTTGTCTTCACCCTTGAAGACGCTTGTAGCACACGGATAGGAAATACAGGTATTTCTCTGCATGTGTTCAGCCCCCTCTATCAACTAAGGTAGGAAAGAGTCCCTCTCTGTCAAAACACAGTTAAATTTTGGCTCTACACACTCAAAAGCCACTTGACTGTTTCAGTCATGTTGGCATCACACAACATTTTAAATGCTGCTGTAATATCCAGGTGGCAGAATCAAGACTAGGCAAAGCAAAACAACATCTTTTACTGTGATGAGCAGCAGACATACTTCTAGCAAAGTGCACATTTTCAAGATAGAAAATGTCTTTTCTATGACTTTTTAAAAAAAATGCAAAAAGTATTGCTTCTGCTATTATTTTGCATTTAATATTGAAAAGCAAGGGTAATGTCAGGCCCCAAACTGTTCAGATTGCCAGTGCCAGCTGCCTTCATCCCTTTAGTTAATGAACTTGTGATTAAAAGAATACTGGTAATCAAGTGTTAAAGCCAAGAGGCCATCATCTAGCAAGAACAGAAAAAATATTGAATAAATGAAAATTCCAAGAAACAGTTCCGATTTAAAAAGGCAAAGTACTTAATATTTCAAGCTTATAGATAACCTTGACTTGGAAAAAAAAAAAAAAAACAAAAACAAGACAGTGAGAAAAAGGTGCCCATCAGCCTCCATCACAAAGTTGTAAAGAAAATAGTTTTATTTGATTAGAGTTCTTTTTTTTTTTTGCCACAATGTTTACAGAGTATTTTTTAAAAACAAACAAACAAACAAAAAAGCCTTATTGTTCAGACAAGCCCTGTGCTACAAGCATATTATTCACAAAGACTATTTTGAAGATCTACCCCAACAGGTCACTTGAATTTCATTTTTATGGTTAAATAAGAACTTATCTAGACTGTATATTGTCCCAGTATTCTTCACATAGAATATTTTTTAAGTAAACAAAATTGTTATGGAATTGAAAAAAAATACAATAACAACAAGCCTAAGCTTTGAGTCAGAACATAAACAATAGACTTAAACAATAATAAACACAAACAAAGAGCAAGACATTGTAAATCTAAATTTCTTCTTTGTACCACATGCTTTTAGTATAAGTTGAAACAGTGCCTTGGCATTTAACCTGCATTTTGTTGTTACCTGGTAACAGAGGCAACAAGCCTTTTTCCACCAGGTCCAAGTGCACATGCAGACATCCACTTTTCACAGACAGATTTTGCTTGCCCATCAGCCACACACATACACTATTAACATATAGATTTAATCTACTGGAAGCACTACTTGACAGGTGCAACAGGAATTAACCAGCCCAACAGGACTATTTCTGTGGTGTTAAATGAGACCTATTTATCTGCATGGAGGGTCCTTAAAACCTTTCTGACTGTTTTTCCTAATCTTGTTAAACTCCTTTCACTTGTGACAGCTCAGATGTGCCTGAGGTGTGCTAGCAGAGCTGCCTGGTGCTTTACACCAGCTGGGGAGCAGGGTTCAGATTATTCTGAAAAGAAAAGGAATAACCCCATTCTTTGGGGTTGCAAGGGGAGTTCCATTTCCTGGTTAATATATTCTGCTTGACTTACAGAAACTAAACAAAGCAGAATCAGTCATTGTTGGCAATCAACTGAACGTGAACATTAGGACCACATAAGCAATAGCACCCTCGCTCTGCCTTTGAGCAGAGTTCCCAGCTGGGTGGCTGCCGGGACGGAGGATAGCCTCCTCAGCCCACTCACTCTTATTCTCTGATGGCAGCAATTGCATCCAGTCAGCTTCATGCTCAATTTGGCATTATTTAAACGACTACAAGATAAATGAAATGCTTGGAAATACATGTTTTCATGCTCTCATTTGCTAATACACCATGCAGACCTGGCTGTTGCAAACAAAAGGCAGATCTAAGAGGCAAGTATTTATTACAGAAGTTCAAGCTCCAGGATCTTCTTTGCTTACTTCTTTCTTTATTTACTTTATTTCAGTTTATCAAACAGCCAAGTAGCAGAAAAACAATTCCTACAGAGAAAAGAGTTTCTGATTCTCTTCAAAAACCTATGCACTTCTCAACACTCACTCTGTTACCTGGTAAAGCGGAGGAGAAAGTTGAACTTATCTAATAATGGCAAACATAAATAACAAGTTACAAACCTAAGTGGGGATTTCTGCAGAGCAGTTACTCCACGTTCCTGTGCAATTCCAGATTTAAAGAGCATCTACACATAAAACCATCTTGGGATGGGGCCCTTCTGCCTCTCTTCTTCAGTTTCTATCTGTCATTCCCCAGGAAACCCCCCATTAGTATTTGGTGCAGTATTTGGAGAATTAAAGCCTCCTGCAGAGAAGTTGCAATGTTCAATTCAGAAAAAAATGGACTTCCACTTGCCTGAAATTTCCTTTTTCCTTTGAGAAAGGCAGCATGCAGGTCTTTTACAACAGGTACGTATGTTAGTGAGCAGGAGGAGAATGACCAAACCTTGTCAATATGGGTCGGATGAGAATGCCTTTCACCCTTCCAATTCTTCTTGGCATCATGGCTTTTGGAGATGCAGAAATGTGAACCCATCTCACACTGAGGCATTGTGCTAAAAGTATTTAAGGAAATATGTAAGAACTTGTCCTGTTAGAGCCTTTATCATTGAAAAATACAAACTTTCTGGTATCACACATAGTGTGTCCTAATTTAATGGCTACCAACTCATTCTAAGGAGGGTTTATACCTTCAAAGCCACAGGCAGCACTCAAGATCAGTCAAGCCCCACATCTCCCCATGACCCTAGAAGCAGTTCCTGGTGTGTGAGGATCCAACTGAGGACAAGGACTTCTCCATGATCCTTAAAGGACAACAGTTTCCAATATTAGGATGTGAAGAACAGAGCCTAGAAAACAGGGGAGGACAAAGGACATGCAGTGAGAGTCTCCTACAGGACACATGGCATGCAGAAAAACCTGACAAAAAGAAGTCTGTGAGCTGAGAATATGTTTAATCCTCAATGTAATAGAAAGTCTTCCAACAGCTAAAATAAGAAACTATTAGCAAAGCTGCCAGAATTAGCAAAGGGAATGGAGCAGGAAGTGCGGCATGGCTTGCAGGAACTGTTCGTAGGTGGAAATGCAGCTTGTGAGTGAGGAGCAGTGAAGAAACACTTCGCTTTGGCGTCCAGCCTCAACAGGGCCTTGTTATCCTGAGCGACTTAGCTCTAGCAAGCTGGAAGTGAAGGCCACTGCAGGAGAGCAAAAGCCAGCAACCAGCCCTCTGGAAGAGGAGATGACAGGCCACTTTGCTCTGATTTAGGTGCTAGGGAATGTTACCCTTTTCATCTGCCTGTTGGGTTATTTTTTCCTTTAATAGAAATGTTTATGTTAAGTCCTGTGTCCTGTGGTTCTTTTTTTTTTTTACTTTTTTTTTTTTTTTCAAAAGGGGTAAACTAATTCCATGAGCACCAGAAAATTACATACACTTCTGCCAGGATTCTGGGTGGGTGCATTGGAACCCACTCATTAGCATGAGTCCTTATGATCCTAAAGAAATGAGTCCTAAAGAAAAACCTCACAGGGACCATCCACAGCTCCACCTTGTCATTGGCTTCCCCACCAGAGTGGGTCTGTGTTTCTCTGGGGAACCTCATCACTGTGTGTTCACCTCATTGTTTGGTTTCATCTGAAATACTGCACAAGAAGAAATATGTACATTTCCTCCTTTACAGTCAGAAGCATTGCTCACAAAGCCATGGGAAAGGATATCCAGAGTACTTGTGATATCCAAGTGTAAAGACAGACTTTGGAATTGTATTTTTTCCCCATTCATCTACAAGTGGAAGAATTGCCAAGGACAGTAAAATGGGAACTTTTTGTCATGGTGAGACAGCCTTCCCTGGGATGCTCATTGGCTCCTGAGGGTAATAGCAGGCTCCAAAGCTGCAGTCTCAAATGGTTGGCAGACAATTTCATCCTTCTTAAGCATTTTGAGGTTACTCAGACCCAGAATGTGAGAAGCTGTTTGCATGAATCTGAAAGGTAGTCCTGTTCCCTTGCACATACTAAGTAGTCAAGGCTTTGGATAATTTTCACTCCCACACTGTGATATTAGAAGGCAGTGACTGAACAGTTATTGCTCTTAGAAATGACAAATCTGGGAACAACCGGCTCAGGTGGTAGGATAGGGCATCCTATAGCATTAGCTTGTCCTTATTGGGAAGAGGTAGATCCCTTTCTTCACGCACGCAGCCTCAAGGACCACTAAGAGGGTTAGAGTACATGCCTATCACTTCTGCTAGCCTGCTTTCCTGGGTCCCAGCAGTGATGCTGTGATGCTACAGCCCATGGAGGGCAACAAAGCCTTCCAGAGAGGGAGCTCACACCCTCAGGGTCATGTTCTTCAAAGCCTTCATTGCCTGAGGAGGAAGTCTGCTGTCCAGAGGAATGGGGAGGTGACATGGGCTCTTAGCACCAGTCACAGGGCTGCCTCCAAAAATGGCACTGACAGTTTTATTTTTTTCTTCTTTGAGAAGGAGCACCCAAATCCTACTACAGAAGGGCTGTGAAAGACAGCTCCAGAGACTGGACATTGCCCTACTCTACAGAAATAATTTTACTGTCTCTCCTCTCTGGCAGCAGCACTTCTTCCATCCCACAGGTAGGCATTAACTAGATAATCAGGACAGGGCTCCCTACAGTCTTCTCCCTGCAATTGAAGTCCACCTGGCCAAATTCTGGCATCTCCACTGGCTGAGGAAGTGCTACACAGAGGTGGAAGCAAGGGCAAACCCCAGACATAGAAAATGACAATGTCCCTCTAAATCAAAGCTGGCCCAGGAGTGAGGCTGGGAATTCAGTGCACTAACCAACGGAAGCAGGGTTCTAAACCATGGAAAAACTGTTGGGGTTTCCCTCCAGACAGGCAGTGTGCAGAAAAGTCAGGCAGAGACCCCAAACCCTGAGGAAGCTGAAGACACTAAAGGTAATGCCAGAAGCAGAAGTGGGATGTACACCAGCTTTTATCAGCTCCACCAAACTGCTTTGGCCACAAACTGCAAGAAAAGCAAAGCACTTTTTGCCAAAGGATTACTTGGGAAAAAAAAAAAAAAGTAATTCCCATGACAATATGAAGGGACAAGAGAGGAAATCCTCATTTTAATGGAGAGAGGTGAAAAAAATAGAAATAAGATAGTACAGTAAGAAAGTCTCTATTCAAACGCAAATACCTCTTTCAGGAAGAGAAAAGAGTGGCAAATTCAGCAATTGCTTCTCCACTGCTGCACAGTCATTCACGTTGGGAGCCTGAGCACCTCCTTTGCAGAAACATGATTAGACCATATATCCACAAGCGTAAAGCACTGGAATGAATGCGGATCCTATGGCAAGTGCATGGAACGATTCATTCCTCCCACAAAAGTGACAAATAAGGATAATCCTACCTCATTTCCAAGATGACTTTTTGGCCTGGCTGCAATAAAACTGTAACAACTGTAATAGCATGGACACACAAATTATCTTTTGTGGAATTATGAATTAGGCATTTCAGTGCATATATCTGCTTGGGTTTTATTTTAGGGCACTGCATGCAATACACAACTACCAGCTGTTTTCAAGACAGCACACACAAACCAAGTAAGAGCAACCACATTTTCCAGAGCAATTGACTCAGTGGAAAAAGGGACTTGGACCACAACTCAGTCTTTATTGATAGTAACTTCAATCTTTCTGCCCTAGGAAAGATTTGTGATAAGGTTAAAGATACCTCAGACTGTTCTTACCTTCCCTTCACATAAATTTACAACCCCAAGGACACCTGTTAAGACTAGTGGAGATAAGAAAGGATAGTCATATTTCCTTATCTGGAGCTCTCTGGTTTATAGCAGTTCAGTTTACAGTATAGAAGTGGTTATATTCCCAGAGAAAAAGTCCCTGTGAACTTCATGAGCAGCTTTCTAACATTCAGTAGCCTCTTGAGTAGGTAGTATATGTGATTCATGCCTTTAAAAAATAAAAAGGGCTCTTACCTGTCAGGAACACAGACACAGACCGAAAAGACTCAAGAGACTTTCCACCTTCCCCTAAAGACAGGTTTTCCCATTGGATATAAGCACTCAAGCTTGTTTTGATCTCGGATACTACCAAACCGCAGAGCACCCATCCAGGTTCTGGTGGAGGCTTCCACATGGGATGCAGAGCATTAAGAGCTTGGCTGTGATTTAGCCTTAGCTAGTGCAATGGCAAGCCAACAAGTCCTGCCGAGTCTACCACTGTGTAACAGAATTAAGGTAACAGGAGCAACAAACACATAGCACATACAGCCATATGAATTCCTCCAGGGAGCTACATAAGCTGCCACCTCTTTGTACAGATTTTTCAATGACGCCTATTAGCCTGGCTGTTTGATGTTGTGCTTAATGTATTGTTCTGAGCAGTAGTTAGCCTTTCTTTCATTGTAACTGTACCACTGATTATAGCTGTACTGTATAAATTCTTACAATGTATCCAACAATTTCCAACAATCCAGTCTATCCCTTAGCTTCTCCGACTTTTGCTAAATTTGGTTTAGGATGCAATACAGAATTTGTTTTTTAGCAAGGCTTGACAAATGCTGGAACTTTAAAATTAGATGGCAGAAAAACGGGATTTGTGAAGACAATCTCAAATACAAAATGTTGGAAAGATTCAGATTGTGTTCAAACCCTTTTAAAGATTATTCTACATGAGTAAATTCTTTTTCTCTGCAAAAATAGATGAATAATTAGAATTGCCTCTTATGCTGAAAACTGCAAGGTCTCTTTCCTAGGCAGTGCATCCTGGTCTTACTGCAGGTATGTTCTGGTATGTCAGGAATGGGTGCCAGGGATTTTTCTTTTTCCTGGTATACCAGTACAGCTGAGATTTGAATACATACACACAAACAAAACTCAGCCAAGTGTTAAATAAAGTGCTTGCCTTAGCAATCCAGAGACTGTAGGTTCCCCAAAAGCTCCGTGAACAGAGAAGGGCCTTCAGGAGGTAGTACAGATTTTGGGCAAACTATCCACATGACCCACTGAAGAAAATTCTTTGTCCACAGTCTATCACTCACGCTGAACTTAATTACATATATGTAACAACTAGGTCAGATGAATTACTCCCTAAAATGAGCTGTGCAGAACAGAAGAGAAGATCTCCAGTTGGAAAGGACCCCCAGGGATCACCATGTCCAGCTCCTGGCTCCACACAGCACCACCCATAAATCAGACCCTGTGTCTGAGAGCGGTGTCCAAATGCTCCTTGAACTCTGACAGGCTCAGTGCCATGACCACTGCCCCGTGGAGCCTGTCCCAGTGCCCGACCCCCTCTGGGTGCAGAACCTTCCCCTAACCCCCAGCCTGACCCTCCCCTGTCCCAGCTCAGTGACGTTCCCTCGGGTCCTGTTGCTGTCCCCAAGAGCAGGGCTCAGCGCCTGCCCATCTGCTCCCCTCGTGAGGGAGCTGCAGGCTGCCATGAGGCCTCCCCTCGGCCTGCTCGGCTCTGGGCTGATCATTTAGATGTGTAGATGCTTAAAGCTTGGTGAGACCAATCCCACTCTTGAAACGACCCTGTGCATATTGCTCAGACTTCTGATAAAGTGCGTGCTGTGACTGCAGCTAGGGTCAGACTCTGCAGCTCTTGGTCGTGTTGGACAGGACTTCATCTTATGAACCATCCCCTTGAACTCAGTCGTGTTCTGCACTTGGAGCTATTTAATCCGAAAAAGTGGTGAAATTTCTCCCCCCAAAAAGAACAGTGAACTGACACCATCACAAGACAAAGGCAAAGATCTGTGAATAAATCCACTGTGCAGACTCCCAGCAAGGCTGAACAGAGCCTTGGGCATGCAGCAGAACTGCAGCAGAGCTTTCACTTGTCCCCACTGGAAGGTGATGAAGAGATGCTGTTTTGCCACCCAACACCCACAAGATCCTGGGATTTTTCACAGACCTTGGGGAAAAAAAAAAAAAAAAAAAAAAAAGAAAAAGCGATTTGCTCTAATCTGAGAATAAACTGCCCCTGGAGAGAAGCTCTGTGCAGTTGCGAGCAACCACAAATATATAAACACCAACTGGATGCAATGGGCTGGGACAAGAACCCACATTTGGCAGTTCCCAAAACAATACTCGGTCAGCTGAACCCCCCTGGAAGATGCACTCTGGGACTCTGATGTCCCCTATGGACAGATCCACCAGAGAACATCACCCTATATTTCTGTCAATACAGCCGGTAATTTATGTGTGTTTGGCTGCTAAGCAGATCCTGAGCTGTTTAACCCCAAACTTTGCAGAGAATAGGTCAGCTTCCGCAGAACCCCCATGATGAACAGCTTCTGAAATGCAGGAAAAAAATTCTTATCCAAATCAGAGCAAGATTGACACTAGCGAGACATATGAGACGCAGATTCAATTCCCATTCTGCCTAAAACCATGCTTGCTTACTCCAGCTGAGATTTCCTTGTTTCTTCTAGTGTCATTCAAATTACTGCTACAAAACTCTAGGTTAAGGCTGCCTTACCTCTCCTGGCACCCTGCAAAAATATCTAAAAATACATGCTACTCCTAAGAGAAATCGTATGTTTCAGAAAAAAATGAGTCTTGTGGCAGAGGCAGTGACCAGATCTCATGGTGATTTAGCCACTGGGCTGATGACCATTCCAGATTTTCTCATCTATGTAGGTCTTGGTGACTGGAAAAAAATGTTTCCTATCAGGTCTGCATCAGATCATCCCCAGCTCATTGATTTGCTCATAGATATTGCCACTTGATCAGTAGCTTGAAAATGAAGTTCTTTGTAAGGCATGGCTTTTACAGATACTGAGCAAAAACACTCTACAGTTATCTAACTCTACACTGCCCTGGGGAATCCTCCCCAGGACAAAGTTGTCTAAAAAGCATGTAAGGGTGAAGCCCAGAGCTGTAAATCTCTGTTTCCAGGACAAGTAATTTTCATAATATTTTGTTTTCAGGCAAATGTTCTTACAATATCTTGTCTGATTGCTTTAAAGTACACGAAGATTCAAACAGATGCCCTAACCTTGCACAGCTTTGGTTTTCCAGCTGGGCTGACTGATCCACCATCACTGCAAAAACTCCCAGCCAGCCCCTCTTCAAGCAGCTAAACCTCTTGTCTTTCAACTTGCCTGTGTTTCAGGTGGAAAGGGTTGGATCAGGTTTGCAATGCTGGAAGAGAAGGAGGAAGAAGGAAGGCAAAAGATAAAGGGGAAATCTCTGCTGTTTGATCTACTGAAAAGAAAATGTCTAAGAGCTGTTCCTTGAAATGCATGAGGATGAAAGGAACAGGAGCACAATTTGGTGTGCTTGTTTGCTTGCTTTTCAAAATAAAACTGCAAAGAATGGTGAAAAAAGAAAATGTCTTTTGCTTCATTTTATCTGAGGACAGAATGCAGACAGCAGGGTTCATATTTACCTCTCATTTAGACTCAATAAATATGTCCTGTGAATACATTTTCAAAAACTATTTTTCTTAGGGTATACATTTTTTATTAGCTATTATTGCTCAATTTGTGCTGGTTTTTAAAGAACTCATGTGGCTTGTGGGGACAGATGAAGAGGAGTGATTCATGACTCACTACAATGATCTCCCTTTTTATAAAACCTCATCAGTCAGTCACAGGTTTTTAAGCCCATATGAACACACTGGTGCAGCTGTGACCTGCCTGGAAATGCCCTGGGAGGAGACATGGGGACACAAAACCAGGTTTTTCACAAATGCAGGAGAGATGGTGGAGGATGGCAGAGCCACTAACGCTGACATGACACCAACGTGGACACCCAGAGCTTGTGTAAATCCTTTAGCTGTCTTTAAACCAAAAACCAGTGGAGCTTTCCTTCCCTCCTGCTCCTTTATCCTCCCCTTCCCCTCTCTGTAGCCCAATGGCTTACAGGATAAATTCAACCAGGTATTGGTATTTAACTAGCTTATTCACAGGGACATTTGATGGACAAGACCAAGATGGAAGCACCAGGGGGAAAAAACAAAACAAAACAAACAAATAAACAAGCAGCCCAGAAAAAGCTTTAAGCTCCCTGGTGCACTCAGAGTCAGGATATTTCAGGCTGTACATGTTCCTTGGATTTCTCCTTCAGTGATAATAATACAGTCATACTGATGCATAAGTAGATGCTCTGCAATGCATATTCTCCATGCAAATACATTTTCTGTGTAGGGATATATGTGAAAAATATTCTTATGGGAAATAGGTATTTCTCCATCCAAAGATAACATTCTGGATGGCAGAGCCATTTTCTTGGTCATGCTAAATGACTTAACACTGAAATAAATCTTTAAATAAATAAATAAAGAATTCATTTTATTTTCCCATCACCCAGTGGAGAGGGAAAAAAAAAAAAGGAAAAAAGAAAAAAAAAAAAAAAGAAAATCAAGTGAATAGAACAACTAAAAGGAAACAGAAACAAAAGCTACTCCTGCTCTAGCTACTCCTACCCATCCATCACCTGGAGGCTGGATTTTTCCAAGTACTTTGGCAATCAGGCTACCAGCACACAAGGAGGCCATGGAAATGGCTTCTGGAGAGCTATCGTTTTCTCCAGCAGCCCGAGGGAATCTGGGCCGCTGAGAGAAATGTAAGGTTTCCTTCAGGGACAATGACCATCTGCGAGAGGAGGCACCACAGGTCCCTGCAGCCCTCCCCTTCCCACGCAGGGATGGGGCAGAGCACGGCAGGGATGCAGGAGTGGGGGCAGATTGAGGCCATAGAAAGCAGAGGACCCCTTCCATTTCTCCCAGCCTCTGAATTATGAGATTGAGAAACACATTTCTCTTTTTTTTTCCTCTCTGAAATAGTAACTCAAACCTAGAGACAGTTTAGCAATAGCTCATGTACTAAATTGCTTCCATTTCCTGTTCACCTTACTTGTAATGTGTTAAACAAATTGCATCTGAGGGATGTTTTTTGTTATCCTCTGCATTAGTTTGTGCAGGAGTGTAATAAACTCTCATCTTTTACTGGAGGGAAACATAAATGAAAGGAGTATTTAGAGAAACACAAATTTGTAGAACAAAAATCACCCTATGTGAGGAAAACTGCAAAATATTAATTAAACAAACAAACAAAGCACAACAGAAGCAGGATAAAGCCTGTTGTAGAATTCAGTTATCAAGAAGCACACCTGCTCAGTGGAGGACCAATTATTTTCCTTTTTTCTAAGGACTTTTATGGTATTGTAATTAAGGAGCTTGAAGAGTTAGGCGCACATTTTAATTGCTAGATAAATAAATGAAAGGTAACCACACTGCACTCTGAAGGTTGAAAGACTGATGAAGTGGGAGGGCTGGGGGGAGGAATTCTACCTTACTGTTTCAGATAAGATGTAATACGAAAAGCCAGGGCTGAACCCAACAGTGCCTGACTTCCCTGAGCAGCCATGCGGGCCTTTAAGGAACGAGGCTCAGCAGGAGCAGATCCCAGCCCAGCAGTGACGGTGGGGACGGGCCGATGCACAAAGCCTATTGCACAAAGAACATCGCTGCATTTCATCTGCCTGTTTGTGAGGCAGCTGCAATCATCAGTGCTTTTCACAAGCAACAAATGCAGAAGTTGTATGTGTCTAGCCAAGCAGGGGATTGCATATTATCAGCTCAGTGGTACTTCAGTCAATTCTTGTGAATGAACATGGAAGCTTATTCCTCTAGTCACTGCAAACACACTGAAAATTTTTCAAGAGTGACAGGAGCACTCTTAGTAGCAATGGCATCAGCAAAACAACCCAAGTAAGAGATAAGTATTGTGCCAACGTCACTTCAGAAGACAGAAGGGGCCTAGATCTCCTTACTGCTGGGGTTCTCGGGGTCTGGGAAGGGGACAACACACTTCTCTAAATCTTCACGGCTGCACTTAAGCCAAGGGAAGTAGGACACTGTCTGCCAGTTGAAGACCTGCCCTCCCATGTTTAGCACTTGCTAAGAGCAAGTACAAACATTTAACTTGAAGAACAGGCTTGCTGAGGATCTATTTCATAGACTCACAGAATCACAGAACAATATGCCAAACTGGAAGGGACCCACGGGGATCACCGAGGCCAGCTCCTGGCTCCACATAGGACCACCCAAAAATCAGACCATGTGTCTTAGAGTGGTGTCCTAATGCTCCTTGAACTACAGCAGGCTCGGAGCCATTGCCACTATGTTGGGGAACCTTCACCCCGCTCAGGAGGAAGCGGTAAACTATGATGAGGTCCTGAAATACATAGACAACAACAGATTAGAAGTAGGTGGAATTTCACTCTAAACTTTATATCTGTCATTCAGATGCATGAGCAAAGCACCCATAAGTGGTAATAAGAGAAGGTATCATCAAAACTGCTCTACAGCATCAAATGGCAGGAAATCTGCTTTGGGTGCATTCTCTTGGAAGCAAAAGGTATTGAAGACTTCAGGAAAAACCTGCATTTCTTCTGTTTCTGTCAAATATGTTGTTTTTGATGCCAGCCTTGACAACTCCACCTCATTATAGATGAAAAATCAACAAAATCTGAAAATTAAACAAAGTGCATCCTAGTTGCATGGAAACAGCTTTTCCTTCAGCCTGTGCTCCCTAAAGAAATCTGAGTTGAAAGAATAAACTGTTCTGTAATGCAAGAAGGGGAGTCATGGTCTCCCATATCCTCTGTCACTCACTTTTCTCAAAAATATACCACAAATCAATGGTAAGTCACAGCAAATCAACACAATTTGCCCATTAAGGATGGTAATGGATGTGGAGCAGGATGGGCTACACTCCAGATCTACTTCAAGTTATTGTTCCCCTTCAGCCCAGAAAAGTCTAGCAGCTTCTATCAGACATGAAATTGTTCTAGTAAGGAGTCCTCTTACTGCCCGTGGTGTGTAAGACCTTTGGCCATGTTGATCCTGAAAGATGGCATGGCTGACTCTTCCTTTTACAATTGAGCTCTGGCCATTAAAACCAGGCTGGAAGCTCACAAAATTTGCTCATCACTGATCTGAGATAGTGATTTTCTCCATGGATGCATTTCTCCACAGCACAGTTCTGCTTATCCCGAGGCTCTGTCAAAGGCCAAGCCTGCCCACACCTTACAAGTAATGCACATGTAAGTTTCTTACCCTCTTAGTATCTCCTTTTTGTGACTCTTTAGGTCCTGTCAGTCCTTTGTTCTAGCTGGAGAGAGACCTATTCAGTGACATTCTTGTGCAACTACCCTGAACAAATGGTTCTCAGTTCATTTTTCTTTATGCATCATTTTATTCACAGCAAGGCTCATGTACTTGAATTGTAGATGTTTTAATGAGTGCATTCCATCAAGGATGCTCATAGGTAGCTGTCTAGGACAAGGCTGCTACCTATATGGCCTCAAAGAGGGTCTCCAGAACCACTTACTTGTTAATAAAGACTGCAACTCAGATGTCCACTAAAACACCAATTCTTACACTACTGCATGCACCAGTGAGCAAACCTTCCAGGTCAAGAGTCCCTGCCCAGAGGACTTTGTACCCCTTGTAAATCCCATGAAAGCCTTTGATACTGAGTTATGAAATGCTTCTACCAGCCCTGTTCTCTCAGCTCGAATGACTAATACCTCAGATGGCTATGGCCCCAGTTACTCAGAGGCAAGATAGAAGAAGAGGGAGCAGGATAGCTAGCACTCTCAGATGGACAAATGTGCACTGTTCGTGCTGGCAGAAACTCCAGAAGGCTTTAGCTGGGTGAAACATGAGGAGAGCTCAGCTTTAGCGTCCTCAGTCATGGGGCTGGTCAGCTCCTCAACAGGAAACACATAGAGGTGGTTGCTGTGGGGAAGCTGGCACATTCCCATGCCCTAGCCCATGGACAGTATTCTCAGCCAGCCTCAGGTGGTGGATGAGCACTAAGCAACACTCTTGCTAATTCAAGATGATGATCCCGGAAGCTCTTAACCCATTTTCTGATGTTTCTCCAGTCTTGTACCCGCAGGCTACATCTTCAGATAGGATGAAAGATGCTTTACTTAGTTTAATTTTGCTCTGAGACATGGCAAACCAAGAAAAGAAGCCAGGACAAGCTCTCCTGTTATCACTAAGTGACAGAGTTAGACTGTCTTGAAGCACAGGAGGTACGTGAGCTTTTACCTTAACAGAGCAGTGTTTAATTTTCCATGAGGAAGTAGCTGAGAAATGTCTCAGGGAAGATGTAGCAGATGAAGGATTTATAAAGTCACGTTTTTTCTGCTTCGGTTGCCGGATGCTTCCCTAGAAACCTCTTCTTTGCTCTCCTTTGTGCACAGCTCTGCAGCTTTGCCAGGAACTGCAGTGCTGAGTTAACATCCCCAATATGCAGCAGCAGAGATAAGCACCAGTATAACACAGTACAGCACGGAAACAGGTACAGTTACTATTGTGTCATTGCTGGCCTAAATAGGGAAAGGCAGAAGTACTGTGCAGGGTGGGAAATTTTAAAAATATTTTCTTCCATGTTACCAAGCATTTCAGGAGCCCTTGTTCTGCAGCACAGCAACCAAACAGCGCAGCAAGTGAGCTATGAGGTTCAGCCAGCCAAGATGCCTTATGTGGAGTTAGATTAACTTCTGCCCATTTATCCCTGTATGACTACTACATTCAACAGGATCAATTTATAAACATGTCCCTTTCCTCCAGGGACTCTGAATGCCAGGCTGTCTGGAAATTTTTTGGTCTGTTGTACTGAATTTTCTTCAATAGGTACAGACATTGCACAAAAGGATGGTAAAAGGCTTTAACTGGCAGGAGCTGATGGCATCACAGGATTATTTATTTATTTATTTATTTTGATCATGGGGAGGTTTACTCGGCACCTGGCTGATGGCTGTAAATGAGTCTCACCTGTCTCAAAGGGGGAAATGGACCCCAGCCCAGGATCTGGCAGGGCTCATTGAGAGGGCTTTAAACCAAGTATGAAGGGCGATGAGAATGCAATGAGGCTCCATAGAGGTGAGTCTGGGGGAGGAGTCCCAGGGTTTGGGGGTGAGGGCAATGGCACAACTGAAGTGCATCTACACCAATGCACGCGGCATGGGCAGCAAACAGGAGGAGCTGGAAGTCATTGTGTGGTAGTCAAACAGTGACTGAATCACCATCACTGGCACATGGTGGGACCACTCCCACAACTGGAGTGCTGCAATGGATGGCTACAAGCTCCTCAGAAGGGACAGGCAACTTAGGAGGGGAGGTGACGTGGCTCTCTATGTTAGAGAGTGTTTCGATGTTGTCAAGCTCAGAGTTGGGAATAATAAGGTAGAGCCCCTGTGGGTGAGGATCAGGGGGTTGGCCAACAAGGCAGATATCCTGGTGGGGGTCTGTAATAGACCGCCAAACCACGATGAAGAGGCAGATGAGGCGCTCTGTAGGCAGCTGGTGGAAGTCTCTCAATTGTCAGCGCTTGTTCTCATGGGGGACTTCAACTTCCCGGACATGTGCTGGAAAAGCAACACAGCCCTGAGGAAGCAGCCTAGGAGTTCCTGGAGTGCGTGGAGGACAGCTTCCTGACTCAGCTGGTTAGTGAGCCTACCAGAGGGGTGACCTGCTAGACCTGCTGTTCACAAACAGAGAAAGACTGGTGGGAGATGTGGTGGTCCTTGTCTTGGGCAGAGGGACCATGAAGTGGTAGAGTTCTCTATTCTTGGTGAAGTCAGGAGGGGGGGCAGTAAAACTGCTGCCTTGGACTTCTGGAGGGCTGACTTTCAGGACACTGTCATGAAGGGTCCCTTGGGAGGCAGTCCTGAAGGGCAGAGGGGTCCAAGAAGGCTGGACGCTCCTCAAGAAGCAAGTCTGAAAGGCTCAGGAGCCTTTCAGACACCACACACTAGCTGTGTCATTCCAAATACCATACTCAGACATTTCCTGGTCTATCTTCACTGTGCAATTGCCCCTGCCCGACACATCACAACATAAGTGTCCTCTTTCCACTAGTGCACCTTCTGTGCACCTTCCTTCCCCATCCAACACCCCTCAGTCTCCAGAAGCTATTCACACAGATCATTCAGATCCTTTTCCAGAGGACCTGCATGTGTGTCTCACCTCTGAAGGACAGAGATCACTGTCAGGTCAAGGAGATCTAAACAGGCACCGTGACCTGCACAGCTGCACCACTGGATCATTTTAGTAGGCCTTACCCTTGACAAAAAGCACCGCACAGCCTTCCCTGAGCCGTCCTGCCTTCCCTGAGAGAGGGCAGCTGGTGCCAACACAGCTAGCTCCAGAGAGTCAGTGCAGACAAGCCACTCCAGTTTTGCCTTCGACATCGCTCATTCAGGTAAACCCCAGTGGTAGATATAATGCTGACAGGAATGAGCCATGCCCTAAGCACGATTTGACTGGTGATTAAGTTTGCTCTTCTCTGACTCACTTTTCTTGCCCTTAAAAGCCTTCCACTCTCCTCTCCCACAGGAGGAGCACTTCCAGAACTGAGCTCCTGGGGTGTCACCTCCTGGTCAAAGCCCAAGGCTGCCCGAAACTTCAGCAGGTACTTCAGAAGACCGAAGGCAAAGGTCACAAGGAGTGGACTTCACTTGCCTTTTCATAAATAATTTCTGTCTTTTTAGTTTTCCAAGACCTTATCATAGCATTTGGGGACTGAAAAAAACAGAAGGCAAAGAAGGCATCAAAGTCCTCATCAGATTAGTCCTCAAATCTCAGAATTGTATCATAAATAACAAGAAATCATTTTTCCTTTCTTGAGATTTAAGAGACTGAATAAACACTTCGGCTTTTAATAAAACATCTATTTTCTAGTCTTATGGTAGCAGAGAGAATTTGGAGTCATAGAAAAACTCAAAGCACTCAAAGGTTAAATCAGGTTAGCCAGTGCCCTGCAAAGTGTGTTCTGAAAACCTCCAAGAATGAATATCCCACAAGCACTGTGGGCAACCTATTCTGGTGCTTTACAACTCCCATGACTGAATGGTTTCACCCAAGACTATATAAAAGGTTCAGAAACCAGTAGGTAACTAACTGAAGGAGCACAGAGAATGCTTCCTGTTCTGGGAGGTCCTTATCTGTCTACCCATCATCGCTGAGCCTCTGCAGGGGGGGACAATCCAAAGCCCAGGAGCATCTGCTGAAAGTCTCTCCTGGCCTGTGTGATCTCTGGAAAAGCTGCAGTAGACAGCATTGGACCAGCAGTCATCCCCCCCGTGCAGTCTCACTTTTAAGGCAGTGTCGCACTCAGCAGGCCTTTTTGATGCTCTTATGGTTTTGTTCGTTCAGTTCTCAAGCTGACAGTTCATTTTCCTTCCTACAAGTTCCTGCCATCACACAAGAGAATATTTACAGCTGTCTTAACCCTGTGCCCAAGCATTCTTCCAGAAAACTGTACATGGCATGTGCATTCTCATTGAAAGGAGAGACAGGGAAATGCAATTTGCATTGAGGATGAGGCTGTCTAAGTGTGCAGTTTCCTTGTGATTCCCCTAGTCTGCCTCCATCCTCTCCAGTGTTTTGAAACTTGATCCTGCATTACAAGAGTTCAAAAATTATATCTAAAACTGATCACCTTGTATTAAAAGTCTGGAAAAAAATACCAAAAAAAAAAACAGTTTGGGAGTTCTTTCAGTTAGCTTGATGATGTTTATAACACAAGGCTTGGGTCACACTTTCAAGCCAGTTTCTGCAAGGCAGATAGCCTGAAGCTTGTCAGGCATGCACAAGGCCAGCAGCTTGAAGAGAACACCCTGATGAGAAAGTCAAGAAACTCCTGTGAAGGTTGGGAATCCTGCTTAACTCCAGAGGTGGGATTTTCCACTGATCCCTAGCAGATCTGAGGCAGTGCTTAACAGGGGTCAGGACACCTCAACCCATATCCCAGCCTCTTCACTTCTGCAGGCAAGAAAACTGAACTGCTGCTTTGTGCTCATAGAACGTTAATTTTGCCGACAGGGTAATAATAAGGCTACTAAATCAGTACTAAGATTTCTTACATTGCATACACTACTTAAATTACATGTCATTTTTACAAATTGTAAACTAGATAAATGACTACTCAAATATTTTAACGTGACTTGCAATTGAGATTTTCTAGCCATGGAAGCATTACAGAAGAAAAATGTGCTGGACATCATGGTAGTCCTCAAAACACAGCAATGGGAGAATAGGGAAATTCCCTCATGCTGAATTGGAACTGTCTTTTGAAGTGTATAAATGCTAAGATCAAAACATGATCTCCTGAGCCAAGGTGTAACCTACATCAAGAGGTGGAAATTAGGAAATCTGCTTAGAAAGCCTACTTCTTCCTTCTGGAAGCAAGTGACCCCTCCCCCCAGCCACCACCTCCCTTTATTATGACAAAACCCCAGTTTACTGGATTGCTCTACATCTGAAATGCCAGATTTTGGATTAGATCCCTATACATAAAACCACAATGATCAATGCAAAGCTAAGTTCAATATTTTAATTGAAGTCTATCACAGCTTTACTGCAAAATTAAGTTAAACCATTTCTGGACACACTATAGCTCTGGTCATTTTCCATTATTTTGCTATTTGTCAGAACCACAGTGTGCAAAACAGTGCAAAATGCAAAACAAACAGAAAAAAAAAAAAAAAGCAACCACTTAGGATTAATTTTTAAGACATTTTTCATCAAACATGGAGAATGGAATAAACAACCTTGGGGACTGTTTCTTGTTTTTTACCTCCTAATATTATTACCTGAGGGAAATCATTGTTGAGAAAGGTGTTAGGTAAACAGGAAAAAAAAGTAGTTTTCATATTCTTTCTCTAATAAAAATAATATATTTAGGTTGCTCTCTTCTTCAGTAATTTTAATAATTTTATAGAGTATTCAAAAAACTGCAAATGCATACAAAAAAAACCAAAAGTTTGATTTTAATTGCCTAAAATATACCAAGTAAAAGAAAAATTAGACTCTAGCTTACAAAAAAGATATGTACTAAAAGGCAGGCACACCACTACCAAGAGAGTAAGTCTCCTGGCCTCCACTGCTTCCCCTTCCAGACTGCCTGATCTCAGAGCTTTAGCTACAGCATATGGCTCTTGCTCAGTCTTGAAGTTTACAATTTTAATATAGCACTTTAATATATCATATCACTTGAATATATAATTTTAATGTTTTTTTGTTGTTGTTGTTTTTGTTTTTTCTCCGAATTCAGCATCAATCTGCCTAGTGCACAAGCAGCTCAGGCTTGTTCTAGTAAATGAGAAAGCAGGGGACAACTGAAAGAAGACAAGGAAATGGGCGGAGAAAACAAAAACAAAACAAACAAACAAACAAAAAGAAACAAATAACTGCTTAGATAGATGGATAGAACAAGAAGTGTATCAGCATCAGCTTCCTATTCCTAGTCTAGAAAGCAATGCAGAAATTCAACACTTTTTTTGGTTTGACCAGGGGAGTACAGACAGAGGTCCCAACACACCATGCCGACCCTTTGGGCAGAGGACATTGAGGACATTTCTGTATGCCAGGCAAGGATTCATGACTGTCAGAGGAACCACAATGTAACTGCATGATAATACACCCCACCCTGCAAGCATAGCCCGGGACGGGCTAAGGGAGCACACACATGAGGACTTATCCCATCTCTTTTGGTGAGGTCAGGTGTGATTTTTCATTCTGTTGTCCTGTGGCCAGCTCTGAACTGTGAGCGGCTCCCTGTCTGCTGGGGTTGCCCGGAGATGATTTGGACACATCAACCTAGCTGACTTTTGAGGTTGTCCCTACCCCATTCAAGCTCACCTTACCATCCCCTGTGTCTTTCTGGTACTCCCAGGAGACAGCAGTTTGCTTTCCATAGGAACAGGTCCTTATGGTCCACGTAGTACAAGTAGGAAAAATATCCACTCTTCTCTGTCTGCTGGACCACCGGCTCAACTAAATGACAGGGAGCTGTGTCTTCCTCTTGATGTCTGTGAGCTCTCATAAAAGATTTTGCCTTGATATTTCTTCTGGTGCACTTGGAGGGCATTAGCTCAGAGCTACATGGGGCAGCACAAAGTCCTTTCCAACCGAGTGAGCTTTCTGTCTATTTAGCAGCTCAGCCAAGTATTCCAGGAGGAGGCTTGCTTGAAAGAAAAGGATGTTTCTTTCAAGCCTCGCATCTTACTCTGTATGAAAGCAGCAAATGTAGTGAAAAGAGTGACCTGCCCCAGCAAGCATGTGTTTGGTAACAAGGTTCGGAGTTCAAACCATTTTGGCAGGGCGTGACCATGACCTACGGCTAGCAGGTCCTGCTTCGCATCCCACACAATAACCATCATTTCAAGATTCTCAAGTGGATAACACCTATTGCTCAGTTTAAAACACTTAGAGCTGTCACAGAGGTAAGAGGGAATCACCTCTGGGACTAGAAGTTACTTACAAGTGATTTCTTGGCTCTGCTGAAAGGAGAAAGATTTAGAGCACATGGCTAGACCGACTCTGTGAAGCAAGTCCTGACTGGAAGTGCCTGAGAGGCCACCAGCCTGTTCAGAGGGCAGTGGTGGGGCATCAGCATGGGGATGGGACAGAGGTGGGCAGAACTGTGTCCCCAAGTGAAGGTGAGGCAGGAGGGGGACCTCCCCTCTTCACTCTTCCCTCCCTATCCTCGCAATTAGAAGCAGAAGCTGCCTGCTGGCTTTGGGACAGACCCAGGACATGAAGTCCTCTCTATTTTCTGCCTTGCTCTGCCAGTCCCCAAGTGTGACCATGCAAAAGTCGCCAGCATTCCTGCGCCTTCAGATACCCTTCCCCACCCCACACAGCATTTGGACTATTCACAAGCTGAGCAAGGACTGTCTCAAACATACAGCACCACAGGGACACAGTCTTATAAGGTGTAACCCTTGGCTGCACACAGGCAGATATGGGAGTTGCTCGGTGGCCCCACTCTTTGCCAGATAAAGAGATTCTTATGCGGCTGCCTCTTTTGAAGGCTGTGAAAGTTGGTAATAATGTGAGCTCATATAGACTCTGTGTCTAAGAGCTTGCTGTTCTGCTATCAGTTTAAACTTTGTCTCTATATTAAGCTACACATCCTTGATTAACCAGCCTTCCTGGGAAGTTTCCAAGGCTTCTTGCTTCTGAGCTCGTGCTATGGCACTGTTCCTGTTCCCAGCCAGAAAGATCTGGGAGTTCAGAGAGAGGTGAAGTTACACAAACTGTATTAAAATAAAACCCACCACAGCAACAAGCTCTATTCTCTCAGTCCCAAGGACAATCACTCAGTTCACTTCTAGAAGAAAGCCTGGCTTAACTTTTTTGGCTGCATGAGCCTGGGCCCCTGGAGTTCACCACCAGCTCCTCCCAACCATGGATTTCTGCTCCTTGCTGTGGCTGGCCGTTCACAGAGCGAAGTGGCTCAGATTTTTCGTGACCACTTGACTGCTGTGCTGGAGTCCCCTGGAAAAGCACAGCACACTGACTGGGACTTGAGCCCACTTCTGTATGTGAACCTCTCACCTCAGAAGCTGTCTGAAGTGGGGTGGCCACGAACGACACATGGAGCTGTGTTTGGGCAAGGCTCAGTCTCAGGGGAGCACCTTGCTCCCAGCAAACCACAGGGAAGCTGAAACACCTGGGTAACAAAACCACACACATACACACACTAAAAAAGGAGCAAGATTTCTCTTGCTGCTCTTCCACAAAAAACAATGCAGCCTCCACACAAAGCAGATGCAAGCATACACTGGCTTGGACAAAAGATCTCCTCATTTCTTCATTTGCTTTTTTTTTAAAAAAAAAATATATTATTTTTTATTTTTTTTCTTCCTTGCATGCAGCTGTTTCACTTTAACAAACACGACACAGCGTGTGCCTGTCCCAGCACCCAGCTCAGCCCAGCTTGCTTGCTTCCAAGCACCTCTCAGCCTCCCCAGCCCTCCGTCTGCCACCAGCTGCTCCCCCTGCACGGACCAGCACGCTCCCCAGAACCGCAGGAAGAATCGGGGCGTTACTTACGTGAGCCTCATGTTACAAGCATCTGCAAGGGGACTGCTGGCACCACAGTTGTTGCTGGCTTAAAATAAGCAGAGTTGCTAGCTCTGATCACTGCTGCGACTGTGGTTTATTAAAGTAAAGGTCCCAACAAGGTTTTGGTTCTGCTCTCAGCAGAACACCGAAGGAGAGCTAAAATTCAACATCATTTATCAGAGCTTTATAGACCTCTTAAAGCACCGTGAAAGAAATACTTTCTGTAGTCAGGGTAGTGCATTTTATTACGCTCATCCAACAGCATAACCTTAGTTTAAATCCAGGTTAATGGAACTTGTGGTAGTACTGAATGAATAAAAATTACAGATGAGCAAAAAGAATCCTAAATCTACATTTTTTTTTTTTTTTTTTTTTTTTTTTTTTTCAGAGATCATTTAAAGTTGAATAACCTTAGATTTGACCTTAGGAACAGAGTTGCAAAAGTAAAAGCCATTTGAACTATGAGATTCTCTGGACAGCCCCAGATTTAACCTACTGGTGCAGAGGGTGCTCTTGGCATAGACTTACCTTTCTGCAACAAGAGGCTCACGATGAAGAGTGCAGCCCACCTCTCCCACATCATGGTGACGGACAACAATTCTGCACCAACCTTGGAGCAGATTTCTACTGCACAGCTGAAATGAAATAAATACATTACTCATTCTCCATTAAAATGTGCCAGAAATACTATTCTTAAGAAACACTTTCATGGCCATTTTTTTAAATGAACAAAATTAATGGGAGACATGAATTGCCACAGGGTTATACCGGGAGTTAGAAAACACTTGTTCATTCTTGGCTAGGCCACGTGGTAACCTGAAGAGTTTTGTAGCTGAATGCACTGAACCTTATGGTTGAATCTCCTCTCTGTGTCACCCCACAGCTGCCAAGCGTGTACCTGCTCAGGTGTGAGACCTAGCGCCCCACGCCAGAGTGCCCAGAAGCAAAACAGAGGCACACAGCACAAGGACAGCAGTCTTTGTCCTTATGCTAGGTCCTGGGTGCATCCTGAGACATGGGGCTGTCCCCATGATGTCCATACTGGCCATTCCTGCCAACGGCCTTTAGTTCCCCATGGTTCTCCAACGCAGTCCCTCCCTCATCCTCCACCTCAGAGACTGCAGACTCCAGAGCCCTCAGCTCCCCACTCCTCTGCTCTCACATAATCTCAGCTGCTTGTTCACTGAAGAGCCCAAACTCTGCCAACCAAACTATCCATCCTACCTCAGATCTACCCTAGAGCTACTCCTGTCCTCCCCCTCTACCCCAGACACCTCCACTGTGTCCAGCGCCTGGACTCAAACCCGTATGTGACCAAACAAATGAGCTCCAGCCAGCCAGCTGGAGACACCAGCACCAGCTCCACTTCGCAGCCCTGCCCAGCTGTGCCCTCCTCCTAGGAGCAGAATGGTGGCTGAATGGTCCTGGTCTGCCATAAGGACAGTGTGTACAAGAAAGGGACGTGAATTCTAACATACTTGGCTTGCAGCTAGTGTCCCCAGCCCCGTGGCTGGCTGGGCACCAGTATCACTTGGCTGTCCCCCACCGTGACATTTACTGAGCGCTGCAGGAATGCACGGCAGACCTCTGGGCTCAGCTATACTCATCAGGCTGTAGAGCCCGTGTGATAAGACAGTTTGGGTTCCTGCAGAAAAGATGGGAAGAAATGGGAGAAAGCAGGCAGAGACGAGTTTCTGCCCTGCTGCTAGGCAGCTCTGCAGGTGTTGTCTCAGCTTCAGCTGGCAGCAGGCAGCATGGGACAGAAGAGGGATCCAGCTCCGACCTGAAGGTTGCTGTGCTGGGCTCTGGGGCTCCGTCATGCTGTCTACTCAAGCAAAAACCCCTTACAGAGCAGTGGGGGCCTGCAGCAATCCATCTTCCTATTTAAGTCCTACCCAATATATTTGTTCTTGCCTTACCTGCCTACAACCAAGCTAACCACCTCAATTCCACTACTAGCCTTTTGGTGTATTTTTGTTTGGTTGTTTGTTTTGTGGGTTTTTGTTTGTTTTGTTTGTTGTAAGGGGTAAAGCAACCCAAGCCACCCAAGCCCCTTTATCTGGGACGCACGCTGTACTCAGCAGTCAGTAAACACCGCTTGGCAGGGCAGGACCGGGCTGCTGCAGCCACCTGGCTCCCTGGCAGGCAGCGATCTCACATCGCCGTGATGAGACCAGCGGCCAGACGCTGTGCCACCTAAATCAGCTGAGCCCCTCAGATGAGCGCTGTGGTTCAAGGCCTGGGGGATACAGCAAGGGTCCTGTTGGCACCTCTGCTTCCACAAAGTATACAGAAAACAGGTAAAGTGAACACTTGGCACGAACTTGATCACTACTGTAGCTTGGCAGCATCTGTGAGCAAAAACCAAACCACAGCCATAAAGTATGGAAGCGTCTGGTCCCTTTCTCCTGTTGTTTAAATTTTAAATTTTGCCTGAAATGTCTTTCCAGGCAGTGGGAATCAGCTTTACTTCTTCCCATACATGAGCAGTGGAAGCGCAAGGCATGCCACCTCTCTGAGTTCCTGTACCTGTGGGGTGTTCGCAGGCTGCGTTCACCTCTGAATTACAGAATGCCAACCCAAATCAGGGCTCTGTTGTGCTAACAGTAAGAAATAAATGCTGTCATGCAGAGTTTGCTGCCTTTAGAGGCGAGAGAGTGCATTTACAATTTTATAGACTAGAAACACAGTCTGAAGAGCCTATTTAAACTACATTTAAGTTCCAAGAAAGACTCTCCTTGACTTCCCTGGGTTTTGGATCATGCTCAGGGAAATTAAGCAAGTTGCCAAAATGCACACAGTGAGTTTGTAGAGAAGCCAGAAACCAAAAACTAGATTTGCCGAGCTCAAGCATTCGTACTCAAGCCACTCCACGGCTGGAGGTGCTGGAATGGCAGCAACAATCTGCTTGAGTGTGAAATTCTAGCTGCCAACCTGGCAATGTTTTTATTTCTATGACCTATTCCATTGCTCAGATCCAGGATTTTCCTTGAGCAGAAAAGAATTACAGAGAAGATTCAGCATCATCACTGGACAAGCACTAACATGCCCATGATAATTCATTAGCCACAGAGGAGAAGGAAAGAAACTCTCATTTTCAGGAATCAGGACATACATCTGGGGCACCGTCTTGCTGAACGGAGAATCAAGGACGCAGCTTTATGCAGCTAAGGGCCCAGCTTTCTGGGCTGCAAGCTCACCGATGCTTTTGCCTTCCTGGAGGCTTCTTGCAGGGGATGTTTGCTCCTCTGCTTGGCCACCACAAGCATGTCTAGTCCTGGGTGGTCAGCTGTCACTGCCTGCTGTGGTGACCCACATATTCACCCACATTGTGGAAGAATAAGGTGATGGACATTACCCAGAAAAAAATACATCCATTTTACCACACCAATTAAGTCCTGAGATCCTCCTTCCGTTTCATCCACAAGTGAGTCTGGCATTGCTTTTTGTTTGTTAAGCCTCACATTCCAGCTAAGGGGCTTTTTGTAAAGAAAAGTAGTTACTGCCATGGACAAGGGATTGTTTGGAATCATTTCATATATCAACCAAATGCAGCCTTCTCTGTGGGGAAATGCAGCAGCAATTTACCAGCAGTGGCTAGGGATGAAGACAATTGTACACAATGAAAATTGCAGAGGAAACTGTATATATATCTGCACGTACAGACACCTGATTTTGGCTAAGGTACTACAGTCAATTGTTAGAAAAGTATCACAAAAGGTTTTCTGACTAAATGTCCTTTAGTTTTGGATCTGATAAAAGCATTTTTCTGGCAAGAAAGGGAGGCTGTGAATCCATTTGAAGTAGGAAATTTGAAAATAGGGTATTGTATTCTGAGGGAGTTTATTTAAAGATCTTCTTGCCACTGTTCTAGGTTCTGAAGATCTATTTTTATGCCTTTGTTTTCATTTGAAAGAGAACACATTATTCCAACTGCCCTATGACTAGCAAAGATGGTTATGAAAAGGAAAAGAAATGATCATTTCCTTCTCTTCACAGCCAAGGAATTTGCATCTTATAATAATGGATGTAAATTTAACAGACTTTAACAAAGCAGAAAGCCCACACATCTGCTGAATGCGGTGGTATCCCCCCCATACAAGTCACTCTGTATGGGGGACACGGGAAATCAACTGGAGCACTTGAGAAAGGATGTGTATTTGGGGAGGGTCTGAAAGAAGAAAATGCAGCAGAATGACAGACATGCTTCATGACTATAAGTCTTTAATCCTCATTTTATAAAGATCTGGACCACACCATAGATTTCAACCACTGCTCAGAGCCATGCCATGCTCTAGGAATGACATTTTAATTTGGACATGGCTGCCCTGTGGAGAGTCACATTTGAGAACCAGCTTTAAAACAAGTCATTTGTATGGTGTATATCAAATACATATTATTTCTACAGGGTCCAATGCTGCATTACAAATTTTAACATTTCAAATTTTCATCCTTGAGACCAATGGGAATTTAATGCATGGAACAAATGGCAAATATAGTTAGCAGTGCAGTGTTTCTAGGCAAAACAGTGGCTTGACCTCATCTGGACCTGCCTGGCACCCAGGCACTGCAGAACAGCTAGTAAGACTTGGCAAAGAATCGCAGTGCGGTAATGAGAATGATTTTTTCCACTCCTACAGAGAGAGAACAAAAACACAAATTTACCTTAGAAAGGGAACGAGCAGGATAAGCAAAAGCCTGAGATCTAGGAAGGGGAGAGCAAGCACTTTTCTTTGCTGTTTCCCAGCACTGGAACAAGTTAAAAACTGGTGAAACAGCATCGTGCCAAGTTCCAAACTCAGGAGGAGACTGCCCTGCCCCTTCCCACACCATCGTGGCTCCGTGGGAGCCTCCAGTGCAGGATGGCCAAGGCTTTGAACTTAGGAAACAAGAAGAGACTTGACATGTTAATGAAGTATGAATATTCCATACTAAAGAAATTATTTTAAAAGAACATAAAATCTAGCTTACAAGATGTAGACAGACCTCAGCTATTAAAATGAAGGGCTCGGGGCTTCGTGGGGTTGAATTAGCCTCTAACACACACAGTGAGGGAGTCTCAGACTTTACTCCTTTGCCTTGGAAAAGGGAGATGGAACTGAAGAAGGCTCAGGAATTACCATATTTGACTTGACCCATTTCTGGCAAAAAGAGGCAAGAGCCAGATGACATGGTAAGAGATGAAACTGCCAGTCGGCTTTTAGGTGGAAGCAGGGTGCAGGGCAGTGATTATGTGGCTGCTTGGTGTCAGCACATGCAGCTCTTTAGAAGCCATTAGATTTCTTTCATGGGGACTCTGTCGTGCTGCCTCCATGGCAAAATCAGCCTAATAAAGTATCTCAGTGAAGCAAATGGGATAGCCAGTAATGTGTGGCTCAGTGTGAGCTTTTCACCATTCAAGGTAAGCAAAGAAAAAAAGGCTAATATTTGGGAAGAAATAATTTTCTGACCAAACATGCTGTTTTAGAATAACAAGACCTATGTGGATTTCCATTGCATCCGCTGCAAGTCCTCTAAGAAGGAGAAAGGGGGGGATGGATAAATTAGTGTCAAGTTTCAAGTTTTTCTAGATTAAATATTTTGATTTTTCTAAAGTGGTTCAAATAATCGTCTTGTATTTGACAGACAGTGTCTGTAAAAAAGTACTATATCTGCTCCAATTTGAAATATATGCTGTCAGTAAGGCAAGTGAAGAATGGATTCTATTTGTCACCATCAAAATACTCATGTGTTTGGTCACAGAGTTATAATGCCAGCATCTCCACAGAACTATAGTTATAAGAGTGTTTAGGGAAGATTTTCAGATTTTAACACTTGCTTTTCCCTTCCCTAGTACAGCCTTGCAGAGCTGACCTTGTGCATTATATGCACAACTGGACAAAAATAAATGTTTTTATCCACCCAGACTGTCTGCAAAGTGGTTTGTCAAAACCAGCCTCCCTGCTCACCCATTTGTATCACATTATATTTATTTGCCTCAATAGTCCTAGCACATTAAAGACCTCCAGAAACAGTCTGTTCTTTTTGTATGCCTCAGTCTTGCCAAAATTGAGCAGCTGAAGCACCGTAAAAAAGGGGAATTCCCGAGTCTGCTTCACTTTTCTCCATGGCTTTGCTTACGTCTATTAAACCTGAACTCTGCAACTAGAGACTATCATGTTCCTCCAGAGCATCCCCCAGCCAGCTTTTCAGGCCAACTTACACTACTCACCGTGACCAAGCGTGACAGAGTGAAGGTGCTTAATCCTTCAGGATTATCTCCTTGGACAATAGAAATGCACGCTTTGATGGGGCAGAGGAAAGCCACACAAACGGCTGTGAGTACAGGTCTTGCTGTAGGTCAGAGGAATGTAGCTTAGAAGGCTGAACCGAAAGTTGTTGTGCACAACCACTATACACACACAGGTCTGAAAACTCCGTCCTGGGGAGGGCTATAGTACATCCCTTCCAATCTCCCCTGAAACCCACCCTTGCAGCGAAGCCCCGATGCTTTCCAGAGCGCAGTTTGACAGGAAACATAAAAAGGTACTCTTTCTCTTGACTTTCAAACAGGCTACTTTCAAAGTAACAAACTTGGAAAAAGCTGATAAAGCACAACTTAAATGATTCATATCTTCATATCTTCCAGTTCTGCAGGTTGGGTAGGGCTTCAAAATGAATCTGCTGCTGGTCCTCTTCTGCTCCTCTCCTGCTGTTTCATAGCTGGATAATCATTAGAAACTGGAGCTCAGTGCAGAAATAGGACCATGTCGATGAAAAGAATCAATCTACACGGAAACCACGTGGGATGGTGTATTCCCCAGAGATGAGAAGAGCAAGGGGCCTTATCAGCGAAAAGAGGAAACTGACAGATTTACTAAGATGCATAACGCTGAAGCACAGCAGTAAGGAGCCAGACCAGATCCCAGCAGCACTGAGCTCCATCTTTTCTCCAGGTGTTGTCAGGAATCACTCTATGCTCTTTTCCTTCATTCCTCTCATCCCTTCGCTGGGATTGCTCCAGGCTGAGGACGTGTTTTCTCCTGTACACATACATGGCACTTGACAGCTTCAGTTGGGGTGACCCTTCAATCAACACTGCTTCTTTACTTGTTTGCACTTAGAGTGCTCTTCTGCAGCTCCATTTCACCATGAGAGAACTGTTCTCTGAGCAGGTCTCTAACTCAGCTTCTGAAATAGGGGGAAGCGGAGATGTTTCAGTAGGTAGTACAAAGACAGATGACATAGGAGAAAATGAAATAATGAGAATGTCCCAGAGCAGAGAAAGGAAGATGAGATCTTCAGGAGTCAGAGAAGAATAGATAAGACAGAAAAATCTGTTAACTTTCTCAAAGAAGCTGTCATGCCTTTGGACACAGTGATATTAATGTCTAAATTAATACTATAATTATTATATACTATTGTTCATGTGCAACGGTCAGTGAGAAGAAGCCAGCCCTTCAGATTTGCTCAGTTACTCTGTACTCTGTAATTCCGTTAATACAATAAATAGTTGATTTTAGTATTGCCAACCATGTTTTGTTGTAAGAAATTGAAAGTGTAAATGGGACACACAGAGGAATTTCTACTCTGCTTCCTTCCCTTCCCTTCAGTTCCCTTCCTTATCCTTTCCGTTATCATTCTGCAGTGACCTGTAAGTCATTTAGCAGAGGGCTGGCTTGCATGCCCAGGACAGATGTCAGGCATGGCAGAGGAGAGAGGTGACTGATCTGCTCTGCAGTGTCTCCACAAGCACCGTTTATTTGCTGCACACACCCGATCTACTTCTGTACTCCATCACCACGGCAGCTTATTGACATCCAGACATCCTTGCAGACACCCTCACGGCATCTTCCCATGACTGCAAATGAGGGGAACACAGATGCCAGAAGGCATCCTGAGTGGGAGACAGTTCATAAAGGAGGGAATGTAAAGTGGGAACACATCTGAGGGGGTACTCCTCAGAGTCATCTGACTGAGTTGTCTCAGCACCTACAGCAAACCTCAACAAACAACTGCTGAAAGAGGACAAGGCCTGGACACGCTACAAGCTCCCTAAAATGCAAAGAAATCACAGCATTATGCCTCGGTTGCAAACACTGCACTCAGATCGGGCAGGAGTTCTCCAGAGACTGGTGCAAGGACTAGGACCGGCAATGTCTTTGGTGACATCTGTCCCATCACACACATGAGCACATCACTAATGCAGAGAAAAAGTGAGATGGTGACTTGGGAAGGGTTCATACACAGCACTTTTTGACCTTTCCTCTGAACATCTTGTATCAAGAGATGAAGGAGAAAGAGCTGAGCAGAGCCATGAAAAAAGAATCAAAAGAGATCTGCCTGCGGGTTGGCTTCTTTTGAACAGCCAGACACAGCCACAGAAATTTCCATTCCTAAAAACACCAGAACAACCAAAGTCTAGAAAAACAGTTTTTCTGGTGACACAACAGAAGCCAGTTGAACTTGATAGGACAAAGCCAACCAAATCTGGATGTCCAGGCTGTCATGTCAAGAAGACAAAGCCCCATTTCCCACCAGCTCCCAGCTTTAACTTGTCAGTAGCCAGCAAAGCCCAGATCTATGAACACTAAAGGGACTGGAACAGCTCAAAATGCTGTGCTCACACCCGCACCCCAGTCTAACACCTACCTTGTGCTGCTGGATACAGCATGGACAAGTCCGAAGTCCTTCAAGAGCCCCTTTTGGAGCCCTGAGAGCCCTGTTTGGACTGCTGTGTTCTGACAGGGTAGCATATTGCCAAAGAGGTATAACCGTACATCCACATAAAAGCTAAAGAGCAGCAGACCTTTGGTTTGGAAATCAACACTACCCCCCTCTCACTCATCTCCAGCAGGGGTAACATGCCCAAACACCTTGGCCTCTGGGATCAGTAAGCAGCATTTACTAAAACAGCTAGACAGGTTTTGCAATAGCATTGTTCACCTGCTCTCCGTGAAGCTATTTTTAGTAGGTCATTTATTTGAGAGCCGGCTCTGGGAGTATCAGTTTCCTAGTCAACTGGGCAAATTGGGCTGTGTTTGCTGTTTGCTGAATTTCTATAGAAAAAGCACTTAGGGGAAAGGAGAAACATGAGCGAGGCTAAGGGAACAGGCCTTCCAGATCTCACTGATAGCACAGAGCTCGCTGTGGCCATGCCATTTTGACCTGCTGCCCTCCAGCCACCTGTGCATGAGCTTTGCATGGCCACTGCCATCGCTGCATCAGTGCTGGCATTGCGCTTTTTGACAAAGAAAGCAGCAAGGATTGTCCACGTGTCAGTAGAGAGATCACACATCAGTTACAGCCTCTGCCCCAAATCCCCCTGGTTTGGCTCAGACTTGCTGCTTTCCCGGATCAGCCTTCAGCTGGAGGAAAATGGCAGACATGCAAATACCCCGCACTGGACATGGAGGACCCAGCCTTTGCCTGTAGGGAAATTGTTCCTGTTTTGACTGACTTTTACTCTGCATACAAAATAAGGGGAACGAAGGGCTGGTCCTGCTGTCTGGAGCCCTCCCGGCCCTGCTGCTGTTGCAAAGCTCTGTACCACGTACACCATCTGCAGCTCTGCTCCAGCTGCAAGTCACACCAGCTGCTCAGAGCTGCTTCTCGCTCAAGCAGGGTTAAACCTCGGCATCTGCTGCACTGGTCCACGGAGGAGACCAACCGTGAGCCCCTTCGAATGCTCCCGGGGTATGGCACAGAGACAAATTCCCCACGTTGCAGCTGTACAACAGTCAGCTCTGAGCAGAACCGAGCCCGGCACAGCCTGCATGGGCAGAAGCCCCAGCACGGCCAGTACACACCGGTCTGTTGGCACGTCCAAGGACTGGAAAGGAGCCCCCCCCACACTGAAAGTGCCCTCTTCTGGCCCTCACAGACCTGCCAGCTTCCTCCACGAATGCCACCAGTCATTATCCGGCCCGGTTTGTTATTTCTCTCTTAATAGCCCTCCTGAAGTACCCTTTGAGGATAGCACCACGGTGAACTCCTTTGCCTGAATACCCCCTTTATGCCCCCATCCACCATCCCACTGGGTTACAGCCCACTGAAGGACAATCTTCCCTTACTATTTTCTCCCTCCTCCCCTTCAAAAACAACATTTCTTCTTCTCCAGGCCCTCCCCAGCCCCTTTGAATTTCTTGAAAGGTCGTGACAGTCATTTCTCATGGCAGCCGAAGAAGCACCCCTGTCTCAGTGAGCCACCTCTGTGTCACTGGGCTCTTGCATCCTCCCATGAAGCTGCCACAGGGCTGGAATTTGGGAGTCCCCCACTATCCCCATCAGCAGGAGGCCTGGGGCACATGGGACACCCCCTGTGTTTCACAGGAGTTGCTTCTGCTGATTTTTCACTCCCCTTTAGTTCTGCAGCCCATTAGTGCAGTGAATGAGGTACATTTGGGGGCATCTTTGTGGGGGTAAAAAGGAGAGTAGAAAATGGCCTGAATCTCAACCATGTTCTTCTGATTCTGTTTCAAAACTGGGTGTAATGCTCAAGCCTCACTGAGGATCAGCTCTCCATCCTCCTCCATTTTGGCCTCACTAAAATGGCTCAGCTCAAAGTCTGATGCCCTGGGTTCCTTCGGGTTGGCATACACAAGCACCAACTTTTATTTAGTAGTGTCTCTTGCCTCACTACCGTTTCTGCATTAGTAGTCATGAGAATTAGGGGAAGACAAACGTTTTCAGACTCAGCTGATGGCAGGAGATGTGAAGGGAGAAAACCTCCCTGAACCTTTCCAAGGCAGAGCCTGCTCCTCAGACACCAGCAATCTTGACAAGACCTCTGGTCTTTCATGCCTCGTGTTTCCATGGTCAGTGTCATGTTGAAAATCAGGTCAGTTGCCCAACTGTCATGCATACCGAGTCCCTGCAGTCACTTTCAGACAGTTCCAACCCTTACCCCAGCCGAAAAAAATTTGAGGTAAGCTTTCAGACTGCCTGTTTGAATAAAGCTCAGTGATCCTCCCTGCTTTCATCACTGCTCACTTTATTCCATGCTGTGTGGCACAGACGGCAGGCAGAAGCACTGGGCAGGGGCAGCAGAGCATCCTGGTGGTCACACAGCCCAGCAGGTACCGTCTGAGCACAGCACAGCAGTCTCCACTGCCACATGGGCTAATTGTGGCCATGTGAGATAATTGTGAAGACAGGAGTACCTGGCCTAGGAAAAAGATCCTGCCTAGCATCTGCCTACACTAAGCGTCCAGAAACCATTTAAAATGTCAGGGAAAAAATAGAGTAATGTGGAATTTGCAAATTCAGGCCCCTGACCACAAGCCAACATGTGAGCAGGAAGACAAGAAAGTCACTTGCAGTGAAAAGGAAATTAAGAGAAAAAGATGGAATTTATAATTAATCCTGTTTCCAGGGATTGGAACGTTGAAAAAAAAGGAAAATCCTATAAAGAGATGAACAGAGCCAACACGGTGGACCTAGGTACATTTTGGTTTCCAGTACTCCTGCAGCACGGCTGTGGTGAACGGCCTCTCTGGGCAGGGTTTGCCAGCTACATCGTCAGTGGGTTGCCTTCCCTCTCACAGAAGTCACTCCAGAAATGTAACTCAACTATTCCTGCTCCAGCACAGAAGGGAAGACCAGCTGCTAACCTGTTTGTTTCAGAAGCTGAGAAAGCAATGGGGAGAGAGTGTTACCCAAGGCAAGTCCGTAGGAGGCCCTGCACCGCCTGGCAGCTTCCCACTCCCCTCCCGCGTGAGCATGCTGCAGATAGCATTAACGCAACGCACAGCGTAACTCGCCCACTCATCCAGTCGATGGCAAAAATACACCAGGAACAGAAAGAACAGGCTCAGTAGAAACTGCTCAGCCACTGCAAGAGGAGCAGCTCTGGGAATCAGAGGCAGCTGCAGGGCGAGTGATTAGCACGGAGGGGCCACCTCGATGGCCGTGCATGGGCAGAGGAGCTTGCCGCAGCCTTTGCCTGGTTGCTGTGTCCCTGTGGCTGTAGCCAAGCAGCACGGAGCTCAAAAAATCCCCAGCTTCTCTGTCCCATCCGTTCTCTTCCACATATGGAGGGCAGTATAGAAACTGTTAAACAAAACATGGCTAAATGGGTGCTGCTGTGGGTGCTCGGGTCGTGGCAGTGATGGAAGTAGAAGCCAGCTCCTTCTTGCTGGGACCAACCTCATGGATGCTGAATGAGGACTGTTTTTTCTCATCATGATAAGCATTTCATCCATTAGGCAGAAGCTCAGACTCACAGCCCTGAACCCACGGCTGCTCCATGGCACTTACAGCCCATAGGTGTACCACATCCTTACACACGCAGCGATCATCCCGTGCCGATGCACTCACAGGATCACGCAGACACAGTGCCGATCGAGCCCCTTTTACAAGTGAACCCTTTATGCTCTGCCTTGATGTACCTGAGGAACAGACCTGCAAATCCTCCCCAGCACGTAAGGCTGAATTCTGCTCCTCGCAGACTCATGTGTCCCAGCAGGAGATCAGTGCTGAACGAGTAACTCCCCTTACGTTTAAATCTTTTGATGAATAAGATGCTCGCCTGCAGCTGCCAGTCAGTGCATCAGGCTCCTCATTATGTTTTAAAATATGAAATGAAGAAATTGACTGAAATGTCAGGCAGCAGCCTCTTGTCCTGCCTTTTATGAAAGAGTAAGTTTAAAATAATAAGAAGAAATAATAAAACCCTGTCACCTCTGCAGTTCTCTCCATTATGCAGGACTGAGTGTGATAAGAATTTACAGACAGTAGAGGCTGCGTTGTCTCCGGCTGGGTTTACCCAAGGCCTCTGGCTGCCCTCTGTCACAAGGGCAGCTTGCAGATACTGCCATGTCCCCGGGACCTGGGCAGACGGAGGCGTGCAATTTTTGCTTGAGTTCCCCAAGCCTCTTTCCCTCAGCGAGCCAGCTCAGGACATGCCCCTGAAATGCTCACCAGGCAACGTCAGAGCAACAGGAACTGCTGGCATCGGGGAGAGATTGAACTGACGGAACTCCCAGCAGCAGAAATTCAGCAGCACAAGGCTTACAAATAGCCATGCTAATTACCACCTACTGAGACAATAAGTCAGGTTCGCCGGGTCTACAGTTCAAAATTTGTACCAATGTAGATCTGGCAGAACCCGCCCTTCTTTGCCTTTATTTCAGTTTAATGAGGTGAATAGTCCAGCCGGAAGGACCTGGGGCCCAATCCTGCAACATTGCTCAGGAGGAGCCTGGGGTCTTTTGCAGAGCCAGGGAAGAGGTCTGGGGTTTCGACATATATTCCCTCGGACTTAAGCTGTCCTTGATTAGCCTTGAAAGAGGAGCGAGGTACTGGAAGTGTTGGGAGCAGATCTGAAAGACCCTGAGTACATCAAGACCTCTGAGTTTAGCACGTTAGTTTAGAGTTCAAAGCCCTAAATATCTTCAAATACCTCAAATTACCAGAATGTTTAGATCAAAAATCAAAACAGACAGTGGAGAAAATTTAATTTCTTTTACACTTCATTTCAAAGCGCTGGGTTCTTCAAACTGATAAAATTTGACCATTTGAAATTTTAGCTTTGTACAGCACAGCAGAAACTCATGCCAATTAAAAGATGAAAAAGTTTTTTGCTGTTTTCCTGAAGATAGCGGAATGTTAAATTTCTAAGGAGAAGATGATCCAAAACAAAATATTCTCCGAATGGCAGTGTGGTGAGGCATTGTAATTTCAGCAGGACTGCCTTCAGCCATGGAAAGCAAAGCACCAGAGCTCCTCCTGACCAGTTCTGTTCTGCAAAGTTTGCGTTTTTGAGGTGTTCGACTCCAGACTCAAGGTCTGCGAGGGCAAGGAACTGACTGACTAACAGATATGCTTCTCTTTGGAATTGAAAGTCAAAATTTTTTGACTAGAGGTAAATGATGAAAAGTGCGAACCACAAATTCACCATTCATCTGAAGAATAAAAGACTGAAAATAGGACTTGGAGGCAAACGCTATTAACCACTGTTTTGTGTAAGTGGTGTCTTTCACATGAGTTCCCTGCGTCTTCTGCCTTCAGTGAGAAGATTCAGACTTGCTTTGGTTTAACTATTTCATCAAAGAAAATCAGCAGTATTGCCAGCACTGACAGATGCCCGCACAAAGGCTGACAATTGGTAAGATTCAGCCAGACATGACAATGGTGCAGGTACAAAGGAAAGCAGTGGCTGAATACAGAAGGAGAAATTCCAGCTTAAAAATTATTAACATTTGCAGCACCTCGCATGAAGCTGAACAAAAGCACTGCTTTTGAAAGGAGGAAAGCTGTCAGTGCAAGGAAACATCTCTTTCATTGGAGTCCTCTAGTATTGGTTGGGCTTTAGTAAAGCAAGAAACATTTTCTTCCCCAACTATATACATATCCCATGACATATATTCTCTATATACTTATCCCATGACATATATTCTTTACAGCATTTTTATGAGCTTCTTTAGCTTCTTTTAGCATGGTAATTGTGTTGGCTGCATGTCCTGTCACTTAATTATAATCCTGTCATTGTCATTTGCCAGCTTGTCTAACAGAATAACTTTGCCATGTGGATGACATCCAATTAAAGAGCAGGGGGGAGAAGGAAGGAAAAATATACAAAAATGTGATATCGATCTAAAATACAATTGCTTGATGGCCTTGTGATAAAGTCCCTAAGTTACAGCTCTGATAAACAGAGTCCACTTTCATCCGCAGGCTTCACGCACATTTGTTGTGTATACAAGAAAGACTTAGCTTATCCTTTTATTTATTTTTTCTGGGCCAGCACAAGCCAAGCTCCTGACTAGCTCTGGCAAATATTTTCTGCTACCACAGGAATGGAGCTTTTCCCCTTCACCAGGTGCATGCAGGTACAACTCCAACCTTAAAACAACCTCTGCTTGTGAAAAGAGCTGGCAGAAGGATTGGAAGGGAAAGTATGGGTGGAGAGCTAAGAGACATCTCAGAGAAGTTTAAAACTCAGTCAGAAGGCAGTAATGAATTAATCCTTAATGCCTTGTATTTTTTATATGAGGTTTCTTTTCTATCTATCCATCCCTGCCTCTGCTGACTAGCAGACACACAGCTGATGAAGCTGACACCCTCCTCCACTGCAGCCTCCCTCACCAGCTCCCACCCAAGATCCAGGAGAGAAAATCTGGCAAGTCCTGCAATAATACCTCATCCACTGCCTCCAGGACGCTCGTTATGTTCCAAGACCCAAACCAGGCCTTGAGGCAGAGTCTCTTAATCAAAGCATTTAACACACAGAACTAAGTTTACTGTGGCTATCCTATCTGTCCTTTCTAGCATGGGTGTCTCCAGTAAGCTGTCTCTACAACCCCTTACATGAGCAAGTATTGGTGCATTGGCTGTGCCACTTCACCCATCCGTGTGTGCTCTTAGCTCACACGTGGTCTCTTACAATAGCTCAGTTCGCTCGTGGTAATTCATTAAAACTTTTATTTGTACTTCAGATGCTAGCTGCAGAAGCCCAGGATATCCTCTTCAGCACAGATAAGGCCATCGGATACATTTTGTTACACGCTCATAGCCATTAGAGGCTTACATGCATTATTAAATGATCGCTACCCAATCCCATACTTGAGCATCCCAAGAACTAAGGAGACATTACCACTGCTTCACAGCCATAGAAATTCCACCCCTAGAGACCTCATAGATTCCCTACTGTATACTCAATGTCCTTTCCCACAATGAGTATTTATGTAACTACAATTAACAGGGAGCAGGAGCAAACAAGTTTTCTTTTTTCCTTCTTTCCTGGACTGATCACAGCTTTCTTCTCAACTCCTGCTTCTGCCCCCAAGGAGCTGTAAGAAGCCACACAATGTGCAGAGTGCACGGGCTGATGGGGCCAAGAGGGAAACTCCAAACAGGCAGGTGTAAGTTAATTGAGCATGGCAGAGAGAAGAAAGACATATTTTTCTCTTTTCCATCCAGAAAATCTCATGAGGATAAAATCATGGAATCAAAGCTGGATTTACAGGAGTCTTGGGGTGAAAGCACCAGAAGCTGGGGAAGAAAAGGTAATCCCCAGCTGGCTTTGCCCAAGGCAAGGCTGACATTGCCACACCTGAGAAGAGGGAGGAAGAAAAAATCTGCTGCTTTAATGGAGGTTACACTAAGAGGGGTCAGCGTGCTTTTAAATTGATTTATGAGTACACACACTGAGGTCTGCATCAATTTAACCAAAGCAATTAAAAACCTGATGTTAGCTTAATCGGTTCAAGTTTTACTACAAGCAAGGCTTAAATGCTGAGATGTTTCTCCAGAAGAACAGCATGTTGAGCTATTTGTCAAGTGTTTCAAAAGCACAAGTCCATGTTAATGTCCTTTGTCCCTCTTGAGCACACCAGTACAGCAGCTGACTGAGGGCTCCTCCCAGGGTGATCAAGGTCTGTAACACCTAATTCACATTTTTCAGACAAGATCCTTGTGCCCCCGCTGGAATCTTTTCACTGAAAATGTGGCCATGAGTGCCTTCCCTTTCTATATGAAAACCTATATGAAGATATATGAATATATATGAAAACATAGATATCAATATATATGAAAATAAATATGAAAACCTCCAATAAATAGAAAGCCAGTGTCAAAGTCAAATATAAGTTTGTTTCTGTAAATACAAAGCCAGGAAATGGTTAGGATATCCACAGATGGTTCATTAATATCCTCAATCTTAGCATCCAGAGGCTTCAATAAAAGCCTTTGATTTAGCCCATCTTAGTTGGCAATCTGAGTTTCTTGTTCATCGTCAGTTCTTAGTGTCCTGTGAACAACTTCCCATTCCCTTAGTGTAACATAAGTACCTTAATTAAATGGATGCAAACTGAACCACATACCTGCTAGCAGGGGTGAGCATGCCAAGCTGGGAGAAATAACATCTCTTGCTCCCCTGATCTCATGTTCATTTGCAGACCTGAATAGGAGCCAAATCTTTCACAAACATGCCTTCGCTGCTATTTCACAGCAATTGCTATGTAGCATTATAATACGTGAAATCACTAGGCAGGCATTTCTCAACTACAACAAAATATCCTTCGGCTTAAAACGTTTTTATCCATGTAGCTAACGTACAGCCTGCATGTGAAGCCATCTCCCAGCATGAAACACTCTCCTTCCTTGCTAGATTTTTTTTTTTTCCTGGAAATGGATGATTTGATGCTAAAGGTGGGAAGGAAGAAGCTCTTAGTCTTGCTTAAGTGAAAATCAAGGCTACAGAAAACTTTACTAAAGCGAAATTTTATCTTAGCTCTTTAAAAAACTCTCCACGACTGCTGTCTGGTGACTATTTCATTTGCCTGTGTTTCCATGCCATATGAGAATCTTGTCTGATTGAAATCTGCTTTGAAAGAGAGTGGTAGCATGCTGGTGAGAACAGGCCTTCTCTTACACCCAGACATGCTGAAACATGAACTACATCCTTAAGGGACCACTTCTCCAGGTACTTCTAGAAGTCCTTAAAAATCACCAGCTCGTCTAAGATTGCCCATCCAAATTGTACAATCTCAAATAGCTTGGAAAAAGAACATGCTTTTCCCATACCCTATTTCATGTCCTGATCTATCTGGTCCATCCATTTAGAGATCTCATGTGCAAATGCACACCCGTCCTCTAAGTACTCCTGAAACTGAGCTGCAAATCTGGAATGCGTCAACACATTTTCCTTGGTTCCATACATCTGCTAGCAACCGGGAGCATTAATTAAACACTGGTGATGTCAACACACACATTTTGCTGGCCCAGTTTATGGGCACAGGTACAAGGAAAAGGAAAAAGAGAAGTAAAGCAAGCAGGAACAGGAGCTGACCATGCAGACCTGTCTGTCCTCAGGCAGGTCAGGGAGGTGAGAGCGCAGCCATTAACCACACAGACAGTGCCAGGAAAGGACAGTTGACCTGTCCATAATAAAGAAGCTTGGCCATTGCTTTACGTGGTCTCGCAGTAAAAGCAGAAATGCAGTTCATGTCTAAATAATTATCAACAGTAATTGTTTTTGCAACTACCATTCCAGCTTTTGCTCTGAGGTCTGGTCTCACGCAGTGGATCGGCCTCAGCGTTCAGAGAGCTCTCCTTGCCTTAAGCTGGTGTCAAGGGGTTATTCCGCTTCTATCCATTTGATGTGGGAAGTATTATTAGCCTCCATCACCCATGTGTTTTTCTTCATCCTCAGTATTTAAGGGAGCTTTTTCCACCTGATCCAGGCAAAAGCAGCTGGAGATCAAAGTTAATTTGTTCATATCAAAAGGCTTCACAAAAGCACAATTAAAAATATATCCTCCTAATCATAGTGGCCTTCTCAGAAGTGCAGACAACTGAGGGAGGACCAGAGTAAGTATCCCCTATACCACATTTCTATCTGATGCCTCTCTAAGGCTTGGTCCCTGCTACCTGCCAAAGCCAGCACACAGTAAAAGCAGAAGAGACCTCTGCGAACAAAAGTGGTGGAGGTCAGCTCTTCCCTGTGAACCTTTGATCACCTGTAGTTACTCCAGCTTTGTATTCTCAGATGTGCTATTTCAGATCCACTTTTCAGAATCACAGAATCATTAAGGTTGGAAAAGCCCTCCAAGATCATCTGGCCCAACCATCCCCCTACCACCATTGTCACCACTAACCCATGTCGCCAAGCACTATGTCCAACCTTCCCTGGAGCACCCCTAGGGACGGTGACTCCACCACCTCCCTGGGCAACCCGTCCCAATGCCTGACTGCTCTTTCTAAGAAATGTCTCCTCATTTCCAACCTGAACCTCCCCTGGCACAACTTGAGGCCGTTCCCTCTGGTCCTATCACTGGTTACCTGTGAGAAGAGGCCGACCCCCACCTCCCCATCCCTTCCTTTCAGGCGGCTGCAGAGAGCAATGAGGTCTGCCCTGAGCCTCCTCTTCTCCAGCCCAAACACCCCCTGCTCCCTCAGCTGCTCCTCACAGGACTTGTGTCCCAGGCCCTTCACCAGCTTCGTAGCCCTGCTCTGGACACACTCCAGGGCCTCGATGTCCTTCTTGCAGTGAGGGGCTCAAAACTGAACACAGCTCTCGAGGTGCGGCCTCACCAGAGCTGAGTACAGGGGGACGATCACCTCCCTGGTCCTGCTGGCTGCACTATTCCTGACACAAGCCAGGGTGCCATTGGCCTTCTTGGCTACCTGGGCACACTGCCGGCTCATGTTGAGGCGAGCATCGGTCAGCACCCCCAGATCCTCTGCACAGCTTTCGAGCCACTCTGCATCAAGCCTGTAGCGCTGCATGGAGTTGTTGTGCCCCAAGTGCAGGACCCGGTACTGAGCCATGACACAGTAGTTTTGCACTTTCTTATGCACAGCCTAGGTATGAACTTGGTGACAACCATACCTGAGAACTAGCTTCTTTTTTTTTTTTTTTTTAACTACCTTTTGTGTCTTGTTTTTTTTTTTTCTTTGTTGTGCCATCTGAGAGCAATTGTGCAAGGAAATCTCTACATGGGAGAGAAGAGAAAAGCTCATCAAAACTTGCTTATCTATTTATGTCACGGAATCATCAAGATCTCCATAATGTGCCTCCCTTTGGTAACGATCCATATAGCTGGAAGGCAATTTCCAGGCTTGAGTCCAAGCACAGAAAACTTAACACTTTTGTATTAACCTTTAGCACAGCCTTTACTATGTTGCACTTCTCAACTAGCACAGTTTTCTACTGAGAGTCACAATTCTCCTGCATCGAGAAGGAAAAAAACAACAAACTTGTTTTCTGTTTTCTTTCAAGCAAAGCCTGGGACTCTTCCCACTCGTTTCAAAGGCAATTTCAGCATTGTCTTGAGATTTACAGCCAGGATTTCATAGATTTCTTTATCATTCTTGACTGGGAATGATCTCAGGGTAGTTCTTCATTTTCGTCTGGGGTAACCAGTATTTTCCACTTTATCCTTTAAAAAGGACTGTAAATTCTTTAATTTTTAAGCTACTTTCCAATTTTGTTCTGAATGCTTCATGCAGTAGCCAAGAGAAGAGAAGCACTCCGCACAGATTTTTTACTTAAAACCTGCCTACTCCAAAAAATGTTTGTGTGTCCAACTTGACATCTGGTGTTTAAAGAGCTGCCTTGGCAACCTATGAATCAGAGGAACTATATATTAGGAGATGGGCATTGAAAGAAAACATGTCAACAGTACATCCCTAAATCTGTGACACTCCACCAAGAGAGACTTTGTCAACTCAGCTTATGCCAAAATACACAGTGAAATCCCCTTCAGAGGTTTTTAAGAAAGGATAGTTAATCACTGTCCATCAGTGCAGACTTTGCTTTGGGCAATGCGGGTTGATGAACGGTTAGTCTTTCCAGAGACAAATTCAAAAGGGAATTTGCTCTACTTAGTTATGCTGCCTGTGTTGGTCCTCCCAGCCCATTTTTCCAAAGATTTTCAAACTGGTTGGCTAAGTTTTAATGAAGTGGCAAAGGAGAAGCTGTTTTGTAGATATGGGATTATCTCACCAAGCTCCTGAAAGTTGCAAGCAGGACAGAGGGAAAAGACCTCTATTAGCACCCACCGGAGAAAAAGCTTCAGCCCCCTTGTTACCCCATTTCATTTCATCTGCTGACCAGCAAAATCTTGCTCAGAAGCAGTGTGCAGCCTCTTGGTTTGCTGGTAGCTACAGGCTGAGGAGAGTGCTGGAGGATTCCGGAGGATGGGACTGTAAGGCATGTCGAGTGGGGCAGAGCAGTATGGACACCCCCAGGAGCACCAGGCTGGATAAGCTTCAGTGTTTCTACTGCCCTGTGGTACGGTCGCTCTGTAATAAACCCAAGGTATTACAGAGTCACGTTATCTCCAGGAGCAGTGAAACATCAGATATCAAAGGGCTCACCAAAACAAATCACAGGCCCTGGCTGGGGCTGATCTGTTTGCTTATCTGTATGTGTTTTCCTCCTTCTGTCACTTTCTGAAAAAAAAAAAAAAAAAAAAAAAAAAAAAAAAGAATAAAATCCTATGGTCTTCCTTGCATCAGCTTCAGGAGAGGAGCCATCAGTTTAACAGCACTCCAATTAACCTTTGTAACTGTTCTTTTCATTAAAGTGCAAGAGGAAAAAATGTATCAGGTGGACTTCAACTTGCATAACTGACAGTCTGGCCGTCAAATCCTCCCCTCTCTTCCCCAGCCATACATGTTAACTACCAAGTTGTTTACTAATTAGACCTTCAGGAGCAGCCATCAGCATGGTGTAACAGCTCACAGGTTGCAAGCACATGCCAGCGACCACCTGTGCACCCCACGGCACCGCAGGATGAGATCCCAGAGGACAGCCCTTCCCTCCGGGCGGCGGAGGCCATTTGCTGTGCCAACATCACAGCGCATCGGGAGAGCCCTGGCCCGAGGTCAGCCACGGGTGGATACCAGCTGGTGGAGAACATCAACGGGCAGGTGGAAAGGAGGATACAGGAGAGCTAAGCTACAGGTGATGGAAATATTTGTAGCTGGGATGGCTCGAAGCCATTCTCTTGTTCTTCCTAAAAAATCATTTTTTAACCAAATCCCAGCAGCCTGTTTTTAAGTGCCCCCATTCTTCCTCCATAAAATGCGTTATGAACATTTACCATAATGAATGCAATTCTGTTTCTTTCAAAAAGGCTTAACCAGAACTGAAATGAAAAGCTGAGGTCATTTCACAAAGTTCCCTATCTATAACAGAAAGGGATCATCCTGGATAAATATTAGTGTGCAGCGACTGCTCTGGCAGCCTCTGTTGAACTACCACAGAATTTACAGCATTGATTTAATTTGCAGGTTTGTCCATTTTCCCGTAAGGCTTTTTTAAATAGATATCTAATACTTATATGTGCATATACAGTACTTTGCTGGAAGTGATTAAGCATTTATAATGAGACAACAATAAAGTGCATTTACTTTATTTGTTGTACTAACTATTTCATTTTGATGATTTAATACATATTGTAGTATCTGTTTATAAACACTGCTGTCCACCTAGGAATTAGCACAAAACGTTTGTTCATCAGTTATAACTTGTCACCAGCAGGTAGAAACAGGGATTTTGAAAACACTCCCTGCGTGCAGCAGGGAGAAAGAACAAGGTCAATGTGCTGTTAGAGGGCTGCTTCTGCAAAAATTACGCTGGTTTATTAAAGTTGTGATCCGTGCTGTGAACTTCTATCAGCACAGCTCTTCGGATACACCAGCTCTTGAGTAAAAATAAAATGCCCCTTGCCATGAATTTGATACGGTGTGCACAAATATTTGTGCATATCAGCATTAGCAGAGTTCTGGCCATTTCGTGGGCAGAGGTGGAAAATCTCACCCTGCAAATATTTTTGTTGAAAGTGCATTGTGACTCACCAGGCCACTGCATGAAACTATGACTCAAATTGTGCCTATTGCCTGTGATTAATCCATTGAGAAAACATCTGAAAAGAGACTAAAATAGAAGCTGGAAAACAACTGAACTTGAGGCAGGATGCAAGTCATTCAGGTATACTGGCTTAATTCACTTGGCTTCTCATCTCACAGAATCATTACGGTTTTAAAAGACCTCCAAGATCATCTGGTCCAACCATCCCCCTACCACTAACGTCACTCCTCTTGTGAAGCAGCAGGGATTTAGGGCAGTGGGCTTTCAGAGATCTGGAGGAAGAAAAGAGCCAAAATGTAAAAGGTGATCCAGGAGGGCACTACAAGGCATGAGCAACACAGAAGGTGATGTCTTCTAGCGATGACAGACATGGAAAGAGAAGAAAAGCATCAGAGAGGAAGAACGTCACCAACAAAACTAAAGGAAGAGCAATGTTGCTGATTTATAAGGCAACCTACAGGGCTGGAAGCAAACTTGGTTGAAGAAGCTGGTCAAAGAACCGAGTTTATTCATGCCTGGTGGAGTTTTCTTGGTATTTCCTATGACATGACAGTGTCAGCAAGGAGTTGCCAGCCAAGGCATGCTTGCACAGTTCACCCCAGGCACACCGTGCCAGCAAACACGTTGCATGCAGCTGCAGTGCTGCCCAGCCTGGGACATGCTCTAAAACCTGCCTGGGGACAACCTGGCCCTTTCTTCCCCTGGCCTCACACTTTGTATGGTAACAGCATTGTACAGGCAGAGGGGGGAACACACCGATGGCTGCTGCTCTAAGTGCTGATGTGAGATAACTGCTTCATTCATTTTTTATGAGGATATCTGCACAGATTCTAAATAAGGGACTCTTAGGAGCAAAACTGCAGAAGCATATGGTCAGTGTACAGCATTCAATGTTTTTTGATGGAACATCCATATAATGATCACCTACCTCTGTCCCAGAAGCCAGCTTAGCCCAGCTACTTCTGCCCTGAAAGAAATATTCATTAAAAAATGTATGGAAAGGGAGCAGAATTTTAATGGCAACCTGCAGTCAGGAACTGGAGTCCCACAGTACATCGGTAGGAGATGGACTTACGATGCCTGAGTAGTCCCTGAATTTGCCTTTATGATTTAAAAAACATGCACTTTTTCCATTGTTACTTTTTTAAAAGGGCAGAGCTCACCAGGAATATGGGAAAGGGAATAGTCTCAGTATTTTCTCTAGGTTTCTGGTGACCAATTTTTAAAACCGTCTTTTTCATAGATTTCAGACATATATTCAGACATTTTAAAGTAGAACATTTCTCAAGATTCCCAAGGACTAAGCTTATCATTTAAGTAAAAAACAAAACAAAACAAAAAAAAACACAGATCACATCAACTAACAACAGTAACCATGTCTTCTACCCAAATCCCAACAGGAAACTAGAAATAGACAGAAAAAGAAAGGGTGGAAATGATGGTGTAGGCATTTCAGGCACAGAATATGTTAAATGTTAGAAGAAGATTGGCCACAGGGTAAACAAAGAAAGAAAGAAAATTAAGAAGTTAAGATGTTCCCTTTTTCAGCTACTCTTACAATAAATAGCTGTAGGATGTTCAGAAAGCTGAACATGCCCTCTTTGGTCACTCCAAGGGAGGAATTACAGGATTCAGCTCCTGAAGTCATGTGATTACAAATGCCTTTGCTGCCAAAACTAATTTTCCAGTGCTTGCAACTGCAAAGAAACCCTTAAAAAGCCGTTCATTTTTTTTTTTTTTTTCCAGAATACTGTGTCTGCCTTGCTGCAAGTCCATAAAGAATTAGAAACAAAACCTGTTCTTTGTGCCAACAGCTATATATAAATGAAGTATGAGTGTTTATATATGTGTGGTCAGGTTTGTCGAGGATCAGCAAGCAGCTGTCCTGCCCACAGAGCTCTGAGATCCTTCCAGATAAGTTTTAATAAAGCAAGCTCTAGTAGCATTATCATTATTTTCCACTTTATTTCTTTAATTTGATTTCATGCCTCGCTTTTGTTTTGTTGGTGTTTTGTGCACTGCAACATTTGTAATCATTCATTATTCTGGTTGATAGAGAATGTATAATGTTTTAGCAGTGATATGACATTTACATTCACTTATGAGTTATTAGATGTCTTCTTATAAGTGATGAAGAATGTCAGATCTTGACATCTTGTATTTTGCATATTAACTAAGATTCCTTTGTAGCTTCATCTCAGTTGTTCACTGTCAGGACTCTTACCCTGAGACAGAAGCATTTATGCAGAGTTCATGATATGTACAGAAATAATAATTACAGCACCCATGCAATAACTTACATGCAGCATGTACAGTACGGATACAAGGCATGATTCTGCATCCTCACCCATGTGACTGTTGCAAAGAACCTACTCCTCTAAGAAAGCATGACTCAAAGTTGCAAAAACAGGTCTTGAGCGTATTGTAAAACAGAATTATAGCACAACTTAACTATCACTTATAAGCTGGAGCCTGCAGAGTAAAGAAATGGGTAGCTTTCTCATTTATTAAAATATTACTGTCATTGCCTACCATGAAAATGGTTATTAAAAACCTCAGATACCCACTAGTTATCCACAGCCTGCTGCTCACAGCACTGCCACGGGCAGGAGGAGACTGCAGTGCTCCCAGGTACCAGCCTCCAGCACACTGTTCCGTGAAGGATCAGCTCCCAGCACACACCAGAGCCCAGTGCTATACTGGTGCAAGGGGGGCATCAGCCATTTCCTGATAAAGGCACTGCCCCTCTCCTACAAGGCCCAATAACAAGGGATTAGATATCCCTATGGATATTTGCATGCCCAACACCAACCTCCCCTCCCAGCTTCTGGGAAGAGACATCACAGGTGGCATCTCTTATCCCCTCGTCTCTTATCCCCTCCAAGAAGTTACTTATGAAAGGAAGTGAGATTTCTGGTTTGTTGCCATGTCCTTTCAGCTATGCAGACAAACACACTGGAAAAAAAAAAAAAAAAAATGTATGCTCTGTCTATACAGTGTCTGTCTTTTCCTATGAGTTAAACTGCATATAATTTACCCCAGAAGCAATTAAGCACACTGTGGCAGGAAGGAAAACTGCATGTGGATGCCACACACTCTCCCCTTTATCTCTGTCTCTGTCTCTGAATGGTGCACAGAGGAAGAAGCACTGTTCCAAGTCTAACTGCTGACTCTTAGCGAGACTGATAAACCAGCTCACTCCTCACCTAGCTCTAGAGTGCCAGGAGACAAGCAACAGTTAGACACAAGTCATTTTTCCATGTCAAGCAATTTTCCACAACCTGCTCAGCTGCTGTGGCTTTGATTTAAGCCACTGCACCTCCAAAAAGAAGCATCAGAGCATCCTTTCCCAAGGCTATGAGATGCTGCAAGCAATTTCACGTTGCATTCATCATACATACAAACATGACAAACAATGGAATGAAGACTGTTAATGAAAACAACTAGCAAATAAAGAACAGGCAGATGGAAAGACTGCACAAAGGAGAGGAAAAAAAAAAAAAAAAAAAAAAAAAAAGCACAACAGCAACATGGAATAACATTCTTGCTAAGCATATTATGTCCAGGTAATCTTTTCACTGCTATTTAGGTACTGAAAAGACATTTCTCTCTTAGTATTGGCAAGAGCTCTCCCTAATTTTGCACCAAAAGGTGGCAGCACTCTAACCACCTTTAATTTGTTTGTCCCTGTTCCTGCTTCTATTTCCCAAGACACTGTAGAAAAGGACCTATGAATCACAGCTTTCAGAGTCAAGCAAGCATTTCCAAATGTTCCAATGAACTTACACCCCATTAAATTAACCTTTGTCCTTTCGTGGTTCTTTTATTTTATTTTAAAAAGCATTTTACAAGCAGCCTCATTTAAGCACAAGTTACATCACATCCACAGAAAAAAACTTTGGAGCCTGTAGATTCAAAGAATGCCAGCAGAGTAGACCATTCAATAGAGGAGCAGGAATAGCAATGCTGATAAGCTATTAAAACTCTTTTGAGATGAAATGAAACAGTTTCAAACACTTTGTCATTAAATATGAAAAAAAAAAGAAGAAGTCAAGGGCAAGCACAGTTTGAAAAAAAAAAAAATACTTAGGAAATGATTCTGAATAACACACTCCATCAATGGGAACATGCGCCAAGCAAAGACCAGAGAGCAGCTGGTTAAGAAGAAGAGCACTACAGATTCATCCCTACTTTGGATTTAGCTAGAAGCTCAGGAGAAACTGCATGTAATACTGCAACTTAGGGTAATGGGGTTAATAACACCATTCTAGCATATGCACTGTAACAGCACCTCAGTTAGCATCAGCACAATCACCCCACTGACTATCTGGGAGATGGAGGGGGAGTGAAAGTGAAATCGTAAATCATAACCTCTCAGTGTCAGCATATCTTGGTTATTCATTGATTCAAAACAGGAAAACAGTCCTGAAATCTAAAAAAGTAGATTTTTATATATATTTATTCAGAGAGCCACTGCTTCGCCCTACTTTGTTGCTGGTTCATTATCTACTTGAAAGCAGCAGAAAAAACAGTCCAAGCCCAAGCATAAAATTCTGCATAGATGCTCAGTCACAGGATTAACTAATAAATTCAACTCTATTTTTTTTCACAAATTTGGTTCACAAATTGTGCATGAGGAGTTTAAGGTAAAAACCTGATCTTCTTGAAGTCAGTAGCTGTTTTCTCCACTGCTTACCCTAAAATCCTAGTAAAATATATGTATATTTATTTCTTAGCTAAATGTTGGAAGCAAGAGAGATCTGAGCCAAAGATTTTCCCAGAGTTCATTTACTTTGTATGTGAGCTACTTAGTGGCTGTAAGGCTTGATCAGTCACCTGGTACTTGCACCCCCATTTGTTACTAGCGATGCTGCTGAGTGGTGCAGACTCTACCAAGATCACGACGGGCACCCAAGTGCTTCTCATACAGATCTTGCACGTATAGTTGCATGTCATTTTTTTGTAATTTCCATAAATATTCATGTGCTCTTTTCCTTCCAAACGCTCTCTTACAAACAATATGTACTTCTGTGAATGCTGATGAGGAATGGACAGAAAGGATCAGAAAAAACTTGCTGGAAAAATTGTTATTTTGATTGGAGTAAGTGTTCACACACATCTCTTCACTTTCTTCATTCAAGCATATACTTGCAGAAGTCATCCTTTTCATTATTAATTGGTTTTAGTTTCCTGATTTACAGAAGCTACCTTTCTGCCTGGCAGTACAAGAAGCAAGTCAACATGACACCATTAGGAATAATTACATCTCAGTTTCTGCACTAAAATAACTTATCGCCGTGGCAGCTGAAGCAAAATACATCAGTCAGACAGTTTTACTTCCAAGACACTACAACTTCCCTTATCAAAAGTATAACAGGCAAGATCTGATTGCTGTTTGCAGCCTATGACTGGCAAGGGATTCACGTTAGCACTTCAGTAGCAAGTGATGATACACTGCAAAATACCTACCCTATTCTATGTCCCTCTGAGACCATCACCCAGCCACTTCAAAGCAAGTCACTGCTCTCAGGTTCCTAACACCGCCATCAAAGGCTTTTGAGAGATCATTCTGGAATCAGAGATCCAGTGCAACAAGACAATTACAATGCGAGAAATCAGAAGAAAGAAATTAGAGACTGATTAAGAAAGATCGTCAGCACTTCTAGGCAGGGACCTCACCTGTATGCTGGGACCTCACCCATGTGCTGGGTAGTCTTATGCTATAGATCCAGAAACGAGAGATGCTTTTCAATCATCTCTTGAATAACTATCATTTATAACAACTATTTTGCTCACCTGAGCTTTTTTTTTTTTTTTCTCTCAATCTGGGAATTGCTCACATCCTTTGGAACTCCAGTTGTAACCTACCTTAGGACATAACTCCCAAACACACTTCAGCACATGCTGAAATAGTTTCCTGTCAAGGAAAGGTATGTTGAATAACAGTTAATCAGCCATGTAACCACTTGTTGCCCAGCCACAAAGGAAATGGATGATAACCAAACACCTGCAGGGGCTGTGCTGTCAGGAGCACAAGCAGATGCAGATCAGCCCTTGGATGCACACAAACAGTTCATTAAAATAGATAACTTAATGCATAAGAAGAGAAGCAAATTCAGGCTTTGCAGGCAGTGCCTAAGTTTTGAGATCTTGACTTTACCAACCTACTAATGCCCTCAGCTCTTTTATATATATATATATATATATATACACACATATTAAAGGCTGAGGAAAAGAACTATCCAGCTGTACTGATTTCTCACATGTTTTATCAGCAGAATTTGAATGTTCAGAATTTGAATCCACCACAATTGTTTTAGCTGTTTCAGTTAAACTATTACAAGGAATAGCAGAAAGCTGTTAGGTTCCTCACAGACCAAGGGATAGAGATGGTTTTCAGCTGTTTACCAGACAGCAGATGCAAACACCTGAGTAACGGGTCCAATTGCTCTTGTGTCAGATGCTTCTGGCCATCCCCGGCCTCTCCCTGAACTCCTCTTTGCCTTCTACCCACCTCCTCCTCCTCAGACATCCTTGGCAGTTCCTCCCAAACCACCTCCCACCCCTGATACCTGCTCTTTCCTCCCTTTTTATTCCCCCCTATTTATTTATCTATTCCCTTTTTATTCTAACATTCCCTATGAGTCAAACCCTAAGAGGCTGGTTTTCTTTTGGCAGCTTCTTCCATTATCTGGAATAAAAGGTGTTTCCAGTCACCCAGAAGCTCTAAGTTTAAAAGTTCTCGCCTAAAAATAGACTTAATCTATTCCTCATATTTTGTATCATGCAAATATAGCTCCTTTTGAAATATCTTGGTTCTCATGCACCTGTCATGTTTAAATTATTTTATCCACGTGCTAAACATAAGCCCCACTCGGCTCCTGTTGTATTTTAATGCACTTTTTGGACATTTCCCAGTCTGCACATTCCCCTCCTGTACCACCCCTGGGGTCTCGTACCCAGTTCCACTAGGCCTTTGATGGAGAGCAGCCAGGCTGCTCATTAGCCCGTTACGAAGCTGCTCATCAGTCCCTCTCCCAAGCTCCCCGTTACTTCAGTGGTATAGCTGCAGTAATTGGGCTGCATGTTTTTCAGGCCTGTATTAGCATTGCTTCAGCCATATGCTAACGGCCAGTCCTGCGGTGTATCCCACCAAGTCTCCCCCATGCTAATGCAGTTGCATTTTTGTCGCTGGTTTTGGGCTTATTTCTCGTGTGAATGGGAGAGTTTTGACAAAGCACTCAGCAGGCCTTGCTCCCAGCCCTGCCACGGGCACTGCCCGAGCTGGAAGGAGGACGGGATGGGGGCAAAATGCTCTGCTCTGGAAATGACTCCTGGGAGCCACACGCAGTCAGGACAAGATGATTAAACCATGCTAAATGATTAAAAGCAAGATTCAAATCTGACCAGAAAATATTTCAAAGCTTCTAATACCTGTTATAAAAACAATTTCACAGGTGCCGTGCAGTTGCTCAGCACTGGCCCCACAGACCACACCTGAGGGAAATTTCATCAGAGCCAGACCCCTGCTTCAGTCAAAAATATCTGGGGCCAGGAGAAAACACTCTCTCATAAAACCTGCAAAATCAGAGTCATTGGTGCTTCCCTCCAGTCCACTTTGTGCTTATGCCTAGAGCCTGCTGTGCCCTGCAGAACCTATCTGGTCTCTTTGTTTGCAGACTGTCCATCAGCAAATGGACCAAGACTACTTGCAAGGAAACGTATGGGTCACTGCGGGATCCAGCACTATGACCCTGAGACTGCAGGGCTGTGGTCGGACACTGTGAGTATCGGGACACTTTTGCTCTGGCCAATGTTTGTTCTGAATGAAAAACCCATCTTCCACAAGTGATTGGAAAGCAAGAGGGAAAGCTCTGAAGCCCACCTCTAGGAATATGCAGCGTATGTTGAAGAGAATATTCATGAGTACTTCATTTTCTTTATACCTCCAGCTCTAAAACTTGGAAGTGAAATTCAGCCAAATACTGTACAGTATGGTGAAGAGAAGAAGAAAATGATTTTGTGCTCCCTGAGTTCAGGTGGGCTGCAGGGTCACAGATTCAGAGCCACTGGAAATTAAATTCCCAAACTCATCAAGGTAAAGTAAAATTCCTTGCAGGGGTGCTGGAGAGCTCGTTGCAAGCAAAGATCAGAGCAGTAGAATTTGCCGTTTCCCCCACAACTGCACTAACAATAGGTCAGAAAAGGAGGAAATAACTTCCAGCTCCTATTCCATAATGTTTTCGTTTGTCACTTTCAATACCCTCAGGCTTCCAACCTTGGGCTCAGTATGTGGGCTGCTCAGGCGTGTTTTCAGCTGCATGAGCAAACGCCCAGGCAGAAACCTGCATTCAGGGGACACTTCACCACAGTAGCCAAGAGTGTGGAGAGAAAGAGGACAAAGCAGCCACCGCGTAGGATAGAGCTGGACCCATTTCATGAGCCCGGGAAGAGGACTGGAAAGATTAAAGTTCTTACATCTAATCCCCACTGAGCAAGTTGTACTTCTTTATTTACTAGGAAATAGGCTGATTGCACTGAAGTTTCTGAAAACATGGAGTCTTTGCTGAACTGAGACTCTGCTGAAGGCAAGGTATGTAATAACATAACAAATATATTAGAGTTATATATTATATATAACAAATATATTAGAGTTCCATACACATTTGATCAAAAGTACTTGTGCCACTCAGCCCATTCTTTACTGCTGTGCCAGGAATGTTAGAGTATGTGGAGGGCTTAGAGATTAGCATGCAGGGATAAGGGATGCTTATGGAGAGGAACTGTGCCAAGGAAGCAGCACTGCCATGGCTGGAACAATGCAAAGTCACCATGGATCTGAAAGGACTCAGTAGGTTGGCTGTCGTGCTGTACCTTCACAGCAGTACTGATTCAGGCCACATCAACAGTTCAGGCATTTTCAGGCTGCACATAATCTAACGAGCTCTTACGGGCTGCAGCCTGTTCTATGTGGCTTCACATGGGTGCTGGAAGCACCCTGTTTGTTTTTTGCCCTGTTTTTGTTGGCACAGTGCTGGACCTGTCCTGTCTCTTTGAGCACATGCATTTTGCAACTAGGAAAAGAGACGGAATGCCTGCCTCTGGGCTGCCTGCTTCTCAGGGTACCTCGTGTGGCACCTCAGCCCACCTAGTCACAGAAAGCACACTGCCCAGCAACTCCCCATAAGCCCACAGAAAGCAGGAGCCATCCTCTCACCCTGTGTGTGCTGTGGGGTACCTAACAGAGACAAGGTTAGGACACAGCAGTCTCAGGTTCATATTCCAGGAGATCGCTTTGCACCCAGTAGGTTAAAGGTCTAGTGAGGGAGCAGAGCAACACTATATAGCTCGCCTTCTGAGGGGTCTGTACACAAAAGGAAAGAAGTGACAAAATTCTACAGAAGAGAGAGACGTGTTCCTCTGACAGACAGCTCTTAAAAAATGGAGGTGACTGGAAGCAGGTGAAAGGAGACGAATTGATGGTCAGAGTTCAGAGGAGACTGTCAAAGAAGCTTGATAAATATAACCCGTCATAGCATCAGAGGCATAGGAATGAAGGATGTAAAAGCACGTTGTCTAAAACTCAGCCATCGTGAACACCTCCAGAGCACTCTCTGCCTCTCCCTCAGTGTTTTTCACCAGCTCCATTCCCAGTTTGCCTAGCAGAGAAGGGAAAGCCGCTTCTTAACAGATATTCCATGTATCCCCCAGAAGGCCTTTTTCAAGCATCATCTCTTTTCCTGCTCTCCCTAAGGAACAAGACGGGCAAGTTTTTTGTTCTCCATGTTTCTGTTCTCCCATTAAAGACCCTCACTGGGAAAGAGATCCTGAATCCAAAGTGGTCCTTGGTAATTGTACGGCCTTTCTCTGGGCTAAAGATTGTCACTAATTTCAGCTGACCCCTATAATTAAGTGTTCTGTATGCGAATGTCCTCTGGTTGTCACCTCTAATCTGAGAATGTCCTAGTAAGAAGAGGGTCTGTGTGCATCTCTGCAGGGGACAGATAGTAACACTTCATATTCTGTGGACAGAGACATCCTGCCAAAGTGGTGGTGTGACCAGGCAGGAAGGGAAAGGCTGTCTGACCTCCTTGTCCTTGGTACTGGTACATGGAGATCTCTGAGAGCATGTTGGCCTGGAGATGGTGCTGAGAGGAAGAGGACAGGAGGAGATGAAGAGCCATCAGCATGGCTAGGGGAGGCACGGGGAAGTTCCTGGCTTTCAGCGGGGAACGACTCACGGCCCAGATGAGGAGCTGACAGACAGAGAAGGATGCACAAATAACTTACTTCAACTCAGAACGTCAGGTATAATTTGAAAGGAAGGTTTGTGTTTGTGACTATAGTTAATTTCACTAGTCTTGTTCCAGTTTATTATTTTTGTGTTCCAATAAGATGCAGCCTCAGCTATTAGGAGCCTTTGGTATTTCTTGCTGCATTTATTTAAAACAACAATAACAAACAAACAGGAACACAAAGGTTCCAGCCCAGGGCTCTGGGATTGCTGCTGCCTGCTGTGTCAAGTGCCCACATTCAGCCTGGTGCTTAGTAATGAGCAGTGAGTGTGGGATTGGAGTTATATTAGTGATTAGTTTATACCAGCATAAACTAATGCTTTATTCTAGTACACTCCATGCAAACTTTAAGGTATATGTGTTCAGGCAGATTTTTTTCTGAGGAAAGACATCAGTATCCCCCTTGTCCAAATGCACTCCTCAGTAAGGAAAGAAGATGACCCTTTGTCCCAGGGGTGCATTAACTACAGCACTCCTGACATATCGTCCCTCGATCTTGCAGGCTTAGCTGGTCAACACACAACCTACACAGAAGATCCTGGCTTTGTGTAAAAAAATATTAGCACTTCAGTGTGAGGTGCTCTTTTGATGTTTGGCACTTACGTAATAGTTCTGCTAAATGTAAGGTCCAGAAGAGTTTTAAGACTGTCTTTCAAAGGAGGCCTCACACAATGTCTGCTGTTCAAGAAGGTTGCTGGCCGCATCCAGTGTACCTGTTTGTCACTGGACAGATTCCCTTGTTTGTGTCTAAGCTCCTGCTAGGCAGGATCTCTGGTTGCTCCTACAGAAATGAGCTCCTCAATGAACAAAAGAAATGTCTCTTTTGGCCTGGAGCTTGGGAATGCTGCATACGTGCACAGCACACCACAGACTCCTACAATTCCAATTACATTTTTCAGCCAGCCCTTTCTCTACACACCTGCTGAAGACTGGGTATCTCAAATCTGCTCTATGGATTGGACAGGTGAACTTGCTCAAAACCATTGATTTAATTGGAGATCAATACACTGAAAATGGAACTATCAGTTTCTGCAAAGTGTGACATACAGTGGCATTTAAGTTAGAGCTAAGTAGAATTGCTTCTATTGCATGTGCAGAATACTAACAGGAATTGATTTCACCCTGCAAAGGCCTATATTTGTTTATTCAATGGCAGAGGGATTTTTTTTTTTTCTAGTGGTTGTTTCTGATTTTGAATGTTTTGCCTAATCCTCTGTTGGAAGCAAATGAGATGAAGAATCAGCAGACCCTGTGTAAACTCAAGCCAACAGTGCAGGGACAAGGAGGATTCAGCTCCAAAGACAATGTTAGAAGCTGGAGTCCAAAGCAACTTCTGCATTTGTTTTCTCTCTTTCTCTCTGCCAACTCAGTGCTCTCACTGAGGGGAAAGCTGCTCCAGCCATGCAAAGCAGGAGGGTAGCTTTGTTTTATGTGCGCATCATAGAACAACGTACTAGGGCAATGCCTGCTCTAGGCAAGCTGCTCATAAAGGCATCTGCCTGGCACTACATGTCTTGGGGGTCTCTGCTGGCCCCTCAAGGTTCCTGGTGTGAGGTGACAATGACACCTTCCAGTTTTCCTCACCTCTCAGGATTTTCCCTTCTGGAGGCTGCAGGAAGGGTCTGACGATAAAAACCTGCATAAAACCTGCTTGAGACAGGTCCTTTGACTTCCCAGGGAGGAGGACAAATGGCTGCAAATGAGGGAAGCCTCATAAAGGCAAACCACATGTTCAGAAAGTGAGCAAACCATAAACAGGGCCAGAGGTCTAAGGCTGAGAAACAGATTTCTCAGCTTTCCCATCTCCACCTAGTCCCAGCCTGGATCAGCAAGGGTTTGAGCCTGCAGAGTATCTCCTGAGCACTTCTCAGGGGCTACAGGTCATACAGAAGAGTTTTGCAGGATGTGTTACCACCATAAAAATCCAATCCAATGCCCCCTGGGGCTGGCAGAGAAGCTCCCAGTGACTCTCTGTTGTTCTTGCTGACCGCAGGCCCAGGCCATTTGCTGGAAGCTCAGAAGCCATCAGCATATAGTGGTGCTCTCAGTTTTTTATTACAGTCATTACAAATAAGCTACCATGATTTGTCTGACACCCCTGATGTCCAGGCCAAGAATTAACAGAGCCCAAGACGCCAAACTCCCATCTTGCTGAGGAGATGATGCATTCAGGTAACAGCTCAGGCATGCAGAGGGAGCCAGAGGGGAAGCTCATGTCGCTACTGCTGGTTTTGCATGAACAAAACCAAAAAGTGGAACTCCCCACTCACAGGGCACTATTCACAAATCCTAAAGACAGCTGCTTGTATACAGGGGAAGAAGATGACTATGTCAGAAGATATTTTTTCTTCCTCATCTGAAGCTGATTTGCTCATCCTTTTCTTTTGTTCAGGGAATATTCATTGAATAGGGAAGAGAAGCAGGTGGCAACGCTCTGGTTTGACAAATTCTGCAATCCAGAAGGGACCCATTTCTTCACTCAGTAAGGTTTGTTTCCCACGTCATGTCTGTAGCATTGTGTCCCTTTGTCCTCTAAGGCTATAGGGGCTCTTGGGACCCTACCTGGGTTCGACAGTTACAGAGTAGGAGTAGGCACAGCTTTATCTCATCCACCTGGGGACTGCTCGAATCTCACAATAGATGCACGTCCTTATCTGTGATTATACACACATCTTTCTCCTGTATTGTGAGACTCAAGGAGAACGTGGGTTACTTTTTGCATCCCCTGAGGCTGGAGTCTCACTCCATTCACTCTCACAAAAGCCTGGAGTCACTCCATTAGTTGGGCTAATTCCACCCTGCCCAAAATCAGAGGGGAGCCAGGCACCGAGTGGGCTGCGAGCATTCCTCTACTGTCAACAGTCAAAAAGAAAGGAATAAACCTCTTGATTATATCCCTAACATGACACACAGCAATATTTTGCAATAATCTTGCTCAAAGAATTCTCCACAGATGCTTACTCTGGTGAGCTGCTCTGCTGATTCAGTTGCTGTCACGAATTTCCATAGCTCAACTCCCCAAAAGAAAAGAGACATTAATGTCAGTGCCAAAAAATTCATACTCAGATTCACAGCTTTGGCTTGCCAGGGATTTTAAGGCCAAAATGGACCATTATGATTATCTGGCTTGATTTTCCTGATAACCCAGGCAAGCAAAGTTCACACCAGGATTTCTACATCAAAGCCAGTGACTGGCAGCAGAATGGGTGTAGGAAAAGGACACAGGACCTCAGTTCAAAGACTCCGTATCCATCTCTCAGTAACCCGAGTCCATAATCTGACTACCACCACTGCCCAAATGTGAACTTTATTTCTATTTGAATGTATCTAGCTTTTACATATAGCAAAATTGCTGTTATTTACTGGATTTAGGGGGTATTTTCTATTAAATTACATAATTCCCTGCATTCACAAATGAACCTACTGTTTCAGCAGTTATGGATCATATCTGCTTGTCAAGAAGGGAAATTAAAACCTGTCATTTTAACTGACAAAAGATGAGTTAGAGGTTGCAGCTCTCCAGAGCCAGGTACAAGGACACTGATACATAGAGCAATGTTGAGACTGTAGTAGCAATGCTTCTGTGGTTGCTGTGAAGATCATGATTGATACAGGTATAATCCAATGAAGGTAAAATGATTGATATGTTTATTATTTGAAGTTCAGTTTCAACCATTTTGACTCAGCCTTAAATGCATTAAGCTTTATTTCAACTAAGGAGACACTGCTCAGATGGTTGAATTTGGAGGCTCAGGGCTCTGACTATGAATTTAGAGAAGGTCCAGCTGTGAGAGGGATGGAGTGTTTCCCAGTGAGAAACAGGTCAGGCTTCACAGCATCACAGTCTGTTTCTGTAACGAATAACATCTAGGAACGAGCAGCAGAGCTTTCCTTCTGAATGGGATGTTGTTTCAAGAAAAATTGAAATAGAAAAATTAAATCTCTTTTTTTTTTCTTTTATACATTCTTAAGTGTTTTTATTGGAAAAAAAATGCACAATGATCAATGTGAAATATTTTGTCAGACCAAATCTGAGTTTTGTGGTAGGGGGAAAAAAAAAAAAGTAAGTAAATTTGGGTTAAAAAATGACACCTAGCAAGGGTCAACTACCCTTTTAATTTCCCACTGTTGTGCTCTCTGGGCCACTAATCAATGTACAGTTACCAGCTGACCTTCCCAGGTTTTTAAGACAGTCATTTAGGAATTCATGATTAATGCATAATCTTCTTCATGAAGCAGTTGCTGCTGCAACACCAACATACTTGCAAAGGTTAGTCAACTAATGAGACTTCATCGCAAAACCTGTGAATGAGAGGGAGGAGGGAGATGATTTATTTAAGTGGGTAAAAGTCTGTAAACAAAAGAAGGCATCTTCTTTCAAGCAATTCCTTAATTTAGTTATTTTCTTAAGAAAAAATATTTGGTTTCCTTTAAGGGTAACGTATCTATGACAGGATTTCTTTTTAAATGCTATTTTGTTTAATAAATCATGTAAATTCCAGCATGTAAACTAGAGCATTACAGACAGGGTTATAAATAATTAAAAGCTTGCTTGCATGCAGGGGGAGAAAATACCAAATTCAGCAAATTGGACAGGAAGCTGATTGTTTACCCTCATGAGGAATAGGAGGTTGGATCCTAAAATGCCTGTAGGTTTGCTGGTGTAAGGAGTGGGGTGTTTCTGTGTTCGGTGTGCTGGTCTGAGATGGGGAGGCTACTATCTTTTGAGCTGCTGCAGGCACAACAGCTGAGCTAGTAAGTCTGCATTAAGGCTTTGCAAGGTGGGGTGATAATGTAGCTTTCCCTGTGTTTAGGATTTTTCGGGGGGGGGGGGGGGGGTGTTTTCTGGTACTCTTTAACTCAACTTTCTGCTTTGGGAGGGATGAGGTGTAGGAGAGACGAGCGGCAGGGTGCTTCTGGTAGCTGGACGCTGCCGGTAGAAGGAACAAGACTGGTTTTTAGTAGGAATCATTAATAAATACGCTAACTCAATCAGCTGTCCAAAAAAAAAAAACAAAAAACAAAAAACAAAAACAAAAAAAAAAAAAAAAAACTGAGTGTGCTGTTTCAGGGCATCCTCTTGTAAAGTAAAAGGAATAATGGTAATTCTTGTAGTGATGTTGCCTTCAGAAATGAAATCATTCAGGACTTTACAGTGATCTGAGTAGGAAAAGCTCTTAGAAATATCTATCTGTCTCAGAAACCATGAAGAGCTTTAATAGGCTTGAATTTCAGGCAGGGTGGGTTTTGATATTGTTGGGTGAAGTGTCAAGTCATATAATACTAAAGCCAAAGATACTAAAGTTTTCTGTGATGCTGGATCTTGTTCTCTCCCCCCAGAGCTTCTCGTCTTTGAACCTACTGTAACAGTAGCCTCTTATCTGGGTGATAAAAACAACAGGGTAGGGACTTACATAGAGAGGAGGAAAAATCTGCTCTGCCTTTGCAGGGCTTTCTGCATAAATGCCTCTAGACACATTAAAGTGAAATATGCCAGCCAGAGGTGCTACCTCTGCACTTAAATTGCAGTGATGTGATTTATTTGTCAGAATCGCAAGGTGCTACCAAGCCACTTACTGTAATATCTCAGTGAAAATAATAAAATTATCAGGAAGCAAAACACATTACAAAGAAAAAGTTGCTGCTTCCTTAAAAGTCCTTGGCTGCCCCAGCCGCCTCTGACCAAACACTGTTATTGCCTCTTAGGAAGCAGCTGATGGCCCTGTAATGCATGTGCATATTATTTGTACTGATTGGAAGCTGGATGTGGGGATAAATCGCTATATTATGCCAGACTGCCTGTAAAATGGGTTGTTCTTTGGGAAAAATAGCATCTGTGGGCCCAGCAATGTGTCTTTGGTCTAACAGTTGGATCTCAGTGTGACAAAGCTTTGCATTTCCATAGTGCCAAGTAGCTAAGGATTTAAAAGCAGTATCTAAACATTGATTAGCTTGTGGCTAATTATGGAACAGCCTGGTAGGTCAGCATTAGTAGCTGCTGCCTGTGGAGGACAGAAATAGGATAGTAGGGTGATCTGGGGATAGAGCAAATATCTGGCAGGGCTGCGATAAGAGCTCGCACCTGCTGATGCCTGGTATGTAATCTCTCCTCTGCTTTGCATACCTCTAGCTGGAGGGCTGCAGCACCCAAAGCTGCTTCATGGCCTCGGGTACCTGTGCCAGGTCCCTTGATGGAGACAAGGAGTCACAGCAGAGGAGTGCGGTGTCAGGATCCTTGTGCTCCAGGTGGGGAGATGTGGCTTATGCGGAGCCTGTGTCTCGTTTGCCCCAGCGTAATGCCTTCAGAGTGCCCTTTGCATAGTTCTTCTGGTGAATACTCTTTTGGGGGAGTTTTGCAGTGCTGAAGCCTGTACTCTGGTTACGTAAATACCCATGTCCATTTCTCTGTGCAGCACTGTGCCTCCTCTATTCCCTCCTTCCACCTGCTCTTCCAAGGGGACCACAGTCCTCCCAGCTAGATCAGTCTGTTGCTATGGAAATCTTTGTCACAAATGAAGACTTCACAGCGAGGCAGAGGTATTAAAACCAGACATTTACATATGCCTCTGGCTCCAGGGGGATTTGGGTCTTGTCATTTGCAGTGAAAGATGCAGCTGCTTTCCCATTTCTCCCTGGGTGGTGCTGGCCAGGGAGGCACGGGGAGGAGGTGGGGCCATATAGAGACACTGGAGAAACCTCCCCAGCTGTGCTGCATGGCCCCCACATCTCCCTGTTGCTGTGGGGGTCAGCAACTAACTAGTCCTGCAGCATTATCTCCTCTTCCTCAAAACACACTGGAGCTTTTCTTCGGAAGTGCTGCGGAGCAGGAATGTCGGCAGCTGATGGAGCAAAATCAGGGAAGAGCATTAGAAATAGATATGTAGGGAGGGCAGCTGCTGAACCCAAGCACACTGCGGGGGCATGCAGCCTCCTGAATGTCAGTGTGGGGGATTAAAAGTCCCCCTGGGAAGGGGGCTAGGGGTAACAGGAGTAATCCAAATATGCCATCTTCATGTAATTTCCCCCTAAGCGTTACTAAGTTTAGCAGCATCGCTTCCAAGAAGAACTGCTCATCTAAATCCCAGGGCCTGGCTTTGAAAATTTCAGCACATCCCCTGTACTGCAAAATCAAAGCTTCTTCCCTGCTGAATGCACCTTTGATCAGAAGTGTAAGAAATATTTGCAACCATGTGAAACTTGAATGATTTGGGGTTTCATTACACACTTGAAACTCAGACCATTTTCATCAAAGGCATTGCTAAAGTTCACCAACCCTCTAACAGAACCTTTGATGGTTTGTGGCTTGCATTTTGTGTGTAACTCACAGGTTTGCTAGACTTTCTTTAAGTGAAACTAGCTGAAAGTGGCTTTGACTGTGTTTTGAGAACTTGGAGTTACAGAAAAAGCAGCCAGCCAAATTTTGTTGCATTTACAGCTGCATGCTATAATTTTAACATAAGGGGTAACTCCACTGGAACAAGTACTCAGAGGTTATGATTATGCCTGGGTGAGAGTGTGGTAGAGAATACCGATAGGGCTCTTGTACCCTCCAGGCTGGGGATCCCGTTGCAGCAGCTGGACGTGGTATTTCCAAGTGCCAAGTTTGCTATTTCTTGGTGCTGGCAAGTCCCTTGTCCTAGCTCAGCCTGGGGAGCTGCCCCTTGCCCTTCCTTTGGAGCCCTTTGTGAGATCCCTGTTTCTGGGAACGTGGGACTGTCTGGGATCCAGCCTGTCCTTGAACGGGTTCTTGGTCCCCAGCATCATGGTTCAGCCCACCAGCGTAGCCTCTACTGCCTGTTCCCTTGCCTGTTTACTGGTTTCTGTGCCTCTTCCCCCTGCAGCCACCAGCTCCAGGCCAGTGAGCTGTGACTTGGTACCGCTTGCGCAGGGCTGTGCCCTCCCTGTGGCCACGAGGTTCCTTCTGGATCAACTGCCTGGACCAGTCCTGACCATGCTCATCCGAGAAATATTCTGGTCCAGGTAAGCAGGCTTTCCCTGCTGCTCTTAATCACTGGAGGGGAAAAGTCTCACTGAATACAAAACGCTCCAGCCTGGCCAGCCTCCTGAACACCGCTTTCCTGCTAACTTTGCTAACCTGCAGTGAGAAGCATGAGGGAAAAACAGCAGCTTACAATAAAGAGCTAGAGTACATGGGTGAATGTTAAAATGACCATTTGCCTGGGCATTCACTGGGTGTGTTATATTTGCAGATGTTCCCTACCTGGCGCACCATTTGGAAAACCAAGTCAGAGCAGCCAGCGTCTCTGCTACGTGTTTCCATTACAGCTTTTCCCTTCGTGGATCTAACTTTCATTTGGATGGCCTGGAGTTTGTTTTAGGTTTACCCTTTGTCCAAAGGCACAAACCTGAGGAAACAGCAATATTGCTCCTCTCTTCCAGCTTGAAAGAGAGCTGGGAGAGTTACCTTTACATTACTTAGGCAAAGACTTCTCAGGTAGAAATGTTTGGACGCAAACTTGCTCTGATTCAATTGAAATAAGAACCTTTGAAAATCGTGCATATAAATTGCAATAGGGCAAATGCTGCTACTGTGCTGCTGGTTGTGCCCCGAGGGATGCCAGAAGCGCCCAGCACCTTGTATGTTGTGTAACAGGCAAGTTCTATGCCATGCACCTTGACCATCCTCAAGATTTCCTTATCTGCTACAAGCAAACTACCACCACTTTGTTTTAATTAGGTGCATGTGCTTAGCCTGAATCAAAGCATCGTGCTTTGAAACGCAGCATTTGGATTTAAGTGTGACCTGAAAAGGCGCCTTCTGGGTACTGGCAGTGCAGTAGGGACATGGTGTACTCACTTCTCCGTCTTTCTCCAATTTTTTGACCATCTTATCTTACATGAGGCAGTTGCTCCTTGTCTCAATGAAAGCTGCAGGAGATTACAGCACAGTTCACAGCACTTGTCTGTGGTGAAGAGCAGAGCTGTAAATAAAGCCCAGGGGAAGCACAGGAGCAGGCTGGATCAGGAAGCAGAGGGTTCTCTGGCTTTGGATTCCCCAGGAGGTTGCTCTTTCCTCCAGGGAAGGGGGAGGACAGGCAGCTGTAGCAGGGGCACCACGCAGAGCCCCTCTGAGGTGCAGCAGAAAACCTCTGGGCTGTTTCCCCAGCACGCAGGCTGCTGCAGCAAAGGGAGCTGTTGTTTTTTGGGGACAGCTGAGAAACTCGTGCCTGCTCATGGTGCTCATTTCTCGGATGGTCTCAGAGCACTCGGGCCCTGTTGCTAAGCCCTCCTTCCTTGGCTGTGCCTGAGCACAGTGAAACAAGTAACCAGATTGCCCAGGGCTGGCAGTGCTGCATCTAATGAGGGCGTCAGGGATACAACCTCCCTGTTGCTGCTGTTAATGCACAAAGCAGACAGGAGCAAACCTGATTTGCATCACGTCACTTCAGTTCAGCTGAGAGCGAAGCAAAGTCATGTGTCCTCATTAGGAAGCTCAACAGAAAGGGATGAAAGTCATGAGGGACAGTAAACTCTGCAGGGCTTGTTTAGTTAACATGGTTACAGCCAGCCTCTCCATCTCTGCGCATGTCCTTTTCTCCCATTACAAGAATGCTTTTCTGCTTTATGCCTTTTTCTTATTTAATACATCAGAAGGAAAACTACACTGATTAACTCCATCCAATCCTCTTTGACTGCCTCTTCTCAGCACTGCACGTGTGCTGTGAGTGACCGCTGCATCGCATCATGGCCAGACAGAATAAATAACAGGCAAGGGGCAAGAGGTAGGCTAGGTCTCGCACCAAAACACATTCAAAGCTGAATTTGAGTCTGCGCTGGAGCAGGCAGGCAGAAAATACCATTTGTACCTTTGTCCATGCAGGGCACAGTTTGCCTGGTGGTTCTCCACCTCCCCAGATGTCAGAGGAGGCAGATGGTGCCTGGGGAAGCCAGGTCAGGGCTACACATTGTGGACATGGGCAAAAATTCTCTCTCATCCAGATGAGATAAAAAAATAAATAAAACATAAAAAGGCAAGTTCAGGCTCCCACTGCATCTGAACAAGCTCCCTGTTGCTCACTTCGAAGTTAACATTTGAAAGAACTCCAAGGTAAGGTTTTTGGGTGCTGGCTGTCCCCATCAGGTCTGCAAAGTTGGGCAGCCCAGAGTTAGGAACCTGTGGAGGTGCAGCAGGCTGGGAGAGCACTCGGTGAAGGCTTTGCACATGGTGCTTGTTGAACGCTTGGCTTTGAGAGGTGCAGTCTCTACAGCCGAGAGCTGTCTGCATGAGTGTGCTCCTGGCCCAGCACAGCCGAGCGTTTCTGCCTTAGGGATGCCCCTTCGGGAATGACTTTTCACGGGTGTTGGTACACACACAGGTAGTACACAAGTATTATTGTGGAGGCACGTTTTGTTTGTGCAGAACTGGGAGTCAGATGGGGATAATCGTTCTGCACATTTAAGAGCATGGGGAAATGGAAGCGGCAAACGTGTAAGTAGAATGAGGGTCAGTTATTGTGAATCCAGCTGATCTGAACTGGTGAGACAAAGAGGGACAGCTCTGGTGTTCCCCCTGGGATGTATGAGGGAGGGTCACTGTGACAAGACTAGAGATGCAAGGGCATTATGAGCTTCTTAACCTGACAAGAAACACTATCAAGAAGGTGAGAAGGCATAGGATGTGGTTTAGTAGCACAAAGTTCGATATGGGATTTAACCTACACATAGTGACACTTCCTGTCACCTGGCAAGTGTGGAGGTTTGCTGAGCTGATGGGATCAAAGACAGCAAGGGACTGGCTGCCCGAACAGCAGGCCTGCTCAGTCACTGCCTAGAGATGCAATTCAGCCAAGCAAAGGTTGAGGGAGTAAGAAAGGAGAGCACTGCTGAAGAGTCATAGAGGGAGAAGGTCTGGTGTGCAGGAGGGAGCTGGTGCTACCAGAGGTGATCCCGAGATGTCTGGGATACCATGAAGGGTGCTAAGGCTGATCAAATTCACGATCTGAAACTTGAGACTAGGAGAGAATTTTTGAAGAAAGATGATGACCTAGAAGGTGCATTTACTGCCAACGCTGTATCCCAGAATAACAAGGGACATCTATGCAAGCAGCAGCAAAAGGCAGTGAAAGGATACTGCACAATATTGCATGCATGCAGGCTGCAAAAGTGGAAGAGGATGCTCAGACAGCCCGGTGTAATCCCATATGTGACAGTTCAGGGCCAGGCCACTCCGAAGTGTACGGCTTATAGCTACGCCAGCTTTTGTGTGGGTGTGCACGCATAACGTGCATCCAGATCAGCCGTGATGTGTGTGTATGGCTCCTACCTCATGTGTGCAAACCATATGGCAAGTGAGAGCAAGTTAGCACATGCATTGTCAAGAGGACAGTCAGAGAAAGCAATCCTCCCCTCCCAGCATGAAGAATTTGTGCCCTACCTTATGCCAGAAAAGAGAGATTCAGAAGGAGCTAAGAGCAAAGCGGCAGGTCCATTGGGAAATGAGCGCCTGTCAGACTTGGAGATTAAATGGAAGCACGACAAATCTAGATTGTTCCTGCCAAAACCAACTTTGATTACTTTATAATTCAACATGTGTTACCAGCTCCTATTATTAGAAAGCCAAACTTACTCCACTGTGGGAAGAGGCTGAGATGGAGCTTTCTAGCCTTGTGTAAGTTAATTACAGTACACATGTTAAAAGCTGCATCTGCCTTAGTCAATCTAGTTGATTATTGCAGCACTTTATTTTTAGTTATCATCAAGGTGAAGGATGACACTAATATAAGTGGAGAGCTTCCTGCAGATCTTGCTCAACTAAGTGTTCTCCAAAACCAGCTTTGTGAACTCTGGTGGGACCTTCTCCCCTGGAGCTGGTTCAGGTGAAGCACTTGATGGACTTGTAGAGGAAAACTCTGTATGAAGTGCTTTGACTACAGAGTAACAACAAAGAGACTAAGACCTGGCTATTAAAACTGGCTGTGAAAACACTGGGGTTGTTAAATCTTTGTAGTACTCCAGTGGCCAAAACTTGTGATGCTCCACTTCTATTCCGAGCTCCCTCTGATGCAAATCTTCCTGGCCTTGTGACTGAATGCTTTCATTTTTCAAATAGCATCACCATGTTCTTTCCCTTTTTTCTAATTCCTCTGCCTACTGTTATTTAAACTTCTGGACCAGATCTACAATGCATGAGCATTAGGGTGGCTGGCAAAGCCCACAAAGGCATGCCAGCTGAGAAGCTTCCCACATTTGTGATGAAAACTCCTGGACAAATGCAAGGTTTTGAGTTCTGGCCCTGGCTAAAAGCTCAAAGTATGGCAACAACTGCTCCCTCCTGCCTTACGGCCCATGGGCTGGTGTGGTACCGGTCTCACGTAGGAGGTAGAGTCGGCATTCATGGTATGTCTGAGTGCTCCTGGCTGCTGCAATGCTGACGGGGTTGGGAGACTGGTGCTGACACCATTCCTTGTGCCCTGCAGGCCCGGGGGTGATTGTCTTGCTTTGTCCCCTTTCCAAGCTAAAATGAACAGATAAACAAGAAATAAAAGTGCTTGAGCAGAAGAAAAAAAAAAAAAAAAAAAAAAAAAAAAAAAAAAAAAGAAAACCTTCCCTTTGGGTTCTGAAACCATATCCGGGCAGAGTTGATGAGCAGCCTGGAGAAGCAGAAGTCAGATGGCAATGTCCATCTCCAGGGATGTAGGGATGTTCCTCCTTGACCTGCTGTGCAACTTCATTGGGAAACCCAGCCAGGTGGCAACGAGGAAGGGAGAGAGCATTAGGAGATCCTCATCAGATGTAAAGCAGTAATATTCTGTGGACCTATGCTTATTGTCCCAAGAACATTTCTCAAAATCCTGGCTTTCTGAGCTTGTATTTGTAAGAGCCTAACTGCTAGCAATGTACCTTCTGTGTGCGGTTTCAACAGAGGCATAGCAGGTGCCAGCTGTGGTTTTGTGTGCCAGGTGTGTGTGTGACACCTTGTGCAGCAGATCAGCTATCTCTTTTGACAGATCACAGGGAAAGCTAAAGGGGCTGACTGCCACTGTGCCCTGTCACAGCGTGGTAGGGCAATGGTCTGATAACAGATCAAACTTCCCTGGGTTGTGTGCAAGGACGCAGTGTGGATTTGCCATTCTTATGAGTCCTGTGTTTTGCTTCTTTGCTTTTGTTCTGTCATTTATGGGAAGAGGCAGCTGGAAAAGCAACGCTACGGATTGGGCTTTAAATGTACAGCAAGGGTCATCAGAGTGACCACAACTCCCCACGCTTCGTCTGCACCTTATCAGAATAAAATCCCCACCATCATGGCTTCTATAGATCAGAAGAATACACAGGGTGGGGTACAGCCACCAGCCCCTTCTCCAAGCCCCTGTGCAGGGGCTGAAGCAAGAGCAGTGCCATGCCCCGCAGTTTTGGCACATGCTGGGATGCACTGAAGTTTCTGCTCACCACCTTTGAGCTGTGAACCTGATCTGGACTTGTTTGCACCTGTGATGGGACATAGAGTTTACTTACAGGGAGAGGTGACACACCTGGCAGCACCATAACTGAACGTGGTCTCCGTGTTTTTCTGCAGAGATAAGTGTGAGCACACAGATCAGACGTTGAGGTTGGCTCTTTGGGTGCTTCTGACCCAGCAGCTCTTGAGGAGTACTCAAGAAATACTTTGAGTAGTCACCAGCTGGCTTCCCAGGCACAATGCAGACAAATTAAGCTAAATGAGAAGTTTGGGAGGGAAGTTAATGTCCCTTGGGGCACCACCATTGTAAGATGCAGTAACCCATTCCCCTTTCACCTTTCTGTTTTCGGGGCACCTGGTCCCTCGCAGACGGTGTCTCCGGGCTCAGGACCACAGATCACAACCATCCTCCCGGGCAGCGGAGCCGTTGTGTCCAACTCCCACTGGCTGAGCAGCGTGCTTCTTACAAAGCAATTAATGGCTGCGTGATTAAACTATTACTCAGAGGAAGACAAGCTTTGAAAGGTCATGGTTGCTGTGTTTACTCCCAGGAGGTCTGTGATGCCACTGTGGTGTGAAGGATGGGGAGCATCATGTCCTCGCTTGCGGGGGGCTGGCTCCCGCAGCCTGCGTGAGGCTTGTCATGCTGCCCATCCACAGCCAGCCCTGCCTCTCCCTCCGGCCCGGTGCCAGGCTGACCTGAGCATGAGGGAAGTTTTGTTTTTCCCATAGTCTGGCCGTTCAGTAGGTGCCCGCGGTGGCCGGAGCTCCTGCTGGTGCTGCAGCCACCCCGGGGAGCCAGGCACGCAGCTGCTGCTGGCGCCGAGTGTGAGCGCGCCCGCGCGCAGCGGGGGTTTTAGACTTGACTTTACTGTTCCTGTAAGCCAGGAGGAGTGACTGACATGGTGAAAATGCCTCTGCTCAGCGTGAGTCTTTGTAGTGCTGCAGCATGGGGATAAAGTGTTCAAATGCACTCCCTGGGGGAGCCTTCTCCCATCTGACAGGAGCCAGAGCCATCGGCAGAGACTCCTCACCTGCGGCTGGCTGCCTGCCCTCCTCCTCTGCTCCCCACCACGGCGGAGCGGTGCCAGGTGAAAGCAGATGAAAGATTGCTTCTCATTTGGTAACAAATAACTTCCAAGCCCATCCAAGAGACTTTCAACTTGGCTGCTCTCTTTGCTCCTTTCATGTCGTCTTTTTGTGGCAGGTGCACTAATGCAAGCTCCAAATAAGCATCTGTACTCGTAAGACATGAACAAATAGGGAAAGGATAATAATATCCAGGGGTTTTACAGGAGAGGTTAAAAAGGAGCCAGACTACAGAGACGGCTGAATAGTGGTTTGCTTGACTGATGTTACAATGGTGAAAGACAGAAAAATCCTTGGAAAACGCCTCTGAGCAGTGATTGCTTTCTGAGAAAGCTTTGCAATTAGGCATGAAAGGAATCCTTCCATGCTTCTAAGATGCATTAAAGATGCTATTATGAAATAATTAAGGAATGTGGAATAACTAGAGATCTATTCTGTGCCCCATCTCCCCCGTCTCCTGAGGTCCTTACGCAGAAGGCAGTGTAGCGGCTCTGAGCAGCACGACTCAGACCCTTTGGATGGTCCAAGCTTTCCTCTGCCCTGCGTGCTGCCAGCTGCCTGCATTGCGTGCTGGCCTGCCTAACCTGGGCAGGAAAGGTGCAGTGAGCTGTGTGTGTTTGCTCAGGATGATGCTGTACCAGCTGGAGCCCACTGACTCCTGACCTCAGCGTCTATCCGTGCGCTCAGGATGCATCAGAGCTGCCTTCCCGTGCACAGCAGGTTAGTCTCATCACATGCACAGCATAAGGAGCATGCAAGTGTAGGTGTTGGCCAGTATCTCCATGTTTCTCCAGGGGTCTTTTGTGTAGACTAAGCATTGTTGAACTTAGAAATGACAAGACTGGATTAATCCATTCTTAAATCCATTCACTAGCTGACTGGAGAACATGAATAGATGATATATTTACTCTGCTGCTGAGAACTAGAAGCTACAGCTTTTTCAAGCAAGTTGTGCCTTTGAGAGCTGGGAAACTTTTTTTTAAAAAAAAAAAAAAAAAAAAAGTTGCTTGAATACCCACCATGTCAGTGATGAGTCTGGGATATTTATTAGAGTAAGTTTTCTTCTCCCACCTTGCTGTGCACTCCATGCAGACCCGCTGTGCCTGCCCTCGGTGCCACCAGCTGCTGGCAGCGATGTGGGAGCTGCATCCCCATGGGCTGTCCTGCAAGTCAGGGCTCGCAGCACGGATGTAGATGATGCACAGTGATATAAGGGGTTGTTTCCACTCCCACTGGTGACCTGATTTGTTCCCTGCAGTGAAACCCTGGCTCACACTGATGCAGCAGGGATGCATTTAGCGCCCTTAGCCAGGCTTGGCTCCCAGCCAGCAGTGGTGTGTGTCGTGCAGGGGCAGCTGCAACCCCAGGATGGGGGGTGCCCGTTCATGGGGTGCTCATTTGAGGGGTGCATGAGGGCCAGGCACTTCATTTCCCTCCAGGTGCCATCAAGATTGAGCCTGTGGTTTTCATGGCTCAGGTGCAAATGCTTCCCTATGCTGGGAAACTTACTGATGGAGAAGAAATGTTACCAGCACTAATATCCTTCATATTCCTTTTCCCTGTCCTCATTATCTGGTCAGCTTTTAAACCCTACGCAGTCAAGCCAGAACTTTGTGAATAGCCTGATTGTTGACAAAGGCAATGAGCAATATAATTGCACAATACAGCTATAAACTGAATTATTGAACCTACAGAAGCACCATAAAACCAATGAACAATAAATTCTTAGTGTCTCCAAATCCCACTCAGAGAATTAGGCAGAGCACGTTCCTGCTTGCTACGGAAAGCAAGGGGCAGGACTCTCCATGCCATGGAGCCCACTGGGGTCACGCTTGTGCCTGCTGCCATTTCTGAAATCTCCAGTCTGCTACCTCTTTGTACTTTCTCCCCCATGCCAAGTATCATTATGTTCCTGGGATGTTGTAATGCTTTGCTTAGTTTGTCTCATCGTGAGAGCTCACAGCTTTCTGCCCATTGCTAGAGGTGCCTGTAGAGTGGAAGGCTTTACTGGATGCAGTAAGTACTGAGATCATCAGTACTTACAGGGAGCATTAGTTGAACTGGCACAGCTCCCACAGCCATGCTCTTGGAGACAGCTCATGGCTGTAGCACCTGCTGTGACAAGCTGGATTGAAACAAGCAGGGGCCTTACTTCCCTTTTGCGCTGTAGTCTCCAATCTCCTTTGCTGCCACTTTGCTTTTTCTTGAAGACTGGGGAAGTTAGCGAGTCACTTTCATAAGATCCATCTTCTCTTTAAAAAGCCATCCTCTCTGTGACCAGGTCTCCATCCTACCTGTTGCCACAACGGGGAGGGAAATCCTCCAAAGGACAAGGGGCTCAGCCCTGCACGGGGTGTTGTGCTGCTGCTGCAGCAGCCGTGGGATGCTGGTGTGAGTGCCCAAGCCCAGAGCAGCACCTGAGCGTACCAGCACCCAGTGCTGCGTCTCCACTGCCCAGCAGCTGGATCCTCCTCTTTGTGCCAGCCAGCGTGGTGGTTTTACCGTGCTAGATGAACTCCACCACAACCTCTCAGAAGAGGAGGGGAAGAAGTAAAGAACAACTCACGGGTTGAGATAAGGATAATTTAATTAAAGGGAAAAATAATTATTAAGGAAAGACTATTATTAGTTAAACAATTTCACTAAAGGGAAAAAATTGAAAGGGGAAAAGAGAAGTGAAAAGGAGAAAAAAAAAAAAAGTAAAGGCTGTGTGGAAGTACAGAGGAAAGAAATTACCCTTTACTTCCCACAAATGAGCGATGCTTCACCATGTCCTTGAAGCAGGGCCTCAATGCACAAAGCCGGTGTTCGGGAGGAGGACAGACTTTCTTACAATGAGAGCCCACCCCTCCCCTCTTCTTCATTTTTCCACCTTTCATTGCTGAGTGTGACCCCATATGGTATGGAATATCCCTTTGGTTGGTTTAGGTCCCCTGCCCTGGTGATGTTCCTTCCTCACTGTTTGCCCACCCCCTGGAAAGGTTAGAGAGAGCCCTGATGCTGTGCCAGCACTGCTCAGCAGCAGACACAACACCGGTGTGATACCACTGCTGTCCTAGCTCCAAGTGCAGAGGGCAGCGCTGTGTGGGCTGCTGCAGGGCAAGTTAACATCCCAGCCAGACCCAGTACAGCCAGGCACTCAGCCCCATCCGCTGTGTGCTTGAGAAGTCCTGCATCCTGCCCCGATGCACTCCAACACTCACAGCTGCTGGTGCACTGCACCGCAGTGAGGGCCTTTCCCAGGCGAATTCCTGGTAAGTCAGTGTTGGACAGCCTGGAGTCCTTTTGTGGGGTTTTCACATTCACAAGGCCAGTGGGCTGAGTAAAATAACAGTGATAATACAAAACAGGTTAATATAGGATTTTACTGAAGGGGAAAAAAATAGAACAACAGAAGTTTCTTTCTGGGATTTGCTGCTAAGGAGAAATGTTACGGACCAGAGATGTGTAGGTTTCCTCTTCTGGTATTTTCTTTCATAACCTGAACTCAGTTGAACTGTGTGTATTGTCAAGAATCTCTTTTGTAAATGTATGGATTAATTAGCCACAGGACGTGATATGTGTCCTGAGAAAAACACTTTGTGCTCTCTGATACTGCCTTTAATGTAAAGTCTTTGACAGGAGGAACATGCTTTGACTTTCAGGAACGTTCTCCTGGTGACTCATCTGTACACGGGGGGAGCCTGCGGCCCCGTTTACCTGGATGGAAAATGATACCCTCCCGCTAGTGCATGAGCAGGCTTTGATGAATCAGTTTCTTTGAAAGGAAATTTCACCCTTCTAGAAGATTTCAAGTCTTTAGGTCAGGGTTTAGCAACCCACACCAGGTGCAGCCTTCTTCAAAGTCAGTGACAACTCCCAGGCTCTGCTGATGGAAGGGAGCTGGAGGTGGCACCTTGTGCATTCATAAAATGCCAGCCCCTGTAGCCCCTGTGTGACTGCTGACCCACTCAGTGCTGCTATGCCTCCAGCCGGATTCCCTGGTGTGGGAGACTTCTGCCTGTCACAAATCATCCTCTGGTGTGGTTCTGCAAAGTCTTGGGGGACCTTCTGCATCCTCAGAGAGCAGAGCTCTGCCTTACACCTGCTAGGATGTGGGCAGAAGGAGAGAAAGCAGGTCCTGGAGCAGTCCTGTGGGAGAAAAGACAGCCTCTCTTGTTTTTCACCCTGAAGAGGTCCAAGCGGAAGGCAGCACTGATGCAGAGGAGCATACCGAAGCAAGGACTGGGTGGCACTTCTCACCGGGACCTGCTGAGCGCTCAGGGTGTAGGTGAGCCACATGGAGACGGTGAAGGAGGGCCTCTTCGTCCCGTGTTGAGTTTATGTGATGAGGTGCCAGTAGCAGGGGGGCTGTGACAGCGGCCACTAGAGCAGAGCCCTGGAGCTGCCATGTGTTAGAGAAGAGCCAGCTCCAGCTTCTCCAAAAAGGGCCAAAGTGATCAGTGCTGCTGCACCTCTGGAGAGCACAGTGAAGAAAGGAAAAAAAATCTGTGCAACAGCATGAGAGGGGAGCGAGGAAATGCAGAGAGACCCAGCCCTGCAGCCACCAAGGTCAGCGTAGAAAGAGGGCAGGAGGGGCTCCAGGTGCCAGGACAGGAGAGGCCCCTGGTGGAGCAGGCTGTGTCCCTGCACCCATGGGTCCCACACGGAGCAGATCTCCACACTGCAGCCCGTGGAGGAGCCCACATGGAGCAGGTGGATGTGGCCTGGAGGAGGCTGCAGCCCATGGAGAGCCCCCGCAGGAGCAGGCCCCGGGCTGGAGCTGCCGCCCGTGGAGAGGAGCCCACGCAGGAGCAGGGGTCTGGGGGGAGCTGCCACCCGTGGGGGCCCCGTGCTGGAGCAGTTTGCTCCTGGGGGATGGACCCTGTGGGACGGAGCCGTGTGGGAGCAGTTCCTGAAGAGCTGCTGCCTGCGGGCAGCCCACACGGGATCAGTTCAGGATGGCATCCCATGGGAGGGACCCCACGGGGAGCAGGGGCAGGGAGGGACCGAGAAGAAGCGGTGGAAACAAAATGTTAGGGACTGACTGTAGTCACCATTGCCCATTCCCCTCATGGGGAGGACGTAGAAGAGGGTGGATGGGGGGAAGGCGTTTTTAGCTTGCTTTGAGTTCTCACTGTCCTGGTCTGCTACCAACAGGAAATACGTTACATTAATCTGCCTGTGCTGAGTATGTTTTACCCCCTGATGGCAACTGGTGAGCAATCTCCTTGTTCTTATCTCAGCCCATGAGGTTTTTTTTTCATCTTTTCTCCCTCTGTTTTGCTGAAGAGGGGCAGGGAGTGATGTGGTGGAGCATGGCTGCCCATCAGCATGAAACCACCACGGCAGCCTTGGCACCTTGTTATTCCAAGGTCCCAGCATCACCAGGGAGAAAAAGAGGCCACTTCAGCTCAGGTAGTTCAGGGAGGCTTGGTATTTAGATACAGAAAATTAGTTTCACCATTAAAAGGGCAAGACACATTTTAAAGAATAGAATCTATGGGGATACCATAAAACCTCAGAATTTGTGAGTTTTTCCATGCTTGAACATTTCATGTGAAATGAATTAAAGGTTTCAGCCCAGTTCCTGGTGGAAAAAGTGCTCACATAACAACTGGCACTAATTGGCTCCCTTGTTAACAGCCTCGGAGCGAAGGCAAGGAGCGAGCTGCCACATAGCCCAAACCTCCCGCAAGCACCAGCACCTCGTGTGACTGCTGCGAGGCAGGGGAAGTGTCTTGATGTTTTACTTCTTCGGAGGATCCTAACATTGGACTTCGCTTTCCAGGCCTGCCAATTTAGTGTTAAATTCTCTTTTAAATTTTTGTTTGTGATGGAAATGTCACCCTGACAGATTAATTGAGCTATAGCATATGCAAAATAATGTGAGGAAAGAATGCAGTTGCATTACCCAGTGTTAATGCTGCAAATAGGCACTGCTACCTGCAGTGATGACTGTCTTGAATGCTAAAGGATCACAATCCTGGGTGCATCAAATGAGATACTTCAATGGGGAAAAAACATCATTCTCATCTCACTGCAGTTGAAGGTAGGGGAAAAACATCTGGGAAGTGGTTCTGTGGTGAGTACTGTGGTTCATCTATCAATATTAATAATAACACATAAAACTGTGGCTTGCATATTATCTCCCGATGAACAGAAGACAGAGACTGAGTTCCATGTAATTTAATTTCAATTAGTGCATTGGAGCTTTTTAAAGAATGGACTATATATTCTTCTACAGTTACTCACAGACTATTAAACACAATGCAGAAAAATTATTATGTAAATGAGAATTATCTTATTGGCCTTAGTGTCTTTCTCCTTCTTCCTTCCCCAGGTAATTGGGTAGGTAGATGTTGGGGAAAAAATAGATGATGAGAAATGTGAATAATGAAATCTCTGCAGCTCTCTCTCTCCTTAGATGCAGGAGCCCAAAATATATGTGTGTGTCAGTTTAATTTAATTCTCTGTTAATTAGCTTAAATAGTAGTCTTACCTTCCTTTGCTTTCACTGCATTTCTGTCCACGCTCTCATTAGGCAGTGTGATGAAGCAGGTGCTTGTTTGAAATACCATAAGTGCCTATTTACATTACAAAGCTATTCCTAGCACCCCCGATAAAGGAAACTGAAGTCTTGTCCCTGGATACAGCTGATGGGAGAAGGGAAGCAGCACCCTGTTTTCATGTATTTAAGCCCCCAAACACTGATTCCCTGTGCTACTAAGACCAGAATTTGAAGTACAAGGTACAGAAGCATTCAGTAAACAAGCAGGCGTGTGGCTTTCTCCAAAGCAAGGTGCACAGTAGACCTTCTGAGATCTGCCTGGGGGATTTGTATGTTCCGTTCCCACCAACTTTTAATGCAAGCAAAGAACTAGAACCTGGACAGGGATATGAAGACCCCTTTTAATGAACATCATTCGGAAAGGAATTTGCCAATTACTTAATTCAAGCCAACAAAGGAAACATCAAATCTATGGTTGATTTTATTGGCATGGATACACCTGGGAGAGAGCAGACTGTGGACAAAAAGGGAAGAGAAAAAAGACAGAAAAGGCAGCAGGGAGGGAAAAAGGGAAAGAATTCAGCATAGGGCAGTGTGCTTTCAAATATTGATATGGAAATGGTATAAATAGAAACAAACGCATGCTTGTGGAGCTAATAAGGTTCTTGTTTACAAGTGAGCAGCATGATTCATTAGGAATGGGAACAAGCAACTGCTCTGAAAATAAGGGAACTGCTTTGAGAAAGGAACTGAGAGACCAGAGGAAGGTCTTTGGGTGCAAGTGAGCTCAAGAAAGAGAAGTTCTGCAGCTCCCAGCGCTGTTGTGTGCAGCCTGCCCCCTTGACATGCAGGGGCTCAGAGGGCAGCTAGGTGGTGGGGAAGGCACAAGCAGCTCAGAAAGGATAGCTGGCTCTCCCCTCTGTTGTTCCAAGCACTGTAAAAACTGAGCAAACCAAATGCAGTTCCTTTCTCATTTTCAATTCAGTAGCCTTTCCAGTTCCTTGTTTTCATTTTACAGACAGGGCGAAGTCCAACCCCGCTGGCAAGCATCCTGGTTCCCTTTGCGCGGCAGATGTCCCCAGGTGCACCTCGGCTCTGCAGTTGTGGGGATTTGGTGTCAGTGCTGCCAGATTGGATCCTTCCTCACCTCCATCTTCAGGAGGACACAGCTCCTTGGATGTGTCCATGACCCAGCTTTATGCAGGCATTTATGTTTGATAAGCCTGTGAGATGGCAGTATTGGCTAAGAAGGAAGGAAGATGGCCAAAAATCCTCAAAAATAAGCATGGAGGTGAATGTGGAGCAGAGTAAGTAAGAATGTCTGTCTCTCTCTGACTGCCCCCCCCCCCCCCCCCAGAACAACATTTCCTTGTTACATTGGAAATCTCTTTCCTCCCTGCCAGAAAGCTCTGCCTGGTACAGCTTGAGGAAATAATTTGGGGGGGCTCTGAGGGGAGCAGCAGCAGTCCTGGAGTCTGTGACCTGACGTTGGAGGTGAGGTTAATCAGGTCCCATCCCCACAGGTAACTGCCGTCGTGCTCACAAAACATGGTCAGGCCAGCAGCAATGGCTGAGCAGCAGAGCTGTTGATGTTTTGGTAGGCTGTGATGTTGGCATCCACGTTGGTTTTGTAACAGTTAAATTGAGCGGCCCCATGGGGTGAGCAGGATTATTCACTCACACCGCTGAGAGCAGCTGCTTTGCTGGGTCTGCCCACAGCCTCAGGAAGGTCCCTACATTATCCCAAACCTCACCCCTGCAGCCAAAGCAGTGCTGGGCATCTGTGTGGGCAGCGAGATAGCTGGCACGGTGCCTGGTCGCCTTGCCTGTTCACCTTCTTCTGTCTTTCCTACTGCCCTCGTGCTCTTTGGGATCTTGTTTGTAACGTATGCACCACTCGCTGCTGGGGTCCCCTGCCTTCTGCCTGACTTCTGCCTTCTTTCTGGCCCTGCTCTACCAGACAGCCTGGAAGATCACTGCAGCAGAAGTCTATACAGGCAGTATAGCACAGGTTTGACGTTCCACCAGGGGCCTGAGCATCAAGCCTGAGAGCTCATGCTAAAATCCTGCCTTGCCTGGGGCTCCACAGGGGAGAAAAGCCCAAGCTTTGATCGCAGGAGCTGCATTGACAGGCTGCTGGCAGGGCTTAAAGCGCTCCAGACCCACCTCCCCCGGGCTGGTGCTTTCCCTCTGAGTGCACCCCCAGCCAGCACACAGAGCAGTGGGACAGGCTGGTTCCCCATCCTCAAAGGGCAAGGAGCACCCCATCCACCCCGCAGCACTTGGCACCAGATATTTACAGTCAGGGTGGGGAGGGTCTCTTGCTGTAACTGACTGATGTAGCATAAAGCAGCTGTGATGGCTCTGACAGGCAGCCACCCTGTGTCTGCACAGCGAAGGGATCGTGTTGTCCCAGCCCGTTAAGAGGCTTGGCCTTGTTATAGGCTACCACCGTGGGTGGGTTTGTAGGGCAGATGGAGAGCGAGGTCTCCCCTAACAGCCCAGTTGCGAGGATAACCCCTAAAAGAGCCCGTTTGTTCAGGCTGTCTGTGTGATCTGATTTTATACCCCGTGTTTAGCACAGCAGCTCTTTCCCCTTGAGCAGCGCTATGCACTTTGCAGTTACATCTTTAAAACGACTTAGTTATACGCTTGGTACATGTTATTTTGAATTCTCTTGAAGATCAAGGATGCTACAAAGCCAGCAAGATAAAATTAGCATCTGAGCTGTAGCCTCTGCCTGGTATAAGAAATGCAGATCAGCCTTACTTGCAGTGAACGCTGGAAGGTGAATTTCATTTACGTCTTCCTTTCAGCAGACCTAGTTCTGCCACCCTTACTTGCTTAGAATAAGACAGCCCGTGAGCTGTCCCCACAGCTCCCGCAAGGCAGCTTCCAAAGGAAAGCATCAGGCAGCAGCACGGGTGGGGAATCGGACCCCAAACTGGTAAGAAATCAGTTTGTTTAGATCGGTTCTTATTTACCCACACTGTGATCACTGGATGTTTCAACACGGAGTCGAGCGGGACCAGCCAGGCTGGGACGTGCCATTCAGCCCTCAGGAAGCCAGCCCCGTTCAGCTCCAGACGCTAGCACGGGACATTTTGAAAGGCTGCAGGAGGTGAGAGCATGTGCAGAGTCAGGCCCTCAGAGGACCCGAAGCCTGGAGAAGGGCCGTGAGGTGGGGACTGCAGGGGCCCCTGACATCAGGAGGCACCTGGCTGCGGTGGGAAAGTGATCCCAACGGTGGGGGCTGAAGGCTGCAGCATGGCCAAGGTAAGCCTGGCAGCCTCTGCAGGAAATGAGACATGTTTTAAAAGCCAGATTAACCACCAGAAGGGGCCACCACGATGCTGGCTTAAAGACCTTCTCTTGATTACCCTCTCCTTGAAGTAAATTTTAGCTGGGTTCTTTTCAGTTTCTTGCTTGTATTGTTTCCAGAGAGGTAAGTTTAAACCTGTAAGAGCAGGTCCTGCACGAGCCCGGTGGTAGGAGAAACCAAAGGCTGCTGCTGATGGCTGCCGCACACCTCATAGCATTGCCAGCACAGGCCTGGGCCCAAACCCCAGTCCAACCTTGTTTTGTTCCACGTGGCTGCAGACTGTCACTGGATAAATCTGAGAAGCAGAGGCCAGGTCGGTGTTCCTCAACCCAGCGTTGGTCTGGCACAGACTGCCCCCTCCTTGTGCTCAGGTGCAGGGCTGGAGCAGACTGGGCCAAGAAACTTGGGGCAGAAATTCAAAACTTAGATCCTTAAATCTTCCCTGTAACCACCTACTGAGCCTTCACCCAATCTGTCTTCCTAGGCATTTGCTGGTGAAATACCCTGCTATCTGAGAACAGGCTTGAAATTGGCAGCCTTTACAGCATTGCCTTGGTCCCATCGGGGCTCACAGGCGCATCGTTCTCTTCTCAACTGGGTCTTCTCAACTGCAGGCTCACATGATGGAGACCTGAGTTGGTCCCTTGGGGCTCTGCAGTCTTCCTGCCCGACAGGTCAGGAATGAGAGCATCCAACCCGGAAGCAAATGTTGTATTTGAATGTGGTACGTCCTTAGCTTATAACCACAGAGGGTCATCCATGGTGACAGAGTCAAAGGGCAGGGGGAGGACATTGGAAGAAGTGCAGTAGAGCTGCCTGGAGGTGTAGATGGGCTTTCAGAGGGGACAGTCAGTGTTAAGAGATCAATTTTCAAAGCTGTCAAATGGCTTGAGGTGCTTGACTGGGCATCCAAAAATTAAGGAGCCCCATAATTCCAGTGAATTAATTCCTACTGAATTAGGGGACATGTTTTCTGTCTCTATCTTTGCAGTTGTTCCAGAACAGTTCCATCTTTTTCCATAGTATTTGAGGTAATTTACTGAGTAAGATCTAAGCTGAGTTATTGGTTGTCATAAATGAGTATCAGTCCCTTGATCTTTACTAATTCTTACCCATTTAAGCCAACAAAGTATTATTCTTTTAAAAAGCTGTCTATGAGTATCCAAATTTTAAAGCCAAAGTTGATTAATTGGACTTACAAGTAACAAGTGTCATATTTCCAAAGTAAATACTCAGTAGGATGAATTCAAAGCCACTTTAAGAAAGGTACAGATACACACTTAAAAGTAGGTGTTTCTGGGAACATCTCTGCCTTTTATGCTAGTGAATTTACACCAAACCAGCCAGAAGCAACAGAAGGGCAGTCCGAGTGAGCCACTGGCACTGACATCCATTCAATAGCAACAGCCAGCCAGGCCTGGGAAATATTGCATGCAACTGCTGTCTTTGTTAGTGAAGGTAACATTGTGCATTGAACTAATGGTGGGTACCTGCCACAAACTTCACACCTTATCCAGGCTTCAGGATGTGGCTTTTCAGATCAATTTTTTTGTTTTTCCCATTAGAGAAATAAGACTGCCAGGAATTAAATTTGGAATTAAATTTGGAGCCAACTTCTGCAAAATCTGAAGGAGATGGGAAGCTGGATTCAGGCTGATGCATCTCTCCTCTGCTGAGTACCCCAGAACACTTTGCCTTCATTCAGAAATCCCCAGGCTATAGCGCAGAGGAGATGTACTGCACGTGAAACAGCCATGCATTGCCTCTGGTCACAGGGCATTAAAACATGGAAGTGAGGACCCAAAGGAGAGAACAGGACAAGCTGTCACAACGCGAGTTTGCTGTCCCAGCATAGCAGAGACTGGGAGAACTGATGAATTGATGATATTTTAAGGATTTTTGCTGGTGTATTCAAGTATTTCATTCCTAGGGAAAAGGAGAAAGTCCTTATGGACCATGGATGACTGGTGTTCCCCATTTAGTAGTAAGTACCAGCAGGTTTTCTGCCTTACTGCTTTATGCTGAGCTTGAAATACACAGATAGAAGACAGCCAAGGGAGAGGCAGGTCGCCTCAGCTTCCCCTGCCCAGGATTTTCAGTTGTGAAATGTACAGAAAAATAAGCAGACAACAGTTTTCACAAGTAAGTAGGTTGCTTGCTTGCCTTCTCTCCTTCCCTTAATATTTGCGAGTTACCCAAAATAGTTTGCTCCTATTGTTTATTCTCAGTACTCTGTCATCAACAACATCCATTCAGTGCTGCGCTAAGCACTGAAATGAACATGAGGGAGATGGGCCCCAGCCCTCGAAGGTCAGAAAATACAGGAGGCTGGCAAAACAAATAAACAAAACCAACCAACCAAAAAAAAAGAAAAAAAAGAACAGTTCAGAACAAGGGAGGACTATGATTTTAAAAATAGGCCATAAAGAGAGGGATTGTATTTCACCTCCCTAACATCTCTGTAACAACACTGAAATGGTTTACTTGATCCCCAAGTCACCATCATTTGCGGCCTCACACTTTTCTTTCTGCTGTTATTTTACATTTCATTATCTTGGTGTTTTCAGATGAAAGTAGTCCTGCTCCAACAAATTACTGGAAGTGTTTTTCCTCTGTTGCAAACAGATTGTTTCCCTGCTCTTCCTCAGCATTCAGCGGCAGCAATACTCCTCTCATTAGGTGGACCAGGAGAGCTCTGCATCCTGCATAATGGTTTCCTCCTCTGATGCTGGGATTGATGTGATGGCAATTTCTGTGAGTTCTGTTACCTGTCCTAAGAGAAAATGCATACATGTGTGGGCGCACCCACACATTGCTTTTCACTGCCTGCTTTCAAGCTGATGTGGAAGCTGTAGGGAAAAAATGAATCTTATTTGCCAGTTAGGTCTACTAATTACAGGACTTTTTTTTTAAAAAAAAAAAAAAAAATGTTTTCACTTACAGCCTTTGCAATCTGTTTTGAATTAGGAAACACTCAGGATTAGAAAGTGTTTTCTCATTAGAACAAATGCCATAGATTTAAAAACCTCTTCATTTAAATTCCTCCTAATGTTCTTTGGCTTGAACAAGTGAGCTCTTAATGTCCATTTTAATTAAAGCATTTCAGTGGGATTCCAGCTGGGCACCTAATGACAGCAGGTCTCTGAGAAGTGGACGTGGTCCAAATAAGAAAGGGAACTCCGGGGTGGGAGCTTCAGCAGAAGGTGTCCTTTTTAAGGAGAAGTGCTAAGAGAAGCGTAAATTAAGGTCCACCAAGAAAAGCGATCCCACACTTAGAGTGGGTGCAAGTATCACACAGTTTGTGAGGCACTGCCTGGGGGTGCTGGGTTTTGCACTGGGGCAGACGTACATTGCCCTGAGCCATTCCGTACTTCTGTCCTCTTGCTGCTGTACCAGTTCGCAAAGCGTCAGCACAGGCTCTCGCAGTCAGTGGGATTGCTGGCCAAAGGCTTTAGCACCGTACCGCTGCTGTCAGGTTCCTCCCCTTTTATCCCCTGCCCCCCAAATTTCTAATTTCTTGCTTTAAAGTGCTGGAAAATAAAGCCTCATCCAGCACATTTCTTGCCTAGAGCATGGAAAAGGCAGAGGGCAGCACACTGATGGGGATTATCCAGCACCTCAATGCTCTTCTTTCCAGCACCTCAATGCTCTTCTTTCCCAGCTACTGCCCAGAGAGCACCGGTGCCTCCCTTTCCTAGGGAGCAGCCTGGGGCAGCGCGGAGGGAAGGAGCCCATCGCTGTCCTCTTCAGCGTGCAGCTGCCATCCCAGAGGGAGCCAGGGACGCAGAGGGACCAGGCAGCCATGGGCCAGCAGGCGGTGAGAGCATCATCTGGCCAGTGTTCCCCTGCAGGCAGCGTATGCAATGGAAGAGAAGCAAACTGCAAGGTCAGATTTGCACTGATGGAAATGAGACAGCTCCAGTAAAGTCAGAAACTTCGCCTGGGTTCACACCAGCATCGTGTCTGGCTTGCTCTCTCCTGCGTTGAGTGATGAATAAATCCGGAGACAGTTAATAATGAAAGACTATTAAGAAAAGATTTAGTCATTATTGTTCTTGTGCTTCTCTGCCCTGTCATTTGTCAGGCACTTGAACCAAACTTGGGAAATGTCAGTCCCAGAAAGGCTGCTGATACCCATCGTGGTCACAGATTTATTGGTGCTTGTGCCCAGACAGCATCCAGGGGAGGAGGAGTGTGACCTGGGCAGGAGTTTGCCATGTGCCACTGCTCCCTTCCCTCGGCACAACCCTTTAAACCAGTCACCTTCACTCATGAACAGTTACCAGTATCAGAGCTGAGCAGCATTTCTGGGCCAAAAAGCACCTTGTGTTATGTTTTTAAGAAGGAAATGTTCTCAGCTCAATTGTTTAACCTCCCAAGTCCAGGCAAAGAGATTAATTTTGAACGAACCTTGGAAGTAATATTCTTTATTTGCTCCCCACTCCCCACCACGTTAATTGCTTTCCTTCTTCTTACAGAGAATCCTGTTCCTGCTCTCACGTTCACACCTTATGAGTTGGTGCATATCGTGGGTGAAGTGGAGCAAGTGTTTAAGAGCGTATCTTTGACAACAGTAAGAAAGCATAAAAATAAGCACAGGTTTTGTTTTCAGACCATCTTCAGCCACATGTAGTGTACAGTTCCTAGAAGGAAAAACACTTGGATATACACGGTGTGTACACGGGAACAAAAGATAATGGCAGTAATAATGTCGTATTGCACAGGTGTTCCTGCACTCGTGGCAGCAGCATTGTGCAGGACTGACCCAAAATGTGTGTTCCTTCCCCATCAGAGCAGTTGTGTGCATATAGCAGGGCCACGCAAGAGTCATCTGCTTTTTGCGTTTGTGTTCGCTGAGTTTTCCTCTGTTAACACAAAGTTGGATGAGCCCCAGCTCCCCCCTTCCAACATCCCTTTTATTGCTTTTAGAGTGACTTGAGATGGGGTGGAAAAAGAAATCTGACAGCGGTAAGTTCCAAGGTCAGTGCTGCTCACCCATCTCTGTCATCCCACTGAGCTCATAAATTGGTGTTAACGCCTCCTGGGAAAAAAAAAAAAAAAAAAGACATAAAAAGAGAACCTTGTTCACACTTGGAGGCATACCCGTCACTAGGGCAGACGCTGTGAAGCGTGACTACAGCAGAACTGCGAGTGTAGACAAAATCCAAAGCCCATTCAGTCCAGCTGTGATCCCCAGCCCCTGCAAGCATCCATCCCAGCACTCAGAGCAAGCAGGAAAGAGCTGCCATCTTAGGCAAACTGTTTTCTTTTTAAACATCCTAAAGCACCTGTATATTTTTGTTCCTCTTTTATTAGAAATCCTCTTTTGCGGACTGATGGTTTCTGCTCGTTCTTCAAATAGCTGCTTACAACAGGGCTTCATGGTGTGGAAAGTACAAATAACTTAGGGCCTTTTGAGATGCACCCCTACCCCCCTCAACAATTCTCTTCAGTGGGATTCATGAAATCTGTTACTGTTTCTGCAGATTGGCCACAGTGTGACTTTGGAGATTTTTTTTCTGTGTTGACACTGTTACTTCATTGTTATTCTTTCTGTACTAGTGGAACAAAATGAAAAATTCATTAAAAACAGACAGAGAAAAAAAAAGGAAGGAAAGAAAAGCACTGGCATTTCTCTATCCCCCAGCACAAGAATCAAATGTAGGAGATTGAAATCAGGGCTATGGGAAGAAAGGGGTGAGAGGGTTAACTGTCTGAAAGGTCCATAGCCACACATTCAGGGTCCTGGGCAAGCAGTCTGTGCTGATAAACAGGAACAGTCACCTCCTTTCCAGGGTACCACTGGGAGACACTAGGAGCTGAAGAAGGGTCTCATGGGAGGACTTGCTTCGTTCAGGGGCTTTCTGCAGGGAGTGACCCCTTAGAGGAGCTCCAGCAGCCATGCAGCTCACAGCAGATCCACAGCTCTGCAGCTCAGATGTCCCCCATCCACCCTTCCAGGCCACGCGGGGAGCAGACCTGGACGAGGAGCATCATCCGCTGGTCCTTATGGGACCCCATCCATGCCACGGGTGCCATTCGCCTTGGGGCCAGCGATGATTTTGACACGGCCTCCCACAGCATCCTGGCATCCAAGCTGGGGCTGGATGGGGGGCTTTGTACAGCACTGAAAAATGAGCTGGGTGGTTGGGCTCCAAAGAGGTCGGGGTGGGTTGTGCCCTACCTTGAGGCCAGTTACAAGGAATGTTTCTCAGCGGTCTTTCCAGGGACGTGTCCTAACAGCCCTAGCGATAACCTAAGGAGGAGATAAAATGAAACCACAGGGCTGCAGGGAATACCAAAAAGAAGTGTGCAGGCGCTCGAGAGTGTGTCTGCCACTGAGCAAGGTGTGCGTGGGCTGGAGGAACGGGATCTCCTCGGCACATACCAGCCACGTCTGGCACAGCTCGTGCCACAAGGACCCACCGGGGCATGAGACATGGCGCTAAACTGGAGTAAGTCCAGAGACCCCCAGGAGAGACCTCCAGGGTCCCTTCCAACCTGAACTCTTCTGGGACTCTGTGGATCCTCGATCCTCTTCCCAAATCTGCTGTGGGTTTGCTTTACAGTGCTGTGGGTTTTTTTGGTGTTTGTTTGTTTTTCCTCACAAGAGGCCTCAATTTCTGTAATTACCCCTACGTTACTCTTCCACCCCATGACAGGGACAGCCCCCCAAACAAGGACCTAAATCTTTTTAAAAAATGAAAATGACAATCCAAAACATTTCCCAGGATCTTTGCTTAGGAATGTCACAGGGGAAGAATGATTCTTTTTGTGATCAAGAGACTTAACTTCAAAAGCATCCAACCTGCAGCTCTCCGTGGGACACCTTTCTGCAGGGTTATTAATAAGAAATAATTGTTTTAAGTGCAGGAAAGCGTGCGTACTTTCCATTCTCTTCCAGAACCCATGCATCATTTGTCCTTAATAAATAATGAAAGATGTTTTTGTATTGCTTCCCCCCCTTAGACTTTAAAGTGATTGTTAAGCAATAATAAATAGGACTTTAAAGAAAATTGGGTAAAATTGGTTTGGTGCAAACTTAACTCTGGACTAATAAGCACAGCACCTGCTTTTGCAGAAGCTTAAAGATGTTCCGGGGGCTTTTGTGGGTGGTGAGTTTTGGTCAAAAAGCTGAATGCCCCGACACTGGGTGGTCGTGATGTTCGCAAGAGAAATCGCCTCATGCAGGGCTCTCCTGAACCGCCCGGTCTTTGGAGGAATCTTCTGTTGCACCAGGAGAGTTTTAGGTTGGATGTTAGGAAGAACTTCTTTACCGAAAGGGTTGTTAGACATTGGAACGGGCTGCCCAGGGAAGTGGTGGAGTCACCATCCCTGGAGGTCTTTAAAAGACGTTTAGATGTAGAGCTTAGGGATATGGTTTAGTGGGGACTGTTAGTGTTAGGTCAGAGGTTGGACTTGATGATCTTGAGGTCTCTTCCAACCTAGAAATTCTGTGATTCTGTGACTTTGTGATTCTGAGCACGTTGTCACTGCCACCAGCCTCGGCAGCAGCAGGCCGTGGGCTGGTGTCTTCTGTAGGACTGGCTTTGTAGAATCACCAAATGTCAGGGACTGGAAGGGGCCTTGGAAGATCCTCGAGTCCAATCCCCCTGCCGGAGCAGGCGCACCTCGATCGGGTCACACAGCAGCGCGTCCAGGCGGGGTTTGGATGCCTGCAGAGGAGACTCCACAACCCCCCGGGCTGCCTGTCCCAGCGCCCCTCACCCTCACCCCGAAGAAGGTTCTTGCCACATTGAAGTGGAATCGACCATTTAAACACCCTCCCGGCGTGGCAGGAGGCTGTGGCGAGGCGGTGCCACATTTCCCGGGTGACGAGGGACAGGACCGAGGCGAGAGCCCCACGCCAGGGGAGGTCTGGCTGACGGGAGGAAGCGCTTCACGGGCGGCGTGCTGAGGTGTTGTCTGTGACGGGCTGCCCGAGGGGGTGGCGCTGCAGTCCCCGTCCCTGGGGGCGTCTGAGGCGCGGATGTGGTGCTTGGGGACGCGGCTTGGTGGCGGCCCGCGGTCAGCGGACCCGGTGACCGCTCTCGGGAGACCCCGCCGCGCTCTAACGGCCGGGACCCGGCGGGGATCGGGGCCGCGCGGCTGACGGGGGAGGTGCCGCCCCTCAGCCCCGCCTCAGCCCCCGCCTCCCCTCAGCGCCGCTCCCTCCCCCTCCCGCCGGACTCTTCCATCGCGCCGGCTTCGGGGGGGGATAGAGCGGGAGGGCGGAGGTGGCGGCACCGGGCGATCTCCACTTTCCCTGCGGCCATGTCCCGGCGGCATGGCTGAACACAGCTCAGAGCAGCGCCGTGGTATCGGAGCGGGGCGAGGCGGGGCGGGGCGGGCAGCAGAGACTGGTGTTGCTCAGAGCCCCCCCTCGCCGCGACGCTGTGGTACGGTCGGCGGGAGGGGCGGAGCGGGGATGAAGGGGGCGTGGCTTTGTCAAAGAGGGGCGTGGCCTGCTGGGAGGGGCGGGGCTCCGCCGCCCGCGGGTGCTGCGGGGCGCGGCGTGCCCGGGAGCGGCCGGAGCCGGCGTGGCGCTGCGCGTGAGTCGGGCTCCCGGTGGGCTTCGCTTTTTTTCTCCCCTCCTATACACCTCCTTCCGCGTTAATTCCACTTGGTTTGTGGTAGTCTTTTTTTACTCTCTCATTTTGTTTTTTTTTCCCTTAATCCTGCGTTTAACGGGAATCACCGGGAGGCGCGGCGGGAGGGAGCTGGGCGCTGGCGGGGCTCGGTCCGGGCTCCGCGCTGCCCCCCGGTGCCCCGGGGCGAAGCAGCGGGAGAAGGGAGGGAGGCAGGGAACCTCCCGGGGTCGGCGCCTCCTGCTCCCGTCCGGAGGGGGCCGGGGTCGGGCTCGGAGGCGGCTCCGTGCCACGAGCGGGTGCCCGGTGCTCGCAGAGCCCCTGCTCCGGGCGGCTCGCCGGGGTCCTGCAGAGAGGGGCCGAGGCCGGCAGAAGGTGGGCTGCGTGGGGCGAGCCGTGAGACCGATCCTGCCCCAAAACCGGCCCCGAGCGCGTCCCGGCAGAGCCGCCGCGCCCGTCCCGAGCGCTCCCGGGGGAGCCGCGGAGCGCTCCGGGTTCGCCGTGCCCGCCCGCGGCCCCGGGGGGAAATCTCGGGGATGCTGCAGCAGGTACCGCCGAGCTGTCCGCGGGCTGGGAGGACGGAGCTGTGCCTGGAGAGGGCCGCGGGTTTCTTCCGTGCTCCCTTCCCGCTGAGTTACCGTCCTGCGCGGGGTTCGGGAGGGACACGGCGGCGGTTCCGCCGGAGTTCCTGGGACAAGGAGGGCTGGGGGAGAAGCGAGGGGTTAAACCTCGGCTCCAGTTACGATTCCTTCAGGTCGTGGGCTGAGGTTCGTGATGGAAAGGTTAAAAATGCCCGGAAAACATGCTAGGAGGAAACAGGCTGAACGGAGGTAACTTCAGAATAAACGGCTAGCAGGGATTGCTTGGAAATTCAGGAACCTGCTGGTGAACAGGGAGGGAGGGAGGAATCGTTCCGATCAATAACGAGTGTTTTTTTTAATATAACTGTAGAGTTTTTTATTATATCGCATAAAGCACACGTTTAGGTTTATTTTTTATATCTGTGTGTGTAGCCAAGGCTAAACCTGCAGAGCTCCTGCTGATGTGGGTAATCAGCATGAACTCTGATCTGAATCAAGCTGAACAGCAAAGAGGCTCTTAGGAGAATCTGAAACCCAGGAGGCATTTTTCAGACCTGAGTTATATCACTTTTTTTTTTTTAGAGGTGCCTCAGGCAATTGCATTTTAAGAAGACAAAGCTTTTGTTTTCCAGCTGGCCTAGAAAAATGTCAAGGATGAATCCAAAGCAGAGGCTTTCAGAAGTTGTCATTTGTGTTTAAGTTGATTGTGCTGTTGTGCACAAGAACGCTGCTGCCTTCCTCGCAGCAGTGTGAACAGGGTCTATTTTTATTTTTGCCACCAGTCCCTGTCTACCTGTTTCAGCTCAATTCAAGTGAGCAATGTTCTTTAGTGCTTCTCCTCTGTGAGTGTGGATTTAATTGGCAGGTCAGGTGTCTGCAGCTGCATCTCGGTTATAAAATTAATTGTATGTACTTTACAAAAGGCAGAGTGGACCTGACACCAGGGCAGAGATTGACATGAAAGCCCTGTGCTGGGGAATTAACACCTGCATGTGAGTCCCTGGTTTTGCATCTGAAATACTGGAATTTTCAAGGCAAAGGCTCGTAACAATGAGCAAAGACTGCTTTCCTTTGCACATCCTAGGAAATCCACGGTTTGCATAGAAGTGAGAAGTATGCATGCTAATAGCAGCTTTTAAGCTTTTCTTGTGGCTAGTGGTGTTCCTTGCAGCTGAACGCAATCGCAGTTGGCATCCCACGGGTGCTGGGCTGTGGGCAAACAGCAGAAGCTATGCGAGGGTACCACGGAGGATGCCCCAGCCGGGTAGTGGGAAAGCATATTGCCTGCAATCTGTAGTTCTGTGAGCTCTCAGCGAGGTTCCTCTTGTTTAAGAAGCACTGGCAGTATTGATGATGACTTATTTTTCTCAAATGAAATGAGAACAGGTTTTGTCTCCGGGAAGCCTCACAACCTTAAGGAAGCAGCATTTACCCCGTTAACGTGATCCGAAGCTGTGTCGCTGGAGGAGACGCTCTGGGAATTAACCTCACCCGCCGACTTCTGTTGCCCTGCCTTGCTTTGTTCTGGATCTCCAGGGAAAGGCTATATGGGCAGCGTGAGTCATCTTTTGGCTCTCGTGTGGCACTGTTCGACACAACCAGTGCTGTTTGCTCCCCTCACCGGGGGTGCTCGCATCTTCCTGCGTGGGAGGGCCCGGGCTGGGCGCACCAGCTCGGCTGGAGAGGCGGCTGCTGCTTCCGTGGGAGAGGGTGGGTCCTGCTCCTGCAGCACCTAGCAAGTTTTTTCTAAAAACAAACCTTTGCAGTATGTAGAAAACCATGCATGAAGCAGGGCTCAGCCTTGGCTTTGTGGGGCAGGTTCCCCCACTGATTTCGGGGGACCTGTGCTAAAGGGCAGGGTGCCAGGCTCCAGCAGCGTTCCCACGTCTGCAGCAGAGCACTTCCTTCACTTAACGCATCTGTTTGCAGGCTCTACCAGTCACGTTGCACAACAGTCTTTTTGTTGTTGTTGTTGTTGTTGCTCTGAAAAGTCAGTTTTTAAAATAGAAACACAGTGCCAGTTTGTTTTTAGAGGAGAGGAATGAGGTGAATGGCATGGGCGCCTCCGGGCTGCGTCCGCATGAATGCCGCGATTCCCAGGTGAAGCCTGCGGCATCGGCTGCCCTGCGGTGGGATGGCACGGAGCAGTGGGAGGTGGGACAGGGCTTCTCTGGTGCTTCTGCAAGCAGATCGTATTTTGACAAACGTGGCCATGGTAGGAAAGAATATGAACTTGTCTTCTGGCTGTTGCTGCTGCAGGCTGGGGGATGGACAGACTGGCTGGAGCCGAGCGTCCCCTGTGGTGTCCTCCTGCTGTGCCCAGCGTCCCCGGGGGAGGACAGCCCTCCACACGGGGCCTGCCTTCTGGTGGCAGCAGGGTGGGGAAATAAGGGTGGCGGTTCTGCCAAAAAAAAAAAGATATATTTTGACTTATGTGGTAATGAGGGCAGTGGCCGCTTGCTCTGGAAGCTGGGAGTAGATCAGCCGTGTAATCTGTATTGGATTCCTGAGCTGGGGACCAGACTGGAACGGACACAAGGTAGGGGTGGGAAGCTGGTGCTCCTCACCTGGGCTCCCAGTGCCTTTACAAGACTGCTTAAACCTCGTGCTTTTTTTCCTGCCGTTAGCGAACTCTTCTGGAAAGCCGCTCTAGGAGCGTTTGTGAGGGGGAAAATCCTGCATTAGGACGTCGGACCTGCCGCTTCTGCCGGCTGCCCGGTGCGGGTGCCGTGGCTCGTAGGCAAGGGCTCTGTTTGACCGCGGCTTGTGGACGAAGCCGAGTGCCTTGGAGAAGCGAGGGCTGTCTGGTGCCAGTACTTGGTCCTTGGCTGCGTGGCAGCAAGCATCCCTCCGGGTCAGGCAGAACGCGCTGCAGGTGTTGGGTGCCAGGCACCAGGCGGCTTCCACAGGGAGCGGGGCTCCCTCAGGCCTCGGCGGCTCCCAGCTGTGCTCCGGGGCTCCAGAGCACGCTGCTGCAGCCCCAGCCACGTGTCCCAGCACCCAGGGACGGGCACCTTGCATGGGAAGGTGCTGCAGGGCTGCTTTTGAGGGGTGGAGAGAGCTGTAAGTGCTGTGAAAATCCTTCTGAGCCTCTCCAGCAACTGAGGCTTTGTTCCCTTTGCTCTTGCTACCAGGTTTACTCTCTTGCATGATTCGTGCTCGCTCATTTCAGCAGGGCAGTGAAGCTTTGCCTTGTGCACGTCCCGGCTGCATCAGGGATGGGGTGGAAGGTCTGGCATGTTCTTGCCACCTCCCCACACCCTTGCAGTGAGTTTCCATGCAGGCACAGGAGCTCCCACTGCAGATAACATCGCAAGAGGAGCGAGGCTGAGGAGCTGGGTTGGAAACTTCTGTGCCCGTAAAGCTCCTGGGGAAGCTCTGGTGCAGCTCACCTCATGCAGCCAGGGTGCGTTTTACCTCCAGTAGTTATCTCGGCACCCACGGGGCATAGGCTGGTGAGGAGACGCTGCTGAAGGTGAAGTCTGCTGAAGGATGATGCCCCATATATACTGGAGAACAGCTTCACAGGCACATGGGGAATGACTGTTGCAACGGATGTACATCAAAAGTAGGCACTGGACTTTTTTGGCTTGTAATTAGGAGCAGAGCGCTTGCTGCAGATGGGCTCCCCAGCCGTTTTACTGTGGTATAAACAGCGTTTTCAGGGAGGGCGTGTTAATAAGCCGGGGTTTGCTAATACCTCCTGTGAGCAGAACCACACCTTGTGGCAGGAGACGGATAGGAAGGGCTTAGGTGATTTTAATTAAAGTTATTGTGAGGAAGAAATTAAACATGGTCTCTTGCCCTGCTTGTATGACGAGTGGAAAGGGCTCAGCCTCCCTGCACCAAACTATTAGCTGCCTTCTGTTTGCATAGGAAAAAAAGCAATTTCTTTTTCAGCTTTTACCCCTGCTCCTGGGCCCTGTTTGCTTGTTTGTTTTTGGCAGCTCATCACTTTGAAGATGGACGTGAACACTGTTCACCCCAGATAGTCCTTCGTCTTTGTTTGTTGGCAAACGTTACAAAACCTGTCTTAAATTACCTCTTCTGTCAGAATGAGCAGGCTGCGTATGTACTCCTGGCGAACGAAGTGCTTTCAGCCCAAGCATAAGCCAGGCAGTGCTGCTGCTCCGCGCGCTGCTCCAGCCTCTCCCGAACTCCCCTTCCAGCACAGCCTCTGAACCTGTACGTCTGAAAAGCAGCAGTGGCTGGGGGAAAGCAGAAGGCCACAGAACTTCTTCATTTCACAGCAAAACCTGCCGGTGCTCCAGCTGGTGAGCTGGGTTCCACGTCCACATCCTTTGCTCCCTGCCTGTGGCAGTGATGGGGCTTGTCTCTCCACAGCAAGGTGCTTGTTCTGTATAAAACAGAAGATGATAGAGGGGGCTAATTCAGCGTGGAAAAGCCCAGAAGCTGCAGTCGAACAGAAACAAGATTTAAAAAAAAATCATTCCGTAGTGTGCTTCTGGTGGCTACTTTGTGCTCGCAGGTATTTTTTTTTTTTTCTTGTAGCATTTCACACCTGACCTCTTTCCTGAGCTCAGCTGGAGGGAGCACGTTGCTGACTTGTCATGCAGGTGCATGCTCATCCTTGCTCCCATCCCGTGTCTCAAAATGACAGCGAGAGGAGCTTCTGGACAGCTCGGAGCAGAGGGGTGGGTTTGACAGCCTGAGCAGCCAAGGAGGGCAGCTTGTGAAGTGGTGTTTCAGGCTTCCCTCTGCATTCATTGCTTTTATTATCATTTCAATTTGCAGATGTCGTATCGCTCTCCAATTTTTGTCCTTCTTGCTGATGATATATGTATGTTCAAGTAGTGATTTGCAAGAGCGAAAAACACTGTGCTCATGACCTCAGAACTGATAGATTTTAGCCTTACGTGTAGTGTAAACATCTATCTTTTATAGCTTGTTGTGAGGGAGCAGTGCACGGGATTGTGGCTTTCAAGTCGGAGGCTCTGGCCCATTGAGGAGTGCGGGTGATTAATAGCTTGCCCCAAGTCTTCACAGCTGGGCTGCTGATCCGTGGCAGGTGTAGGGAGCACACAGTGTGTGATTACTCAAAGCCTTTTCTGCAGAAGCCCCCAAAAAGGGGGTGGCATAAGCTTTGAGTCCTACCAAGCTGCTCGGGTTAGGAACTTGTGTCATGGGGTGAAATGCAGCAGCCCGTGCAACATGTGATAAATACAGATCTGCTTTTTATTTTTTCATGGTTGTGAGAGAAGGGCGGTATTGCCAACTGTGTCTGTGACCTGGGACAGCAATGGGAACGTGCCACGATGGAAAGCAGTGGCAGATCTGATAAATGGATGAGTTAAAAACACTTCTGGAAGCGCAGGCCCTCTGATGGTGTCCTGCCCCGCCAGGGGCAGGCTGATGCTGGGGAGGTGCTGGTGCCTGAACACAGTGAGGACTTCTGCTTCTGGGGGCTGGCTTTTAAAATCCAGGCAGTAAGTCTGGGTTTTTCTGACCCTAAAATTTCTCTCTTCGTTTTGCCTCCAGAGCCTCACTGTCATGAGCAAGGGAAGTCTCTAGCAAGCAGACTAAAGACCAGCTGGTGAAATAAATGCAAACTGATTAATCTGCTTGTTTTTGTTTATTCCTTGAACTTTATTTCTATTTGAGGTCGTCCAGCAGGAACAGGAAGCAACTGGTAAGGTTCCCTGCCACCCTCCCCCCAAAAAGAAGCCCGTGTGGTTCTTTTCCCTTCCTGGGGGGGAACTGAGCAGATGCCAGCAGTCTGGAGGCCTTTTGGAGGTGTCCTTCCACACAGTACGACAGCGCCTGAAGAGCTGTGCCTACAACCTATGAGAAGCAGCCATGGCTCCAGAAGTTTGTGCTCTAAACACATCCGGGTGGGGGGCACGTACAGGGATGGACCGTGGCGGTGGCAGGGCCCCTTGCTTGTGGTTCAGCCACTTGGGGTCTGTCAGGCTCTCTCTCAGCCCTCCTTCCTCACCCCTGCCACCAGGACCTGACCTGGGGGGGCGGTGGGAGCCTCCTGGGGGGAGCCTGCCCCAGCCCAGGCTCCCAGGCCTCCCGCCTCACCCTGTCCCGGTGGCTTCGCCCTGCCTTGGGCTGGCACCCCACAGGGGGGATGGGAGTCTCAGCAATGCTTGGTGTGTGACATTTCGCTTGGCCCAGGAGCATACAGTCATTTCTGCAAGCCTTAGCGGTGGCTGGCAAGGAGGTGACCTCTGCTAGAAGCCGTCCCGGAGTAGGAATGTGGCAGCTCTGGGTGGCTTTAATTTTGTTTCGTGCTGCTGCATCTGCTTATCTACTTCTTATCTCGAGATTAAACTGGTACAGAATCGGACGCCTAACACAGTGCGTCCTTTGATGGGTTGTCCGGGTGCAGCCTCAGGGACGGGCACAGCGCTTGGTGGGCGACGTCCTCGTGCAGGGGCAGGGACGGGAACGCCAGAACAGAAACCTGGGCTCTGTGCGGTGCTTGATGGCCGAAGGGGTTTTTTGAAGTGGTCTTCAGTGCAGCTGGGGGTGCTTCCAGTCTCGGTACAGCAGTTACCTTGATCTTGAAAAATATCCGCTGAAGCGTATCAGGAGGGACGTGGTGGTACCGAGCTCCAGCTTGTAACCTGGCGAAGCCTCTCTCTGCGCGGCCGCCTCTTCACGTGCGTTTCCAGGCCGAGCAGGTGGCGCCTAATTTTTTTTCGCGTAAAAACCCAGGGAGCGCTGTGCGTGTCTACTCGCATCTGTGTGCTCTATGTAGGTCAGATGCGTTGGCTGCTTTGCGAGGACCGGACCTGACAGCGCGTCCTTTCTGCGGCGAGGGGGGAGCGCTGCGCTGCCCTGCCGGCCCCGGCGGGGCTGTTCTGGAGGGCAGAGCCCCGGCGGGGCCGCGGGCACAGTGTGTGCTCTTCGGCACGTGCTGCGGGTTTGGGACAGAGCCTCGCTGCTGAAAGATTAATGCAAGCTGTGCATCGAGGGATGACGGAGCGTCGTATCAGATTAGCCTTACGGTTCAAAATACTAAATGCTTCTGTGCTGCGTGTCTAGCAGATGCCTCTTGCTATGCTCTGAATAAAGAGCCTGCTTCCCGACCTCTGACGCCCGTGTTTCTACAGCAGGAGTTATTAAAACACAAATCACTCTCCTTCCTCCTCACTCTCCCCAGCCAATCTCGTTCTGGTATTTCTTGACCTTTTCTCACTCAGGCTGTGTTGGTGGAGGATAAAGCGAGTTGGAAACAAGCAGCTTTCCTAACAGAAGCATGTGAGGAACCCAGTCTAGTACCCTTAAAAACGGCTGAGTCTCCTTTTTGCTTCAATGGACGCGGGTCAGAGACGGATGTGTGTGGTCCCATGGAGGATGCTGTCCTAGGGTTAAATCAGCGGGCATCAAAGCTATGGCTGCTGCTGATCTCCCAGCTGGAGCTTTGTCCTCTGATCTTAGTTCGCCCCTGGTCCATGCAGTAGGTGACCTAAACCCACCTGGTTGTTTTTTGCCTGGCTGGCAGTTTTTGTCTTGAAGGCATGTGAGGATGCAAGAGCTGTTTCTCACAGAAGGAAACTCCTAGCTTTGTGGAAGGAGAACCTGGAGGTGTGGCACCACAGGACTCCAGGCAGCTGTTAAAAACAGATACGTAGGAGACCTGTTGTTTATCTTACAGCTGAAGATGGAACTTTGGAGTTCCCTCTCTGGGAGCCTTCATGTGGAGACTCTGCTCCCTGAATTACATTTCCCAGACGAGATGAGCCTGTGAGCAATCACAATTGAAATAGTAGCAGACGAGGATCAGAGTAGATGAAGGTGGATATCTGAATGTCCCTGCGCAATCCAGTGCAGTGTGGGAGATATTTCTAGTATTAAAGCTGATCTGTTTGCTCTACAATACTATCAAGAAACACTTGAAATGGAAGAAGGGCTGCACCTGTCGTTCCTTCCTTCAGCAGATGACAAGTGCCTACAAGCACTGCAGGCTCCTGAGTCTCAGAACCGAACGTGAAGTTCTGCGCTCTGAAGCAGCTGGATGAGCAGCCAGCACTTGGAGGCCTCTCAGCAGTGAGCAGATCCTTGCGACTGAACAGTAAATATCGGGAGATGGCGAGCCCTTGGCGGGCTTGGCTGTCACTGAGTCGTGGATTTAGGAGTGTATTGGTCTTAGAGGCTGGGTAGGGATTGTACCAGGCCACCAGCTGGAGAGATGAGCTCTGGAATACGTGGAATTGTTTGCAGTTGCTTGGAAAAGAGGAGTGATGGAGCATTTAAAGGGAAATGGGAGCAAAACTTCTGTATGTCCTGTGCAGGAATTCTGGCTAGAATCCTGTTCTCGGTGTGTAAGTATGAGAACTGAGCGTGTGGAGATGTCTCAGGACTGACGTCTCTGCTGCAGAGACTGCTTTGCTAAGTGCTCTCTTGCTGTGCTCAGCTGGCAATCAAGGGGTGAGATGTATCCTGCAACTGCTCTTTCCCTTCTTCCTAAATAATATGAACTGTGCCTTGTTGTGGAAGCTCCTGAGTGCAACCAATTTTTGCTTAAGTCCCCGCTGACCAACAGGAACTAAGAGGAAACTAATGAAATCCCTATTGTCACTACATATTTTTTTGACCTTTAAAAGGAAAACGCGCTGGTGAGTCAGGAGACCCTCTGGGAAATCTGTTCAATTTGTTTCGGGCAGAAGGTGAACTGAGATGCAGTGGTGACAGTGCCAGTTTAAAAATAAAGGCAGAGATCAGAGCCGTGCAGAAATCTTGCCATGCTGTTGTCTCTGGTTTATGCATGAGCACAGAAGTGGAGTCCCCAGAGCTGTCAGGTGTCTCTCAGCTATTCTGGTTACAAAGCAAATAGAGTCGCTGAAGTGTTTTGCAATTTTCACCTGACTTGGTTCTAAACACAGGGTGTAAAATCCTTGTTTTCTGAGTGTAAGTAAGAGAGTAAAGGCTGTTTCCTGCTCTGCATCTACATAAGAAATGAAACGGTGGTTTTAGCTGAAACCACTGAACTTGAACAGTTTTGTGGCAATAAATGCCATTTGAGAGTAGTTTGGATGAAGCGTGCCCATGAAGGGGGGTGACCCTGGCTGAGCTTTCCAGCAGCTCAAACAAGTCTTTATTATTTTTATGTAAATTCAGAGCTAGATCGGAGATGACTTGGATAAGGCTGAGTTCTGATGCTGCTAATAGCCGTGGAGTTTGGAGGAGAGCAGATTTTGTTAGTGTTGCTTGTGCATCAGGACTTCTAGTCATGGGTGAGTGGCTGTTGCTTTGCCTACAGATCTTGAGATTGTTTTTCCCTAACAAAGACTTTTGGCTTGAAAGTCTCAACTCCTAAAAGTACTGAAGTTCAAGTGTTGGAAAATGCAGCTTTTGGTGTAGCGACACTTCCAAGAAATCTGTCCCTTGCTCCTGTCATGCTCACAGCTGCTCAGGGCAGGCAGCTCGGCATCAGGCGTGCTTGTAGCTGCTGTGGTGGTCGGGCTTCGGGCCCGTTCGTACTCTCCCTCCTTACAATTAAAAGGAAATTGCAGTTCTGGGCTGGTACAGGAGCCTCCCTGGCAACCAAGCGTGACACCTCATGTAGGGGGCAAGGACGACCGAGGTCCTGGGGTGGCGCAGGTCTGCAGAGCTCTGCTCCTGGGGTGACCGGTGCCACCAGCCTCACAGCGTGCCCCCGGCTGCTGTGCAAGGACTTCATAAACCTCCTGCAGTTATTTTCTGTCCAGTCCCTCCCTGCTCAAAGCAGCTGGGGCAGTGTGAGACCCTTGGCTGGTTGCACAGGGATGGGTGGGAAACGCCCTGCCCTAGGGGCTGCGTGTCCCGTACCCTGCCCGGCCGTACAGCCTTGCCAAACCCGGCTGCCGAGGTGGGAGAGAGTCAGAGCTGTCCCGGTCGGTCCGGGAGGTGCTTGTGTGCTTCCAGTGCTTCAGTGAGCTTGTCCCTGGTGGCCCGTGGCACTCGGGTAACCGCAGTATGAGTTCAAGTGGTGTGCTGGGCCAGAGGGTCCAGCCTGTCCTGCTCTCTCTGGTGGTACGCCAGTCCGCAGCCAGGGCTGTGCTTTGATTTGGCTCTGAACATGTGGATTGCTTTGACCTAAATCATATGAATGCTATTAGAGCTGGAAATCCTGTGTTCCCTGTTGGCTCCAGTTCATTAAAATAACAAATTCATAAACAATAACTCTTCAAAGCAGTGTGCCAGAGACACTGCAGTGCTGGATCATGTATAAAACATGACCCTGCAGAAACCAGCCTGTTCCTCCATGGGCAACTTGTAGTTCTGACCACCCCTGAAATAATGTTTAAAGCAAGGTGTCTCCTGCTCCTTTAGCGTAGCCTGAGACCTCATAAGAACATGATGCTGGGTGTAGTCTGTGGGATCTTATTTGTCCCTTGGAATAGGAATTATACCCTTACAGATGTCAGCAGTGTCTGCTATACTGTGTGATTTGGCTAAAAATTAGCATGAGTTATTTGGTTTAAAGGTATTAAAATATGCCAGACCAAGCAATTTAGATAAACTGTACTTTTATCTGTGCTGCGGTGTACCCCAGCTCGCCAGTGGTGGTGGCTGTGTGTGCATCCACGTCCAGGTTCCCCCTTGGGAAAGGTTTCTGGAGATGAGAAAAGCGGCTTCTCCTGTCTCATACAGGTGGGGGAATGAAATGGTGTCCCCAGGCTGTGTCGGTCATGGTGGGGCTGAGCTGGGGCCGCCCCAGTGTCAGCTCAGGGGCTTCTCACACTCCCCTGTGCCCCGTCCTTGGAGGAAAACATGAGCTGTGATTTCAGGAGGGACACCTGGGAACAGCGTCTCGCCTTCCTGCAGGCCAGCCGGCAGGACTGGGTCCCTGTGGAGGGTGCAAAACAGGAGCTCAGAGCCTCAGAACTGCAGCCAGAACCCTGCACGTCTGTGCTGCCCCCTCGCAATTGCACCATTCTCCTTGGGGGGAGTTTTCTATGTGTGGAGGTAATAATTGTGCATAACCTACTCAGAAGCTGAGTCAAACAACATTTCCTACTTCACATACTCCCAGTGTAAAAATACCTTTCATTAACCTCTTCTTCTCAGTAGAGACCTCTTACATGCTTTTTTCTACCCTTTTCTGTTCCAAGACCACAAATTCCCCCTAAATAACAAGTGCTTTCATGACTACTAATTCTATTTGAGTGTTGCACTTTTCTCCTCTGCCTCCCTTTTGCTGCCTGAACTTCTCCAGGGATCTTTTTTTCTACAATTTATTCAAGATACATACAAGATTTATTTTTGCAGCCATTTTAGCATGATGGCCAGCAACAGACCGAGGTAAAAACCCTCAGCACTTCACATCGCTTGACCTCGGGAGCCCCAGGTGTCAAATCCCAGCAAGAAGCCCTGCTGCATCTCTGGGAAGGTGCTGGGAGCTGCTGACCCCGTGCCACGCGCGTGCATTTGGAGAGACTCGCGTGGCGCTTGCAGGTCTCTGCCGTGGAGGTGCGTGCTGCGTTTTCTGAAATGCAGTTCTGCACCTCTGTGTAGGATCAAATCAAGTAAAAGAAAAAATGCTACCCTGTTTTAGGCCCCAAAAGCCAATGCTAGGCGCCTTTCTTTGCAATCCTGAGGCTCCTTGCATCTCCTCTGTTCTGAGTGTGTTTTAACTGTTCTTTTGATCTCTCTGTGCTCATTGCTGTTAACAGCTGTAACGTAGGTGACAGCAGTGGACTTGGAAAGAGCATGGGAAAATGATTGTGGCAGATAGGACGAGGTTTCATAAGCACAGTTTGGGGAGCTCTGGGGTATGGGAAGGATGCGTTACCGACCGCGCTCTCCGCAGGAGCAGCGTGTGTCGGTGCTCCCGTGCGAGGTGTCTCCGTGCTGTAAGGGCCCCTCACAGCCCTGCTTCCCATTCCGTTTGCCTGCCTGCTGTCCATGAGTGAACTGCCGGCTTTGCCGGTGCTCTCCCACATCGTGCAGATGGAAGTGGAGCCTGGCGGCTGGATTTCCCAGCTGGGCTTGTGAGCAAGCCCCCAGCGCTGGCACCGCAAGGTGGCTTTATGACTCCAGCATTTTGTTCCGATTCATGGCGTTGCTTGTGTGGGTATAATAAATTACTTGAGCGACTAAAGTGCTGTAGGCCTGATGTTAAGCTTTTTCCACTGTCTTTGCATGGATCTTTGGCAGTGCAGGAGCTGCATATGAGAAAGTGAGCGTAGCTTGGCATTAGTAACACAGTGCTCAGGACTGGACAATGAGCAGGAGTTGCACGGGTCAGGGTGGATATGGATAGCTGGAGAACATGTTGGCTTTGATCCAGCCTCATCCACTAATTGTTCCCTCTCGAGTAGCAGGGTTGACCTTGTTCCTAGAAAGGCAGATGAGATGCCAAACAGAGGTGACTCTGCGCAATGGTTGTATGGGTGTCACTTTGTTCCCTTCTTAAAGAACACACCAGTGAGCAGCCTGATGTTCATCCTAGCTCACTCCTTAGCCAAAGGCATTGGGTGCCTGAGATGTGTCTTGCACAGATATGGGGGTTATTTGGGGTGTACTTGGATCTCCTGACCCGTGCCATAGATCTTCAGGATTAGGATCCTGTCTCACGGGGATTAGCACAGAAGTGGCAGAGGGAGGTATTTCTGTTTGCTGGAGATACCCACGCTTGTTGGCCTTCTCCCTAGAACGGGCCAATTCGACTTCAAAGTTTGCTGAATTTTTGGTCTTCGTGGTGGCAGTCCATTCTGCTCTGGAAGAATGGCCTCCAGGCCAAATTCGTCATTTATCTCTATCACTTACGCGCTGGAGCGTGTAACTGGCTGTGCGAGCCCCATTGGTGTTCCAGGGGAAATCTTAGCTGTCTCCATCTCTCGCTGTCTGCATTGTGGACAGGCCGTGATAATCTGCCCTGCTATTTTGCTTGCTCATGGCATGTGTCAGATGTTGGACAGGCTGGGAGGCCCAGTGCTCATCCTCAAAGGGCTGCGGCCGCCTACTGCGGACCGGGCTTCCAGGCAAGCCAAAATCCAGCTGATGTCAGGCTGCCTACAGAGGCAGCATTGATACGGGGAGCCAGGTAGAACACACCAAAAGAGCTATTTCCTTTCATCAAGAATGTTTTATTCGCTGTGTAACTTTTTTTCATCCCGAAACACTTTTACAGCTGACAAGCCAGATTTAGCTTTCTGATACTCTGATATGAATTGGGTGTTATTCTTCTGATTTCGCTAGAGCTGCTTTGATTTCACGATAATGTAATAGAAGAATGGAGCTCTATGATAAATAGTGCCCTGGTGGAGCCAGAGCAGCTGCCGGTAGTCCTGGGCCACACTGCTCAAAAGACATCATCTGACCTCCAAAGTCAGCCTCAGTATTATATTATTCATGCAGAAATGGACAGCTCCTCTTCTTTGTCCTCTGGACTTTTTTCCACAAGTCCCCCTGCTCCTTCCTGCGTGCATGACAGACCTCGTATGTCAGGGATGGGATAGCTGCATGCTTCTGGGGTGCTCCGTGTGCTCCAAGTTTGTGTCAAACTGTCTTTGTCACGTCATTGAATGGTGAGAGGTTGATCTCAGCTTGGTGATGGCCAAAGCGTGCTCCCAGAGCTGGTTGGGCAAGGTGGATGTCCCAGCCCTGGCAGCAGGGCTGCGGGAAGGCTCGTCCAGAGGGCTGGTGCAGCACAGCCCTAGCAGGACATGCACGTATGTGCTATTGCAGGAGCTTTGGTCATCGTTACAATGCTGCTTGGTCTCCACTCTGATGGGCTCATCAAGCGTGATACTATACCAGCAAAGGATGTGGCACTTTCCAGGCTTTTATTTCACAGTATTTCGTTAATTGCTTAATTCTTTGTTTTGAATGCACGCTGGAAGTGCCTGAATCTGTCTGATCCGAAGCGATTGAAACCTTTGGAAAGTCTCACTAGTTTACTGGTTCTTGGATGTGATTCTTGCTGTGCATGGCAAATGTGAGCCTGTTCTGCCAGCCAGTCCTGGCTGGCCCAGAGCCCTCAAGCAGGCGTTCTCCATACCCTCTTGTGAGCCTCTCCCCCCAGAATCTATGGAAAAGGCAGAAGGAGCTGATGGGGTTGGAATGCCCTGTGCTTTCCAGGTGCCTCCTCTTCCCCCTTGGGGTCTTTTTCCATAGTAAAGAGAGTCTACCCCTAGCGCCAGCAGCTTTCTGATGAGCAGAATCTCTGGAATGTGAAATTCAAGAATTAAATCCATCCGTGTTTGCAGAAGCTCCTGCCTTCCATCCAGGCCAGCTCTGGCTGCAGCAGTGTCAATTATCTTCTTCCTAACGTGTAATGAAGAAAATCTGAAGCTATTTTTGCAACTACAATTAATAAACGGAGAATACTTGATTGCTTTTTTCAGTACAACATCCAGTAGCGTCTCTAGGGAGGAAAGAAGTTACTGAAACTTCGTTTCCTTGCATGTCTTTGTTGTGTGGCTAATAATTATTTTTAAACTGCCCATGATGTTGTGAGTTGGGTTGTTGTAGGTTTTTTTATACTTGTCAAAATGTCAATTGTAATGAAAGACTTCACAGACATGCTGTACCTGAGTGATTTAAGCCTCTAGGCGAATCAGGCTGCTGATAGCGTTTTTGGATGAGTCAGAAAGGTTTGTTTCTCTCTCTTTATATTCTTTTTGTTTGGTTGGAATGTCTTCATCAAAATTAGTTGTTGAAGGTTTTTTTTTTTCCCTCTTTTTAAAGGCTAATCTGCTGCCTGTCAGCTTACCACAGAGCTATTTGGAATTCAGCATCTTACATTGCACTCACATCGGGGGAAAAGGAAGTGCCTGTGTAATAACAATAATTGAAAATTAATAGTAGATTAAATTAATACATAATTAGAAAACACTAATGCTCCCTGCGAACAAAGGCTGATTCCTATAGGAGTTTTATGAATAGAAGGGGAAAATTATGTGGCGCTTTCCCTGGGCCCTGTCTATTCCAGCCTGCAGATCATTAAAGCAATTATAATTTCACAGAGGTTTGATCTGGAATTGATTTCTTTGTGATAATTCAATTTAGAGGCTTGCTTCCTCCAGGGTAGAAAATGACAGAAGATGAAGTGTATAAATCCTCGCTACTGTCCAGAGGCACGCATGGAAGCTGGCGGCGAGCCAGTGAGGAGTCACTCCAGAGCACAGTCTGCTTGTGACCTTATGGTTGGAGTGGTAGATGTTTTTGTGCTTAATTAGGAAATGATCAATACCAGCTCGGTGCCAGGCTGTGGGGGAAGACGACCCATCAGAGTACAGACCTGAGGACAACGACACCTTGTCACACGAGGTGCGGTTCAAACTCGCCACAGGCTCTTGGCAGGAAGTATCTCGGGTCACTGATCTCAGCAAAGCCATTGTGTCTGCCTTGCCTTCCACCAGAACTGGCGTTGTGAAAGAACGACTTTCTTGGTAAAGAAAAGCACTGAGGTGGGGCTGCTGATCACCTTTCCATCCCTGCTGGGAGGCACGGAGAGAGATCTGCTGCGGGGAGGACCTTGGTGATGCAGAGAGTGGAGCGCAGCCAAGCCCTTGCTGGAGAGCTGTGAGGTGCTATCCGCCCTGGTCTCATTTCCTTTTCCTGATGCTGGAGTGCCTTTTCCACTTGTACATGTGCTGATGGCTGTGCCACCTGCAGCACACCTCTGCCGTGCCTGGTGCATGCACTGATGCAGATACAGATGAACGATTCATTGATTTTATGGCTTCAGCTTTTGCTTGACTCTTACCTCTGCCATCTTCAGACCATCTGCTCTTGCCATAACACAGAGGCACGTGCAGGATGCTCCTTCCACATGTGCAAAGCCACCTGCTCCGTGGGGCTGTGCAAGGCGAAGGGCTGCCTTGGACTGGGCAGCACAGCCTTCACTTACGGACAGTCACAGCGGAACTGGAGGGGGTGCAGCCTTGTAGCTGCATTCATAAAGCAAATGGCATCGCTACCACACGACGATGCTCCAACCTGCTGTCCTGCTGCTTCTCTTGGGGCTGGGCAGGAGAATTTCTCCAACCTGGTCCTACAGGGATTGGGAAGGCTTCTGGGTAGCCAGACCTGGATGCCCCAGTAAGATGAGGGGAGGCGGATGGGGAAGGGGAACAGAGTAAAGAACAGTAGAGTATGCCAAGGCACAGTGAATCCGATGTAGCAGGGAAAATTGGGACCTCGTGGAATATAATGATAAAGTTTGCTAAGCAACTGCTGGGCTACCTGCCTCCCCTCCCAATAAGACTTGCAGGAAGTAACGCAGCCAGCTGAAACTGGTACTTGCAGAAAGCAATACCCTTGTTAATTTGCTTTCTTTTTGGCCCAACACAACGTTTCCTTTTTATTTTGTAGCTTTGTGCACAAAGCCCCTCCGTTCCCCTGATCTCTAAGGCTGTGTGCCTGGGAATCCTGGAGGAACAGCTATTCATTCAGGCTGGGGTTTCGTTCCTGCATATCAAATCATGTTTGTTGAAGTTTTGACTTCAGTTGCTATTCCATTTCAGGGCTTTTTATTAAAAAAAATAAATAGCAAAGATGATGAAACCTGTTCACAAGAAGGGAAAGAAATTAAGAGAGACTTTTAGTTTTAATTGCATTTGGTAGGCTTGGCAGTTGTTATAAGAGAATGTCAGGGGAAGATAAAATGTATAAATATACATATGCATGATTTCAATCAGAAGTAGGCAGGAAGGGTTCATGGCTGGGTTACACAACTCTTCTTCACAGCAGTGAGCACTTATTCAGTGAGTGTGTTTGCTTTGATCTGTTTCACATCTATATTTAGTGGGGGGAAGCCATCCCAGCCCTGCACGAGTTGCATCGGCAGCTCTAACTCTTGCCTTTGGACCCGGGAGAGGTGAGAGCCGGCCCAGGTGCTGCAGATGCAAGGAGCTGGGGGCTGCTCAGTGCTGCAGGAGGGCACGCCAGCGCTGCCAGTCCTGCGGCGGTGGGGGAAGCCCCGAGGGGGGACCTCAGGCATCCAAGCCCAGGGATTTGGGGTGCCAGATGAATGTGGGGAGGTGCAGTGACCTCCCATAGGGAGGCTGTGCTTGGGGCCCTGTTGCATGATGCCTCCTTGCTATGAGGGATGAGGCTTAGGGCTGGTTTTCAGTGAGTCAGAGGCGTAGCACATCCCGGTGGCTAAGAAACCCAACAGGCTGCAGCAAGAAACACGGAGGCTGAGCTGTGCCTTTCCTAACGTTTCACAGAGAAGTTGTGGACCCAGTTGTCCCCATCCTTGGAAGCGTTCAGGGTCAGGTTGGATGTTGCTTTGGACAACCCAGCCTAGCAGAAGGTGTCCCTTCTGGGCAGGAGCTGGGTGTCCTGCTGTGGGCTGCAGCCCTACCCAGAGCTGCTCCCGCTGGCAGGGGGGGAGCAGCACCCCACCAGCCTCTTCAGAGGTTTTCTGGAAATGGGAATTTGTCTGCAGGAGAGGCTAATGCTTCAATATCTGACATTTTGACAAGAACACCTGAAACAGGAAAAACAATCATTGCAGAATAAAAATAAATTCAGAGGATCCGGTGTTGCAGTGTTTTGTTTTGCAGCACCATCCTAGAACACTCTGCTGAATGTCATTAAACAGCACATCAAAATGGGGATGAGTTTGATGTTTTGAAATACTAGTTCACACACACAAAGAAAAAAAACAACACAAACAGTTCTTTTTTTTTTCTGTTGTATTTCTTATTGCAGAGAGGGGAGAAGAAAAAAGTAACAACAACACAGTAGCACATACTCTCAGGAAAATGGAAGCTGTTCTGTTGATGATTTAGTTAGTTTGCCAAAACCCTTGTTGTTCAGGGTTGCTGTGGGTTTGATGTGATCTGTGTCTGTCCAGCTGAAGTTGTGGCTTCTCGTTTGACAACATCAGCGGTAGCATTTTCCTTTGTGTCCGCTGCTTGTCCTCCAGTGATATCCTTACTGTTCCCTCGGTTTGCTCCTCACCTGCTGATCTTTTAAGAGCTTCCTCCTCGTAAGGAGAAGAGGTTCACGTGGTGTGGCTAACACACGTCCCTTGGGTGCCTAAATATTTGTGACTGCAGCTGGGGACTGACGTTAGCGCCTCTGGGATGCGGAGGGGAGCGGTGCAGTCTACTGTCACCTCCCAGCAGCTGCCCCTTGGTACTCAGAAATCTCTTCAGCTTTCTTGAGTTTTCTTGGGGCCAGCTGCTGCAAGAAGTGTGTTTCTCCTTCCTCTGGCTCTGAATTTCAGTGGAAATAGAAAGAGTGCTCCCTTGAGGTGCTGTGGGGCTGACCCCCACCCGAGGGCTGACAATGCGCCCAAGGGTCAGCAAGACACACGTGGAAAGGCTGCTCTGAGATGGATCACTCTTCTACTTGGGGCAGAGCTGAATCTGCATGATAACGAGCTCCTATATATTAGAAAAATGTTGGTTAAAGCATCAGGGTCACATTGAGGTAATTGGATCTAACCTCGCTAATTCAATATCCCAATTAATTCATTGTGCTCTGAGAAGTCTGCAGAAGGGCTAGCACCAAAATGAGCAATGGCCTTAAAGATAGTAAAGTAATTACTTTTTTTTTTTTTTTAACATCAATTGCTGATTTATGAAAGGCTCGATATTTGGTGTTTATCTTTTGTATAAGGTTGGGGAGCCAAGGCTTCATCCTGGCTGTCAGGAGGTGTTAGCTCCGAGACTGGAACCTCCAGTTTGGGGGTGGGAGCACAATACCATCCCAAATACTGTCTAGAGCTATTCCAGATTTTTTTCAGCCTAGAAAGTTGCAGGAAAAGGAAATTTGTTGTCCAGAGGAACGGCTCTGAATGCAGAGGGGTTCTTGTTTATGAAGATCAATGCCGGTACCCAGACTTCTCTTGGAAATCAAGGTGCTTGGGAGCAGAGCCTTGCTTTGAGGCCCATCAATCTCCTCCACACCCTTGTCTGCCTGTGAGTGAGCAGTCAGCAAAGTCTGAAACCTGCTGGTGAGTGCGCCATGAAATAAAAAGAGGAGAAGCTTGCTGGACTGGTAGCAGAGGCATTGCAAGGGGTCCATGGAGCTGAGTTCTCATCCTGCTTCTCCTAAAGATGTTAGACAAAGCTACCTATTTCAATCTGATCATGTATCTCCTATCTGTGCTGTAAATAACATCCTCAAGGCACCACCGTGTCCATTGGGTTCTGCAGCTGGATCAGGAGAGCCATGTGCATCCAGGCTGGCTCTTCAGGGCCTCCCAACAAACCGTTTTTCCTTGTGCTGCTGGTGTGGATGCTGCTATCCAGACCAACGAGCAGTGAGTCGGTAGGAATATGCCCTTCACTACCGTATTTCTAAGCCTTGTTTCTCCTGCTCTGTGTGCACTTAGGGGTGGCTGTGCATGTCTGCATTGGATCAAAGCAGGATATTGCGCTGCTGGAGACGAGGTTTGGATTTCAGTCCTTTGCCGTTTGGTAAAATTAGAGGGAGGTGGTGTTCAATGAGAGATTGCCAGAGGAACGTCCCACACCCAGCATCTTGGGGGATTACATGCGGTGTCCCAAGCTTTACTGACGTGCTTGGCTTGCACAGGCCCCTTGATAAGGCTCCATGCGATTGCATTGGTGATCAGAAGTGCTGAGCTGCTTTTAAGACCATCTAAAGACAAGGAGGACTGAACGATTGCAGGTTGTGCGTGTGAATCCTGCCTCAGGCTGGGTGCGAGGCTGAGCTTGCAGCATCTGCTGGGGTGAGGTAAGGGCAGCAGCCCCCTGGATGGTGCAGCATGCTCAGGTTTCTGCCCGTCCCGAGCACTGAGCTAGGAGAGGAGGTGGCAGGGCCTGGATGGGTCCAGGGCTGTCAGCTGCTGCCTGCGCTCTCCTAAGGGGAACAGAAAGTCAGCACCAATTCCCTTCTCCGTGCAGGTCCAGCTGCTTGGACCCGTCTGTGACCTTCTGAAGTGTGTGCTCGTGCTGAACAGCCCTGTGGGTGCAGTGCGTGCCCTGCCTCAGCAGCGAGAGGAGCTTTGGCATGCGAGTAGCAAGCAAGTGCTTGCATTTGCTCTGCCTCCAGCTGCCTTCTCTGAACTGTTCTCCGTTACCTCTTCCTACCAGCCTTTTCTGTACACCACCCCACCCCCCAAAATCTTCCATTTCTTGGTGAATTAGTGCTGTCTTCATGCTTTATCGTGAGCATTTTTATTTTGCTTTCTTGCTCTGAAGTATTGCTGTGTCACCCTCCAGCCTGCCAGCAACAAGCAGAGGTATTGAGTAGAGGAGGGGTTGCATCGGTTTGCGACCATCGGGATGTTGCTGTGGCTGTTGTCTCCCTGCCCCGGGCTGGATGTGGCCAAACTGTCCTTGCTGCCATCCCTGCCTTTGGAGCTGCTAGTTGGAGATGGCCAGGTCACCATCTGTCCAGCGGAGACATCTCCAGACGCAAGAGCCAAAGGCAGGGAGTTGCCTCTCTGCAATAGAGAGAAGCCCACTAAAAAGCAGCTGCGGAGAGATGGCTTTGCAAGGCACAGGTGTTTATAGCTTAAAATGTGGCTGTGAATTGATCCACGCAGTTCAGCAAGCTATTGCCTGATTATCTGGTGATCAGTCTGAGCCCCAGAGAAGCCTTTTTCTGGTGTCACAGAAGATTTCCGGGCTCCTGGTGTAAGCAAAATGCTTTGTTGCTGCTCATCGGTGCAACTTGCTTTCATGGTGGAGAAATGCACATTTGAGACTGCTGAGATAATAGGCTGGAGTGACAGAGATGGAGATAAGTCTGGCATCTCTGTAGCATTTCTGCATCAGTGATGAGGCAGAGACAAAAGATCGCAGGGAGGTTTGAGCCAGACTGGCACAAAAATCCCAAGAAGTGCTCAGTTCCTGCAGTTTTAAGGAGGCATTATGGCCAGAGGGTGGGTGAAAATAATGGATGGACTTTAGAGTCCAGGGTAATTTTAGCACCATCCACACTGTTACAAAGAGAAGAGGTAAAAAGCTTCTTTCCTATTAATGGGAAGAGGTAAGAAAAATAACTTTCAGGTGCCTGGCAGCTAGTAGGGTCTCTGTGGACCTCCTTGGTCCTTTGTGCAGCCAGAGAAACGTCTCAAGCCTGTGTCTGATCTTTCCTTCTCCGGTGAGCCCTGGATTTCTAGTGCTTGTCTGTGCAGTGTCAATCAATGCAACACTTTCTAATCTGTGTAGAAGAAAAGTACATAAAAAAATCTATATATCTGTAATTGTTATTCTTCCTGTCCATAGACCCCAGGAAGAAAGTCAGCCGTGAACTTAAGTGGTGATTGTATGTAGAAGAGCCTTTGTGCCCTGTAAACAGATGGGCTGAGAAACTTGGCTGAGCATAATTTCTCATGGAAGCGTTTTTTCATTGAAATATATGTTTGTTTTTCCAAGAGGAGGAGCAGCAGCCTGGCAGACAGGAGGAGGCCAGGGGGTGCCTGGGATGCTGCCCTGCTGATGACTTCTCGGTGGCGCTGGGGAAGGTCAGTTCTGCACTGTCACGGGGGACGTTGAGTAGCAGCCTGACTGCAGTCCAGGTGTGCCTCAACAGGTGGAGATCCAGCAGCATATGTCGTATTTGCAAAGTGTTTTGGGCAATGCAAGGCATAATATGAAGGCAAGATTAAATTTAATACACCGTGTTTAACAGCAAGACTTTAAGTAGAGCCCAAGTATCTACTGACTTGCATCTTAGTGACTTCCAAGGGTATTTAGTAGTCACATCTACCTTCCCTGGGTGCTTTGGAAAAGCCAAGCCTAACAACAGATGGAGGGAAGGCAGAAAGACAAACCGTGTGTAATGCCAGCCATAAAGATAGGTGCTGAACCTGATACGTAGATATTGGTCATATAAAGATAGGTGGCTTCCTCTCTAATGTATTCTGCCATATGTTTCATATGATCTAGCCTTAGTACCAATAAAAATTGTTTAAATTGGATTCTGGGAGAAGGGGCAGAAAGGCAAACAGAGCAAGAGGCTGCCCTTTGCTAAATCACCATCTCCTGGGCTGGCTGGGAGCAAGCACTGGCTCCTGCTAGAGCAGGGCTGTGGTCCTGCCTTCCTCCCAAAAGCACGGGGACACCAGAGAAAAGACTGAGCTGTGTTGTCCCTTCCTGCCTGTATGCAGAAGTAGAAGTCCCAGCTTGATACCCCTGCCTTGTGTCTTCAGCACAAAACAAGACCTCTGTGTTTTCTGAAAGGCACGCATCTGCTTAGCTGCAGGAGTCAGAAATACTCCTCCAACCTGTTTTCTTCTTCCCTTAAGCCAATGAGAAATCAATTTTGAACAAATCAGGCTAAATTTGGGAGTTGGAAAAGTACCCATCTCCAAAATCAAGCCAGGGACATTGGGGAAATGTTTATTTAAGCCGGGCTGCTGAGGATGCCTATCAGGGTGGGCCAGTGTGTGCTGGGGGTGTTGCTCAGCACCATGCTGATGCCACATCTGCCCCTGCCTCTGCCTCCCATGCCTCCCCAGCCCATGACCAGGGCAGCAAACAGGCATTAACGTTTTTGTAGGCATCTCCAGCAGCACCCGCATGGGACCAGCTGTGCTGGTCGCTTTCTCTTTGTCTCTGTCTCTGTGCTCTTTCTTTTTATGGTGCTGGTTGCTGCTCCGAGGATAAGTGGTGGCCGGTATGAAAATGCGCGTTGCCATGCTGGAGAAAGATAGGTCTTCAATGGCTGTGCAGCACCTGCCGCACTATCAGAAGAGGCTATCTGGAGGCAACAGGTTTTCTCAGATGTTCTTTATTTGCTCAGATATAACTGGAAATTATAGGAGTGCAGACATCACGGGGTGGCTGAACATAAGGCAAGAGCAGCAGTGTAGATGTAGCTGGTTGGTGTCCCTGAAGGAAGGTCCTGCTGCAGGAACAGCGCTACAGGCCCTGTTCAGACTGACGTGGCTCTGAGAGATCCATGGATATCCATCACTTGTGTGCCTGTGTCTGGACTTTCCTTTTTAAATCTCGGAGGGGTGCTGCTGTGGCCTTTCTTCCTCTTGCCTAGCCCCAACAGCCCTCCTTCCATCAATCACTGGGAGAAAAATGAGAGCAAATAGAAGCTTACAACTCCTTTTCCCTGCTCCTTTACTCAGCTGAGAGTGTCAGTCCCTATCAGCAGATCCTTGTATCTGATACTGCATTATTTTTCTTGGCTATTTTTCCCTTTATGTTGCTCCAGAGACCCTCATTCAAGAAGTGCTCTCACTGGGCCAAGTGCTCCTAGTCTGTACGTTGATCTGGCAAGTAAATAATGATTTGGAAGGACTGAAAGTCCCTGTTACGGTGGCTTGAATTTTGTATTATTTTTATTTTCTTGTTGGCAGCTAAAACCCACCTTTCTTGCACACAAGTGCAATTCCCAGATGGGACTAAGACCATAACTAAGATTTTATCAAGGAATCATATGTCCTACAGCTGCTTTCACATGCCTCGTGCACATGTCTGGAAGTCTGCTCTTTGTATTTAGAGCAGAAGTGATGGGGAAAGCTGCTTGTTCCACAGGGGACTCTGGGGTTTGTGGAGACCAGTCCTCACCCTTGAGGAGTGTCTGGGCTGTTGGCTGCATGAATGATCTCGATCTTTTATTTCTCAGTATTCTAGCTCTGTGTTGAACAGACAGTAGCACATGAAGGGCCAGCCCCTCGCATCTCTGTGCCCAGAGCTGCTCACCGAGCTGCTGAGCTGGGCATCTGTGGACTGGCGGTGCCATGTGTGCTGGGCTCTTTCTGGAGGGTGCCAGAAGTCCCACTGAAGTCTGGGGGAGCTGCAAGCACTTACTGCTTCTGTTTGCAGAGGGACATGATCCTAAGAAACAGACATCAGCGTGTTTTCTCTCCTGGGACAAGGCTGCCTGGGAAAATGGTGTGACTGTAGTCCATGAAAGGCACAGTTCTGTGACCATACCTAGCAGGGCAGGTGTTGGCTGGCAGCAACCACTACAGCAATTAGCCATGCTCTCTTCTGCAAGCTCGTTACCGCATCGTTATACCTCCCCATCTTGCTGTGACTCTTCCATTTGGCTATGCAGACATCCTTAGCATCCTCCTGTCTTCCTAAAGCCGCAACAGTGATGGGCAGTCAGTCTGCCCAGGAGAGAGCAGAGGGATGGTGGGGCAATGTGTCAGGACCCCTGCAGAGCTGGGCTGTCACATCTGCTGGCTGCAGAAGCAGAAGGCAGCAGGTGGTGACAAACTCCCATTAATCCGTGGCAGCTCCACCCTCACTGAAGGGCACAGCAGGACTGTCATCACGAAGATGGCAGCGGGGGCTGCCTCTCCCACTCTCTGAGATAGTATTCCCAGGATCCCAGCTCGTGTCTGTGCATGGGGTTGTGTAGCCTGGTGTGAACTGTAATGGCTCGTCCCTGCTGTGTGCTGAGGCATCTGGAAAGCGGGGGCCCAACAGCTGGAGGTCTGGAGGAGCCAGTGCTGGCAGAGGGAGGAGGCGAGTGCTGCGGCTGTTGCAGGAGCTCGGCTGGCATCAGGAACTGCTCAGGTGAAGAAGGAGCTCAGGACTCGGGTTAGATCTTTCAAAGTCACGGTAGGTATTTCCTATGGGAAAGAAACTCATGTTGGGGTGCTCCCTAAGCAAGACCCTTTCCAAAATGTTGGAGGTCTGCTTGAGGATGTTCCCTCTGTGCACAGCTGCTTCTGTCTGTCCTGGCAGGGTTTAAACCGTTTGTGTCAGTAAAGTGAGCCTGGAGAACTCAGCTGAAAGCTGCTGAGCAAGCAGGGGATGGTTGTGGTTGCCTCATTGCTTGCACCTCGACTGAACTGCCAGGGCTCCTCAGACCCCGCTGTCTCGCAGGGGAGGGCGCCTCACCTGCAGGAGCTTTTCGGCTGCTGGAGTCACTCCTGCTGTGACCGTGAGCTGGAGGATTCACACCGGGTCCCTGAACACGAACCAGCTGCGAAAGCTGCCATCGAGTTATGGGGCTTAATGAGAGATTTGTGTTTTGGATTTCATGGAAGCTTTGAGTTGCTTCTTAGATGATGCACAATGCAGAAGGCAGGGTGGGGGACAGGGCTGCTCTAGTTCTTGTAGTAGGGATTGTATTATAGATAATGTGGTGTTGTGAACAAAGGGCTGGCATTTTGTTCAGAGGTCTGTCATTCCCTCTGATTTCAACAGGGTGTTCAGGTAGCCCTTTGTAGCCCTTCAGAAAAGACATTCACATTTAATTACAATCAAAAGGTTCCCTGTTGGTTTGCCTGTTGCTCTGCAGATGGAGGACTGCTGTCCTTCAGGCATCTCAGGACCAAGAGGAAGGTTCTGCCACCCCAGTACGGTTCTCCTAACCTCAAAGGATGGAGTAGTTTAGGTAGGAGAGGGCCTGTGGCGGTCCCTAGTTGAGTCCCTTCTCAGAACAGAAACAGATTAGAACTGGTTGCTCAAAATATGTCCAGCCATGGACCTCTGCTCCAACGTTTGACAGCTCTCGTGGTAAATGTGCTTGTCTACATGCCAGCTTGTGCTCAGGGCCTCCTGTGCTGTCTGTGCACACCACTGAGAGCAGCCTGGCTCCGTCTTCTCCCCAGCCTCCCGCTGTGCAGCCGAGGAGGGCAGTGAGATCCTCCCCATGCCTTATCCAGGCAGACCTGATGCTGCTCTCCCCTAGCAAACCACATTTCCTACGTATAACCCTGCGGTTTGCAGTGACTCTTGAGGCCCAAATTCAGATTCCATGCCAGGGTTGTGCGGGTTTGAGGTGGGGCTGTGCGGGGCATGGGGAGAGAGCAGATGGCAACTGAGGAGCAGGAGGGAGGCGACACTCAGGGAGAGCCAGGCTGGAGGCTGCACTGTGGGCAGTGGAAATGAGGCCAAAGCACTCGTCTAGGTGCCGGGGTGACATTCCCAAAGACATGGTGAAGAGATCTGGGAATGGTGTTGTAGGCTGGTGCTCCCTTGAAAGGCCCTGTGGTTGTCAGCAGACTGCGAGGGCTGCCTTGTGCCTGATGCAGGTGGTCTCTCCTCGCTGGGCTTCCCCGTCTCAGTCCCGCCAGCCCTTCCCTGCAGGCCTTCCTGCAGCTGAGCCTCACCTACGGCCTAGGTCCTGTCATTGGAAGACATACTGGGGAGAGGTGAACCTGCCCCATGTCACTGGGGAGCAGTGGGCCTTCTCCCAGCTGCCGCAGGAAGCTCCGGTGACTGGTTCCAGCGTGGTTAGCAACAAAAAGAAACAAAACCCCAAAATCTTAAGAAAGCAGGAAATTCCTGAGTACACTGCAATAGCAACTGAAAGATTATTACCTTACTGGGCAAGGATTTTTGGCAGGGACGGACCTATTCTGGTGGCCCCGTGGCGTTGTTGTTATGCACCATGTGGGATGCACTGTCTGGGACATGCATTTCTCCTGAGTGTATAAAAAGCTGCCCTCTTCTAATTACCACCCACTTACTACCTTTAAGTAAATTAATACTTAGTCATTGCAAGATTGTTTCACGTAATCGGTCCAAAGGAGATCCTGAATGCCATCTTTTTCATAAAATAGTTTCTTTCATCAAATTTGAAATGATTGGAAAAGCATGGATGATTTCAGTGCCAGTTTGCTGCAGGAAAAATGTTGAACTGAAAATAAAAACCCCAAAGTCTGTTTTGTAAATTCAGCTTTTTTGTTTCAAGTTACAGCTTGTTGTAGAGGGGTTTTTTTTTGTGTTTGTATTTCTATTATTAGGGCATCATGGTGAATCTAAGCAATTTCAAATGTCCTCAGGTAAAAGTTTGGGGTTCTCAGATAGAATTTACCTAAACCATGTTTTCTCAGCATTTTTGGTTTGCAGGAAATTTGGAAGATACTTGTTGCCCTTTTTTTTTTTTTTTTTGTAAGCATTAAATTCAAATCAGGCAGAAAAAAACGGTACACTGAGATGTGAAAAGCTGCTGTGGGTTAGGAATTCAGTCCCTGGTCTATGGAAGAGGGGCTTAGTGGTGATCATTGGCTTTGTCCCTTGAGGTCCTAAGTGCACAGTGCAGGTGGGTAGGCCACCAGAGACATGGTGCAAGTGCCCAGCATGGGTTCAGGTTGGGACACAGTGGCTAAAGTGGCCACACTCAGCATCCTTTTTGTCATGGGGCTGGTTCCAGAGGCCTGAGTGTGGCCAGCACTCTGCCCAGACCTTGGCAATTGTGGGCAATCCAGCTAGTCGTTTATTAAAATGACTCTTTGTTTTAGTCCTGATCAGAGGAAACTTTATTCCAGAGGAAAAGCATCAGAGAGCTGTAAAGTTCTGAAAGATTGAGTATTTGAATATCCAGGATTTGTTCTTGGATGTCATAGAAACAGAGGGTCAAGGTCTGTCTCAGGTGTGTGGGTCTGAGTTCTGATGGGACCAGCTGATTACTCAGCCCTGATTTACTGTATTTATTTTTGCAAGCTCATTTTCATTTTCCTCCTTTTAGAACCATTCACCTCACTCATTTTTTGTAGGGACTGTTTTGAGGGGTAGCTTTGTGCTTCAATTCAATATTTCTGATTTTAAGTAAAGTGAAAATGCACTGCCCTAAGTCCCAGCTTACTGTACAAATACCTTTTGCATCTACGCTTTGTTTACTGTTATTGTTTTATTGTTATATTGCTTTGTGAAGCATCCTGCACAAAGACGTAGGCTGTTTGGAGGAAGAGAAACTTGGGAAAGCTGATGTCATTTGATGGCTGCCCAAGATGTTGGTACTGCACTAAAGCACTAGATTTCTGTGCTCCCATCACGCTTTCTTTGTTGTTTTTTTCTCCTTTTGGGGGAGGGAGACATGTTTTAATGTGCCTAATACTGGGGCAAACAGCTACACCGCATGGCCAGGAGCTCCTGTGGATACTGCTGCTGTTGCTGTACCAGCCACGGCTTCAGAGATGAGACTTCTGCCAGACTTGTTCATCTCTTCTCCCAGACGTGTTCATTAAGTGGCTTTGTTGATGAGCTCTCAGAGTTGTTCAGCTTCAAAAAATGTTTGAAATTCAAGCCGCGCTGCTTATTTGTGATTGGCCTGATAAGTTAGAGGGTTTCTAAGAGTCACTCTGAGTTTTGATTGCAACGAGCAAATGAGCACTTCTGGCCTAAAAGCTTGCAGGTGGGAAGGGGGAGTCCGATCCCTGCAGACAGGGCTGGGAGATGTGGGAGCAGCAGGGACCTGGGGGAAGGCTCTGGAAGAGGAAGAAAACAAGATGTTGCTTCATAATTTGACCCTTCCTTCGTTGTGCAAATATTTTGTTTAAATTAGCTCCAAATATGACTGCAAACATCTATTAGGCGTCCTTCAAATGTTTGTTAAAGAGTTTATTTAAAGTGCTCCTTAATCAAATGCTGTGTATCATTGTTGTTTGTGTAATTGGCTCCCCGTTTTCCCACCCACCACAGCACTGCTGCTTGAGAGGCAATGTAATAGAAAACATCTAAGAAGAAGGCTCCTGAGGAGCTTTAGGGGAGAACTCATTGCTCTCTACAACTGCCTGAAAGGAAGGTGTGGGGAGCTGGGGGTTGGCCTCTTCTCACAGGTAACCAGGGATAGGACTGGAGGGAATGGCCTCAAGTTGCACCAGGAGAGATTTGGGTTGGAAATGAGGAGACATTTCTTCTCAGAAAGAGCAGTCAGGCATTGGGATGGGTTGCCCAGGGAGGTGGTGGAGTCACCGTCCCTGGGGGTGTTCAAGGAAAGGTTGGACGTGGTGCTTGGGGACATGGGTTAGTGGGTGATGGTGGTGGTAGGGTGTCGGTTGGACCAGATGATCTTGGAGGTCTTTTCTAACCTTAGTGATTCTATGATTCCACAGGTTAGAGCATCCTTTTTCTGTCTTTTCCAGCATCTTTCAAATCCTGCCTTACCTCAGCACAGGCAGAGCTGAGCCAGAGTGTAGATTTCAGAGCTCTCAGGAGCTCTGGGCAATCTGGCTGGGAGATCCCCAGGGATGCCCATCCATGGCCCAAGTGCAAGAGGCTGCGGGCCGTCTCCTGCGCAAACTGGAGAGGTGGCACCGGAGCGTGTGGGAGAGGTGCCAGGTTTGCATGGATGGGGCTGTCACCACAGAACCACAGAATGGTTTGGGTTGGAAGGGGCTTCACAGACCACGTCGTTCCTACAAACAAGGACACCTTCTGGTAGACAAGGTTGTCCAAAGCCCCATCCAACCTGACCTCGAGTACTTCCAGGGACGAGGCGTTCACAGCTTCACCACTGCTTTGTCCCAGTTAATACCACTTGTTACCGATTGGAAAGGAGTACTCACCCCCAGGGTACTCCCTCCTTTGCTTGGAAGGAGCAGTTGGTGGGCAGCAGGCCTGGGGCTGTTTGGGCAGCAGGGAGGGAGCACCTGGCTATGGCTGCATCTTGGGCTTGGAGACGTCTCTTGTTCTGGGGGCTCGCCCCTCCAGGTAGGGCTGTCATGAGACTCAAGACGTCCAAGGGCTCCATGAACACTGAGAGAAATCAGTAACCACTGGGCTGGGTCACTACAAACATATGGAGATGCAAGGTTGGGTTTGCTCGCAGCAGCACTGTTAAGAGATGCAGAAGAAGTGAAGGAAAAAATGCTGAATTTATCCTTTCCTGTGTCCTTCAGCTGACAATTTCCCTGCTATTCCATCCTTTGTTCCCTTAGCTTGTGTGCTGCACCAGGTAAGCCCTTTGGGAATCAGTGGGAGTGTTTTTAGTGGGCGGGCAGGTGAAGGACATTGCCAGAGGGTCCCCACGCTGGCTGATCAGGCAGAAGGGATGAGCAAGGCAGCGCTCGGTGCCAGCTTGGACCTCCCTCCGCATTTCTGGCCGAGCACAGTAATGTTCAAAGTGAGACTCCATTTCTTTGGTGGCAGGAGGCTGAGACTGGTGCTGGTCCGGAGGGTGACGTGTGGTGTCAGCTGGCTTTTCTCCAGCAGTGGCACTCCATCCATGCCTCCATGTGAGATGTGGAGGTAAAACGTGGGTTATGCGGCGTTTCCAGAAGAATGAGGCTAGATTAAGTTGATCTCAAATTTAGAAATATTCCTTCAAGGAAGAGGAGATATAGGGGAAAGCTCCATATTCAGGTATGTCCAAAGAAAGATAATTCGGTAAACTTTTTATATTATCTTGGTTTTATGTTAACATTTTTTGTGGCGGGCAGATTGTCTTGAAACTAGTGAACTCTGCTACAAGGCCAGTGGTGCCTGCTGATCCAGGACAGAGAGGGGAGGATACTGCTGTGCAGAGAGGTGGTTGTGTCAGGAAGGGCGGTTTTGAGATGAAGGGCAGTAAGGAGGCCATGAAGGAACTCTTATTTCTCTCACATGCACACTTATGGGCTCCAAGCTGTATTTATATATATAGCTATAATAATGTGTATATATATTATAAATATAGCTGTTCACTCCATATCTGGACCTTTAGCAAGCATTGTATTTGTTGGAAAAAATGTCCTCTCTCTGCTGTCTTGGTGACAGGACTTGTTGGACAGATGAAGGTACTTTCCTGAAAATGACTTTAGAGTCAGAAATATATTTTGAGGATTATTTTTCTGATTAGTAATGCTTGAAGACAGTAAATGAATTAATTAAAAAAACTATTTCTGAACACTGAAACAGACATGCCTGGGTCAGCCTTTTGCACTGGTGCACGTTAGATGTGGGCTCGAAGGACTGCAAGACAGCACCCAACTTGGGGTGTCAGGTCTTCTGTCTCGCAGCTGCCCATGAGCAACCCCAAGCATGAGCTTTGGGGGCTTTTCTTAGGCATCTCTGCCTCCTTACGTGGGAGGGGAGCCAGTCCAGCTCTCCTGCACTGGTAGCTGTGTGCTTTATTGCTCGAGTGTTCACCGCCAGCTTATGGCTCTGTGGCAAACCTTGCTTTAGCTCCAATGTGGAGTTCTGATGCCTAGTCTGTTGGAAAGCAGCTGTGTCACCTCTTAGCCTTCCTTTCCTAGGCTAAACAAGCCCAAATCAGGCTTGTTTAGCCTAGGAAAGATGCACTTTCTTGATATCATTGCTTCTCAGCTCTGTAACATCAAGCCGTCCTGTTTCAAGCCCAGCTCCAGAACCGGTGCCCTGGTGGCTGCAGCACTGTCCAGTCTGCAGGCTGGGCTGGGCTCATTTCTTTGTGCAGTGGAGGTATCTCAGCCCCCTGGGGACGTTTTCAACCAGCCCCATGCTCCTGCTGGCACTGGCCATTGCAGCGAGCCCAGCTGGTGCTTCCCATGCAGCTGCTGCATCAGCATCCCCAGGTGGGCAGGTGACGAGCTGGCAGTAAATACCAGTAGGAATGGGGGCCATCATATTTTCCACTTGCTCCTGGCTGATTTCTGCCCCTTAGCCATGCAGAAGCTGCGAGAAGTTAAGAAATATGCGCACCGTGTGATGGCTTCAAAATGGAAGTCGTCGTTTGTCTCAGGTTATCAGTCAGCCCTGAGAGCCACGGCGGGATCTGCCGTGCTGTTATATAACCCCATCCAAGCAATATTTTTTCCACTCTGCGAAATAATTTGGTGAATTTCTAATTACACAAATCTAATTAAAGGCTGAATGGAACGACTATGCCTAATCATAATGATACACCCATTTCATTAAAAAAAGAAATTGCTTGTGTACAACAAACCATCCAATTTAGTGCAGGATTAATATACGCCTCCCCAGCTGGAGCGGTGCGAGCACCAGCTTGGGCACGTGTTCCCGGGAGGCCCACACGGCCCTGCTGCTGTGTGGGGCTACAAACTCTGCCTCTGCTGCAGGTGGGGTCCCAGGAGGTGTCTGCGTGGCGTGGGGGGATTAAAGACCCTGCCAGGTGGGCAGAGGGTGCTCGGCTTGGAGGGACCGTGGTCTGCGGTGCACGTGGGGCTATGCGCGAGCATCGGGGTGGGCGCTGAGCTGGGATTGAGTGAGTTTTCTGTCAAAAGCTCAGCGCCAGTGGAGCACTGGATGTGCCTTTGTTGAATTTCCGTGTCAGCTCTCCTGGAAGCTCTGGTGAGCCACCACCGACCGCAGCAGGGAGCTGGCCAGGGCTCGGCTGCCCGGTGTGCCAGGCTCTTGATTCCTCCCGTCTGCTCCCAGGAGACGTGCAGTGTCCCAGCCGGGAGGCACTTTCCTACAGCAAGACACGAGCCTTAATCCATGCAATCGAGCGCCAGTTGCAGGGCCAGCAGATGCACTTGTGGGCCTGAGTGGAGTTTTCTGTTAATATTGCTGCGGTAGCTTCTTGCTGAAATCACTCTTGCAAAAGCGACTTGGGCTCTGTGCTTTCCTTAACGGTCGTGCAGCGTGAAGTTACCCCACAGCATGGAGTCTGCACCCGAAATTCTGGCAGGTCTGCAAGAATTCAGCTGTCAGGTGGGGAGCCAGATATTGGGTGGAAGAAATGATATCAGGGCAATGAGGTTAAATAGATAATTGATTTTTTTTTCAGCTCTGGTCTCGGGTGTAAATCCATTGAGGTTAATGAAGTAAGGCAAATTAAATTGAATTATCCTGTATGGAAAGCTTAGTCTGGCGTGTTGCCTGTTTCAGGGGCTCCTTGTGGTGCTCCTTTGCTATTTTTGATGGGTGTCTTGGTGTCAGCTCTTTCTTGTTTGCGCTGGCTGAAAGGAGCTGAAAGCCTACAACCATTTTAACTCCCAACAAGGAAAACTGCAAGTCATAAGCAAGCCTCCCACCTTGTTTCCTTACTTAAATACTTGGATCTGTGTGCTCACTGGGTTTCCTTGTGATCCTGCGGTGGTTTTGCAGACCTGTGGAGCATTCAGTCTGGTGATCTTGCCAAGCCCCACAGCTAGATATGCCCAGCCCCAAGCCAGAGCCTTTCCATCCCCACATTGCTGCGATTCCATGAGGAGCCCTGCAAGGCGTCGCTATAAGTAGCCTCTTCTGGATGAGGTGTCAAATATTTGTTGCAGAAGTGCCTGTGGCATCTTGGCAAGTCTTAGCTCTGGAGCCCAGATTAAATTCTGATTAGGATCACGATACCCAGCCCTCCCCTGGTTCAGGCTGGCCGTGTTTGTTTGACTTCCCGGTCTGAGCAGGTGGGAAGCAGACGTGCTGGCAGCAGCTGTGTGTCTCAGGTGGCACGGGGGGTTTATCAACCCGCTTTATTAAAATGCTTTGGTAATATTTTGGTTGTGATGGCCTGTTCACACTGGAGCTTCCCCTGGGGATGCAGCCCTCTCTGTGTCCCTGTTTATTGTTAGTGAAGGATAAAACGCCAGTGAGCTCAGGGCAGCTGGGGCATGCTGTAACTTCTTGCAGAATTTGAGATTGGAAGGGACCTCTGGAGAGCGCCTGGTCCAACCACCCCGCTCAAGTGGGGCCAGCTTGCCCAGGAAGGAAATTGCCGTGAAATTCATCGCTCCAGGTGGAAAAAAAAAGTCAGGGGAGAAGTGACTTAGGAGGAGGACGCAGGTCCCCGCACATCTCCGGGTAGGGTCTGTGACATGTTCCCAGACTTGCCGTGTGGCTTTGCTACTCCAAAGCCTCTCCAAGAGCTTGGCTCTGAGCTGACGGGTGGGATGGGTTTTCAGCCTGGATGCCCCAAACTCTTGACACGTCCGAGCACGGGCTGTGCAGGGAGGGGCTCGGATTTCACAGGCTTTACCAGCAGCTCGTGGGGTTGATGCACCCAGCACCTCCTGGCGAGTCCCATGTTGCTCTGGCACCGAGCCAGTGCAGCCCCAGGGAGCAGCAGGACCCATCCTGTGCTGTTTCACAGTGTTCCCACACAATGTCCTGCGCGGTGCCACAGCTAGAAATAATCACAGGAACGGCTGTGAGCCTGCAGCGAGGGAAGGGGAGAGGGAAGCCCTGGGTCCGCATGAGAAACTTGACTCCTGCAGTTGGCAGGAGCCTGTCAGTCATGCAAGCAGCATGTGTGAGGAGGTTTCAGTCTCCCTTGCTTGGATAGTCACTGGCTAAATAAATAAACAGGATCTGTTTTTGTCTTCAGCCACCCTACCACTGCCTCTTGCTAGCCTTGACTTTTCGACTTGTCTCTGTATTTTTAGCTGCAGGACACCCTGTCCCCAAAGCCAGCAAGGACCTGAGGTTTCTCATACCTTCCTGAACACGTGAAGCCAGCTCTCGCCCTTCACCACGTCCTACCTAGGGGAAGGGGAGGTGTCGGTCAGCCCTTACACCCTAACACGTAACTGACCTGAGGACCTGGGGTGTGAATCTCCCTTTGGAGTTTGTCTTATTGGTGGTTGTGCCGAATAAACGTCTGTGGGGATGGATGGGGATGGTTTCTGTCCTCCCTGTGCAGGCCAGCTTGGCGGTTGCGAGGTGGGATGTTGTGGACGTGCAGGGCTGGGGACGGGCTGCAGGGGGTTGGTCCAGGGGCTGTCTCCATATAATTATATAATTATAGAATATTCTGAGTTGGAAGAGACCCGTAAGGATCATCAGGTCCTACTCCTAATTAGACATCGTGCCACAACCCGTGAGATCCAGCATGTTGGAGGCCTTCTTTCCTCCCTCAAGTCTAGAACTGAGGGGGCCCAAGATGTTTTCCCTTTCTATCTTCTGTCGTATTCATGTACAAAGAAACAGAGTAAAAGAGACGTTTTATTACATTTAGCAAAATGTGATGTTTCTTTGTGTCTTACAGAGAGAAGGAGGGGGTTGGGAGTTTATTCTCTTCTATTTAAAAGCAGAAAATAATTTAGCATAATGCAGAATTAAATATCACTTTGGCTAGCTGTTCAAATGTTTTCCATGTGGAAAGTGCTGGAGCTAGCGTGCATTTCACTGTGGTGCTCCTGGTGCTTTGCTGCTGCGGGTGGGACGTGGGAAGGAGCATCCCTGCTTTTGGCAAGTTCGGCGTCTGTGCTTACCCACACCTGCCTGCTGAGCTGATCCTCAGCTCCATGGGGCTGCAGGCTCAGCTCCCCACCGTCCTTTCACCTCCCTTTATCTCTACTGAAGTCCTCATTCAGACACTCGCTTCAGCCGGGACTTCAGTTTAAGCATCTGGGCAGTTGCCTTGGTGTAATTAGGGCTACTTGTGTGCCTGGGGGGAAGCAGACGCTGAGGCACTTTGGATGGAGGTATGGAAGCTCATGCATTTCAACCGAGCCACAACATCGGTTGTATGGGGGCACCTGGGCTGCCAGCCCTGTTGCTCGTCCCAGTAGCTGTGGGTGTGAGCTGAGCATTGTGACCTCTCCCTGCTGCCGAAGGCTGAATGTCCCACGGGCTGTTGTTTGCACTGCACTGACATGTGTCCGCGTGAGATTGTGTGACCACCTTGTCCCCTGGGAGAGCCATTCAGGGTCACCGGCTGCTCTCCTGCGGCACCCGGCGTGGCACATCTGCCTGCTGGGGTCCGGCTGTGCCTGGGGGCTTGGCCTCTGCGTCCCCAGCCTGGCACCGCGGGAAGATGCAGAGAGGGAAAAGTGAGACCGAGCAGATGCAGGCTTAGGTTTTACTGGGCGTGAGCTGGAGGTACAAGGGGCTTCTGGAGAGAGTCCTGGCATAGGGAAGGGACTGGGGCACGTCTCCTGGCAGGAGAGGCTGAGAGCGGGGACTTCTCAGCATGGAGGAGAGGAGGCTCGGGGGGATCTCACCGCTTCTGTACCTGCCCGAAGGGAGCGTGCGGAGGGGATGGAGCCAGGATCCACCCAGCGGTGCCCGGGGCCAGGCGCGGAGCATGGGCAGTGTTACCCGACCTCCCCGTGCCACCAGGGCGACCCAAGGTGGTAATTTCCCATCCGAGTGCCAATCCGAGCAGCTGAGGTATTTTGCATTTTTTAATGGTTCTCTACTGTGCCTGAATTAACAGGAAAATGGACTGAAACTGGAGTGAGGCGATTGAAGGCAGAGAATGACAAATTGGCTTTAGAGGGTGGCAGCGATGAGCACTGTCAGGGGTTCACAGACTGACCTTTATCTAAACAGAACTGTACGTAACAGATAAGAATATTTAACAATAATTAATGTCACATCATTGCAGAGAACAAAACGACTACATCAAACAGGCAAGAAATCCACTGCAAATTACTCAAAAGGGAAATGTCAGCTTCTTCATATCTGCAACCTGCCTTGTGCTGAAGGTGCTGGAATGAGAAGGGAGGGCATGTGAGTAAAGAAGCTATTAAAATGATTTAAGGAGTGGATAATATATATATAAATGAGCGAGAGAGGCAGAATGGAGCAGAACAACAGCCAGCCTGCCGGACCGGACTTGTGGAAAATCAAACACTAAACTGAGCTGATAATTGGGTGCAGGGATAAATGTGTGTAAGCCAATTATCTCCACTGCTGGGGTTTTGACGGGTGGCTGAGGTTTCCCTTTCCTTTCCTCGCCATCTCCGCGGGCTCCTGCTGCGCTGAGCTTCAGCAGCACCTCTTGCACGGGTAGGATCTAGCTGCGTTGGCTTTGTGTTCGGGGGAATCACCACTGGCAGTGGATGCTGAGATGATTTTCATTCTGTTGCCAAAGTGGGGCTGTCCCATGAGGTGTGGGGAGGGCGGCGGGGCTGCAGCACGGGCCCCCTATGCATTGCTGGCTGCAGCAGGCAGTGCCAGCACTGGGTGAGGGCTGGCGAGCATGGTCGGAGCTCTGGGGCTGCAGGGGTCCGTGCCACAGACCAGAGGATGTCTGCGGGGTTCTTACTTTCATTTTTTTTAATATATAATAATATGGAGGCTTTTAAAGTTATTTTTGCCTTCCCTGGGGCTGCGTGCACTGGATGCTGTTAGCGCGCCGTGTGTGCAGATGCGGCGGAGCAGCTTGGGAGCTTTCCATTCAGCCACTTGGTTCAGAGCCCGGTGCTGTCCCAGTGTCCCAGTGGTGGGGTCCCCCCTGGGGACCAGCCCTGCTCGCAGAAGCAGCTCTGTGTGCCCAGCCCTGCAGCCTGGAAAAGCCTCAGGGTGGTCCCGGGGCACGGATGTTGTCCACCACGGTGGCGATGCCATTGGGTTGGTTTTCTGGGAGAAGGAGGCGGTGGAGTGCTTGCACACAGCAGCCCCAGCCTTATGGCAGGCACCCTCCTTCCCACCCCGCGTCCCACAGGACCCGATGCACCAGGCATTAGGGGAGGTGCAACGATGCAGCCTCCTGGGTGGACAAAAGCTTGCAAAGGTCGGTTGGGCAACTGCAAAAGTCTCTTTACAAGCAGGGTCCGGAGGCCTGCAGAGGAATGAGACCAAAGTTCTGTCTCCTTGGCTGACCCCAGCAGCCCCTGCAAGGGGTGGGGGGACCCCCCGGCTCCACCAGCTTTCCTGCTTCCCTGCAGCGCCTGAGCTGCTGCAGAAGTATTGGCCTCTCCTTGTGCCATGCAGCTGCTCCTCCTTGGGAATATTTATTGCCAAGACATGATGGCAGGGTGATGGGAGAAGATCCTGGAGCTGAGCCTGCACAAATCTCGTAAAATTCTCAGCCCTAGACATGATGTGTTACAGTCGTCCTTGGCTTCATTCCTCTAAAGCTAGTGGTGATGCAAGGGAAAAAATATCCCCTTTTATTCTAACAGGGCCCTTGTGCCCATTATAATAAACCATTTCCTAAACAAAAATTAATTTATCTGCATGACCAATTGAAGGAAGTGCTGCTAGCCTCATTTAGTAGAGATGAGGTTGAAGCACAGAGCTGGAGCCCAAGGTCAAGCAGGAGGGCTGGGGAGGAGCCGGGAACTGATCCTGGGTCTCCTGGATTCCTCGCTGGTACCGTAAAGGCCAGTCCTCCCTGCAATGCCATGCCCAACCTGCAGCCCTGCTGGCCACCAGTCAGTTTTGTTGTCAGCATTTTCCTGGTGGGAGGAGGCAGCAAGGTGCCTCTGGATTAGCAAGGTTGTGAAAAATAGCTTTCCAGCTGGCCTGGTGACCTTCTGGCAGCAGGAGAGAATTTACAGGCAGAAGATGGAGATGTGATTTAAAATGAGCAGCAGTGGAGAGCTGTGCCTTTACTTCTTCAAGTGGAGCAGGAAAACTGACTTGTCCCTGATCCCACCCTGGGCTGAGAAATGGTTTCGGGTTTCATGTCTCCATTACAGAAAGCACTCTGCATCTCACCTCGCCTTCCTGCAGAGCAGCCGCGGTGCAACGCTGGGCTCTGCCGATGCAGTCACTGAGAGCGTCTGATGCGCTCAGCTGCTGAGCAAACCCAGCCCAAGGCTGCGTGAGCAGATAAGGTCCCATTAGGGGATCTGAATATTGATTCACTGGGGAGAAGGTATGACATTAAAGCATCACCGGAAGACTAAAAAACCACACCAGTGTATTGCTTAAAATGAAAGGCAGTGGATTTGTATCAGAATGTGGGGCAGGTATTCGAAAATGAGGGGCAGCTACTAATTAGAGTGCATTAGTTAACATAGCTCACCCCTATTTTATCTCCCCTGGTCAGAGAATACAGAAATGGCACTTGTTAGAAAAATAGTCATATTTAGCTCCAGAGTGTTACCGATACCATCCAGAATGACACAAAGGCCTTGGAGAGATCTTACATTTCAGTCAGTCCTTTTTCAGAAGACACGCCGTCGTGTAAAACCAACCCAGCCAACAACATGGGAGCCTGGAAACACAGCTCCGAGCTGAACCAGGCTGCGGTGGTTTTGAAGTCAAATGGCTGAGCTCATCCATGTCTTCTGCCTGAAAGTACCCTGGCGGGCAGCTGGGTGCCACAGGCACCATCGTTATTGCAGAGCAGAGCGGGCGCACAGGCAGGTCCGAGCCCCGGCCCTCGTGCAAAGCCCGTGCTGGAGCACGCCTCGGTGTGGGGGTGCACGTGTCACATCTGACTTTGGGCATCCTCAGGCTGAAAGCATCAGTGGTGGAGGCTGTTCTGCGAAGGCTTGAGCCAAACAAGCTGCCCTAAACCCCCAGACTCTGTCAGTACAAAAGGTGAGCTCCAGGCCTCCTTCCCCTTAGAGCCCTCCTGTGTTAACAGAACCCCCAGAGAGCAGCATCTCCTGTCCTCCAAGCTCTCCTTGGTCCTCCTTGCTTCTGCTCTCTGCACAAGGGCGACTTGTATCCTCAATAGTGACTTGACAAGAGCGTTTTGTCACTTTTTTCCCTACTCCTGGGGCGTGAAGGAAGGGTTTGGGCAACCTGAGGGAAAGCAGAGCCCTCTCCCACCCTACTTGATTCCCAGGGCGGCTTCCGTGCCCTGCGGTCACTTCTGCGGCTGCGTGCTGCGGTGCAACCTGCGAGCAGGAGGGGTGCATCAAACCCAGTCAGACACCATCAGGGCATGGGGAAGCAAAGTGATGCCGGGTGAGGAAGAAGCAGGAGCAACAGTTTCAGTGTTAGCACTGCCGTGTGAGGTGAAGGCTGTGCCGGGGTACCTTCACTCGCCTGCCCTCTGCGCCATCGCTAGCCCTGCACCACGAGGTTTTGGCAAGGGCTGTCGCTGCCCCAGGGTAACGTCATGAAGTTGGCTCCTCTTCTTTTCAAACCACTTGGCTTCACAAAGTTGCAATTTCTTCTATCCCGTATCAAAAGGATTTTTATCTGAGGATGAAAAAAAAAAAGAAAAGAGAAAAGGAGTTTTCAGGTCGCACCATCTGATTCTTGCTGCTGGTGTCAACATTTTTATGTGCATCCAGAGCTGGTGCCATTTCACACCTGCTCCGTGCTTGTTTTTAAATGACACATAATGATGATAGGCAGTGTAAAGATGAAGCTTCATCCCCAATTAAACTGCATTTGCTGTCTTTTCATTTCCTGCCCCAGTTGAGGAGGAAACCCCTGGAGAGCAAGATCTTTAAGTTTAATGAAGTAGGAGGTGCCTGCAAACTAAAGGTGATCTTGTTTGTAAGACGAAGATCAGTGCTGATATATAATGTTTCCAGAATATTGTGCTTCTGTGTGATGCCCCAGGGAGTGTTTCAGGTTATTGGAAATGCAGATGCAGGAATTTCAGGTCATCAGGTGAGAGCATCCAGCCCGTGACAGCTGCTGCTCAGAGCTGCCAGTAGCCCCACTTCATCGTGGGGCTGGACCTTCTTCACTGTCCCTGGAGATCCCAGTTGATCCCACTGGTGCCAGCAGTGGGTTGTGTTTGGCACGTGATCTTCGCATCCCTACAGACTTCATCCCAGCATGAAGTGGGGACGCGATCGGGGTGCTGGGGTGAGGTTCTCCATGCCCTCTGGGGCTGCGCTGTGTTCCAGCCCCACCGCTTCTCTCTGCGAGTTCCCTTTGCTTCTTTATCAAAATTCAGCCCACTGTGGTGAATCCCCTGCCCTAAAGATGAGTTCTTGGTTTTGTAAGGGTCTATGATATATCTTAGTCAGTATCTGTGCTGTTTCATCCTTTATTCCTTACCCCAGCTTCCTCTGAATGCCATCCAGTACCGGTGATTTATTACCCTTCATTGCGTTTCGCTTTTTGTTGGAGAATTTATATTTAATTTTTATGCCCGTTATCATTCAGGGAGAGAAGGGAAATGCTTTGGGAGCCCAGAGTGAAAATAAAACAGCACATTTTGGTGCAGTTACTTTGTTTGAAAGATGTTGTTGTATTTTGGCAGGGTATTTACCTCCTTCCTCCTTAACTTCTCTGTCACGGGTTGGAGTGGTTCTAGAAAAATCACAGGGTGCTGCACTGCACAAGTGGACTCCAGTGTTACAAAGGCTGGAGCCTGCTGCTCCTCCTGCCCAGGTTATTATGACTTATGCAGGAAAGGAGGACTTAGAATAAGAGCAGGACAGTTTGATCTTCAAAATAGCTGTGCATTGAGAAACGAGGAGTTATGGAGCAACAGAGGGGGACTTCCTGTTCTTAGCCCCCATGACCTTGCTAGTGGTGAGATTCTTCTGCGCCACCTCCTGTACACCTTCTGTCTGAGGTTAATGTCGTAGAGCTCATTGAGTCAAACTTCACATCCTAAAGGAGCACAGAGAGAAGTCATTTGGCCCTTGGTTTCACAGCAACACCAGCGCATGGTGCCAATACCACAGCTACGTGCTTCTGATGCTCTCTGCACAGTGTCCCTCTGCTCCTCATAATTCCGTAATTCCCCCCTCCAGCCCCCACTGAAAAACCATTGGGTTTTTCTTATCAAAAGTGGAAGCTTTTAGGAGCAAGATAAAACTCTTTTGCCTAAGCCAAGGGACCTGAGTTTGGGAGGAGGATGGGGGAAGGCGTTTAGAAGTTCACCCAGATGTCTGGTAATAATTCTGCTCCTTCCTTATGGGGATTTGCTCCTGTAATTCTCTGCCACATCCCCAGCGTCACTGAGAGTTTTGGTGCTCAGGGCTCTGCACCCACCCAGTTTGACTCCAAATTTCTCTTATTTGTTCCCCTCTTCTACATCTCTCTTGCACGAACGCCCATCCTTGTGGTATCTCTGAACTCCCTGAGTACTGAGAGATGCAGCCAGGTCTCTTGAGAGGCCCAATAAACCTGGACGATGGGTCCATTGAAACGGAGGGGAACTGAGGAAACAGCACTGCCAAGTTGAACTCTTTGTTGGATTCTTGGCTGACAGCAGAAGTGGCCCCATGGCCACCTGGTTTTAGCCTGTGTCACTGTGGTGGCTTCTTCATGCAGAGCTTTGAATCCCCGTGCACGAGGGGTTGTCCCTGCAGCTGACTGACTTCTCCTGCAAAAGCTGCCATTTCGTCGCTGAGCGATGCACTGCGTTGTCCTTGGTGGTGGTTTAAGCCCAGCCGTTCATTGCTCTGTCTCCCTAGTACTTTTTTCTGTTTTAATTAAAAGCTTCACCCCAGTTTGACCTTCTGCAGTGCTGTGGCACATCTGAAGCTGAAGTGAGCCTCTAAGTACGGGGGGCCGTGGCTGTCTGGCTGCGCTCACCGCTCACCCTGCTGCTAGCCACAGCTGGCAGATCCCTGCCTGCTCCTCCCCGTCAGAGCAGGCCGCGCGGGTGCCCAAGTGTTTCACAGAGCAGGGTGTAAACGTAGTGCTCCGTCAGTGAGAGCCCTGGGTACTCATTGAGGAGACATTGCTGGCAGTCATCACTGCCTTCAGGAGGGTGGAGAAGGAGGCGCAGGAACCTCACCTTGCTCTGTTGCCTGTTTGTACATTGTCAGCTAGCCCAGGCTGAGCTGAAGGAATTGGTTCCAATTAGTGGACTCGTTAATGGTTTAGGACTCGGAGTATGGAGACTGGGTCCAGTTCCTGAACGCTTGGGACCATTTGGGCTGCGAGCTCAGAGATGTGGCCGCTGCCTGGGGGCCGGAGAGCAGGGGGATGTCTCGCTGCACCCCGGCTGTTTGACCACAGCTCCTGGGTCCTCGCCCAGGACTTGTGGAGCTGAGGCCATGTTTGGTGGGCAGCTGGTTGCAGAGGAGGGGTGTTTTGGTGGAATCCGGATCCCTCCACTGACAAAACCGTCAGTCCACTTCTGGGATGAGCAGTGATCTCCGCTGTCTTGGCCACAGCCTTCCCAGCGAGCAGAGCCACTTGCTTGGCCGACAGTGCCGATGGTGCTGCACCAGCAGCATGCTGAGCGGGCACTTGGTGTTGCCCAATATAACAAATGCCATGGATAATCCTGTAGCTCCCACTTCTGAATCGTAACTCCCTGGGTTAGTTACTGCCTCCCAGGCTTCTCAAGGTGACAAAGCAGCGCGTCGCACAGTCCAACCGGGTATCCCAGCCTGTGGGAGGAAAGGGAAGGCACCCTAGCTGCAGCCCTGGAAGCTGTCCTCGCAGTTCAAATGGAACCCAGAGGAACTGGCTTAAAGGAGAGATTTCAGTTCAATGAACAAAATGCTTGCTTTACTGTGAAGTATTTAATTTTGAAGAAACTCTCTTCCCCCTTAAAAAATCCCAGCCATAGTGACCGAAAATTCTCGTCCTCTATCCGTTAGGTGCCTCGTTCTCTGCAAGCACTAACATGATGTAGCAGGTTTTGTGGGATTTCCCGAGCCTGAGCCAATCTGAAGCAAGCTATCCCAAGTATTCAGCCCCACAAACACAACTGCTTCTGTCTCCGGCTTTGAGCCCCTTGCTAAGCAGCTCAGAGTCTTAAGTCCGAAGGTCTTGGGTCTGATCCGTGCAGACAACCAGCCAGAGGCTTATCTTTCCAATGCGCCATACCCTCTGCCGTGGATTAGAAAGTACTGGATTATCTGCTTGCCAGAACCGGTAGAAAACTGTGTGTCCTGCTTCTTGTAGGGCGAAGCTGAAACCATAGAGGGGTGCTGCACCTGCTTCTGGACCTGGTGACGGGAAGGACTAACAAACCCAAGTGCCCACACCATTCCCGGTGAGTAGCTGCGTCCTGCGTTACACGTGGAGGTGGTGAGTGGTACGGGAGAGCCCTGCCATAAGTTCCTGCTGCTGCTCTGCTCTCATCATGTGCCTCTAAGGACACCTGGCTTTGTATTCTGGCTGGTTTTGCTCTGCAGTCAGGCTGAAGGCTCTCCTTTTGAGCCTGCTGGGTGCATGCTCGTCCTGGCCTGATGCAAGCATTCAAGGGGCCACATGCTGATGCCTGCAGTGACCTGCTGCTCCCCCCTGCACTACTGGCACTAGAGGCGAGAGAGCCTTCATCACGCCATATAGTGATGGTTTGGATGTGCTGGGGTTCTGCACTTTTTAATTCCTGATTCTGCCATGTCAGGGCTTGGGAAGATGAGAGCCGAGCCCCAGCCTGTGGTATTTCCAGGGTAAGGCAGAAGAGTGCGGCTGTGATGGGCACACGGGAGGGCGTGGGGGAAGGCACTGAGGTGGCACTCGGACAGCTCTGGTCCAAGGGCAGCCAGGACACAGGCTTCGGGCCGGGCTGAAAGCACCTCATGGAAGAAGAGGTTTTGTGGAGGGATGGAAGAGAGTTTGGGGATCAGTTATGCTGTGCCCTAAGTGTTGGGAATGCTGCTCCAGGAAGCGCTGGTGCAATTAGAAACTCACTGTGCTTGCCGAGCAACTGAAGTCAGTGTAGTCCTGAGCTGGGAGATCTCTTGCTGTGTTTGTGGGAGTTCTGTTTCACTGAGCACACAGTAAAAGGGCTCCAGCTGAATAAAAACTGGAGTTTGCTTCAGCAGAGACTGAATGAAGATTTCAGGACTTACTGGAAGCAATTGTACGATGCACAATGCATGATATGAGCATGAGGTAGTGAAATGTTTTCAGCAATGGACTTTCCCCTCTAGTTCCCAGGCAGATAAAAGCAGCTCCTCAGTTTCCAGTTCTGCTGGGCTTGCAGCCATGGTGTAACACATTTGTTTTAATTGGTAGCATGGTTGAGTTTTTCCTTGGGAACTTACATAGGAGAGAGAAAAAATAAATGTTACCAGGTGGAACCTCTTGCCACATGGGTAAGAGCACTGCTGTCTGTTGGTGGACACCAAGGGATACCACACTCACATGTACGCTTTTTATCTTATTTGGAAATCTGATACATGACACTCCAAAATAGCAGAGGGCTACCCCTGATTCACCTGAATGCTTTCAAACCAAAATCAGGATGTTGAAGGGGAATTTGGCTTTGTTTACGATTTGGCTGAAACCTCTTTCTCCCTCTAGCTTCATACACCTCCCTTTAGTAGTAACGAAAACGTCTTGTCGACTAACGAATTCTGACATGTGGATATGTTAAGCAAATAAGTGGACTAAAAGTCACCTTCTTCATGAACAAGAGAAGTACCATATCCTAATTCCAGAGACCAAGGTTTAACTCAGCAAATTAAGTTATGGGATTCAGCAGTGTGGAAAAATCATAGAATCACAGAATATCCTGAGTGGGAAGAGACCCACAGGGATCAAGTCCACCTCCCGGCTCTTCAGAAATATGTCATTTTTTAACATTCAAGGCAATTTTAAAAAGTTCTGCCAGAAGTTGTTCAAACTTTTGTTTCGGCCATTGGCATATTAAACATTGCTTTCAACTATGGAGCCTTCCTTTCCTACAGGGTATTTATTGTAGCTAGGTGCAGCTGTGCTGTCCCCTGAGCAGAAGAAAGCCTCTTTTATCCTGCGAACAGAGGCTGCAGGGCTTGAGCTGCAGCACCTTCTTCAATTGGCGAGCCCTGTGCTTTCACAGGGCTTCTGAACCCTTGAATGCTGCTGGCTGATGATTTGTTGCAATTATGGGGAGCTCACAGAATAAAGGTTGGTTCCAGAGGGAGCTGTGAAACTGCCTATTTCTTGGGGGATATACAGAAAGCTGTGAAAATATCTGTTATTCAGGCAACTCAAGGAGAGCATTGAGAGTAACTGGAGAATGAGGAGGGCTGATGAAAATACATATTATTTCAGCAATTCTGGGAAAATCACAGAAATAGCTGTTACAGGGCTGACCCATAGAGGTTTGGAAGTGTCCCATAGCGAGAGGACACAGAGCATCCTATAAGGGTTTCGGTAGCTCAGTGAAAACTGTGGGGATGAAGGTTTCTGTCTGTTGTCTTGGAAGCAGCCAGCATCAGAGGGGACCATCACAGTGTCTAATCACAAATAAATCCAGACTGTAATCACTTGCTCAGGTCATTTGTCAGCTCCGGCAGTTCCTGTCCTCTCTGGATTAGGACGAGGTTCGGTCGCGCTTAAAGCTACGATCTGGCAGTGACCTTCTTAGCACCCCGTGGGCCAAGGAAGGAAGCGATGTAACAGGTTGCTTAATTTAGAAGAGATGATGTGGGTCGGTGGGGACTCGCAGGTGCCGGTGCCCAGGCGCAGGAGATGTGGCCGAGGGGCAGGCACGGCGCTGCCCTGGCTGGTGCTGCAGCACCCGTGGGACACAGAGGTGCTACAAAACCCTAATCGCGGAACTGAGTTACCCTCCGTGCCTAAGATACTTCGGTCAAGGAAAAGAATAGGCTTGAGGAACTGATGTACCTCAAGTGACTGTAAAGTTTTACTCTTCCCAGAGGCTCTACAGGTGCTGTGAGCCATGAGAAGACAACTGGAGCAGCGGTTGCGTGCAGAGCCCTGAGAGCAGGCTCAGCCGCTGTCAGCTGCTGGGCCCGCTGCTTGCAGCGCTCACATTTCAGCCAGCGTGGGCAGGCGCTGCACGTCCAGCACTGGCCCGCTTTGCCCCTCGTGGGTTGTTTCCTTTTTAAAAAATTTCGTATTCTTCTGCAGGCAATTAGATTATGTGATTTCTGCAGCGTGGGTTCTGAGGTGTCCACGCACAAGGCCTTTATTTATTTTTACTTTGGCAAACATGCAGAGGAAAAATTCAAATGCAATTGCCTTGCCAGCAGCATCCCCTTCCAACACAGGATTACTGCAGCGGAGCCGTGCAGGTGGAGATGAAGCACGGAGTCGCTGGCAGCAGGGTATGTTGTGCTTGGCCTCCCGAGCCCTGTTAACGGCCCCAGGTGTTTCTGACCATGGGCAGACATCTTCTGTTTGAAACCTGAGTGTCTGCAGGAGTGCCGTAACCTTGGTTTGCCCACGGTGCTTCGTGTGTGTTTGCACATCCTAAGGGGAGGGAGAAGAAACCCAAATAACTGAAAGCACCCTCAGATGATTCCCAGGAGATAAAATGAAGCATGTGGTTTTGTTTGGTCCGTGACCGCTCTCACAGCGGGCTGGGTGAGTGTTGAGCTAGAAAAGCCGTGTTCTTGGCAGTGAAGCTGTCTTTGGCTGTCATGGAAGCAGAGCTCATCGAGAGTGGTTTTGATGGATGATTATTATTGAGGAGTTATTTCGTGGCTGCAGGCACCACGAGCACCCTCTGCAAAAAGCAGATCCTGTTGTTGGCCGAATTCCCCAGGACAGAGACGTCCCCTGCCCTTGTCCCCACATCTCTTCGACCTGCGCAGAGCTGGGTTTAGCTGGCTCCCGGTAGGAACCCGAGCAGCCCCCACCACGGACTGGGTTTTCCAGTGAGAGCCAAACCTGGCGTGCAGAGCTCCCAGAGGCGGGCACAGACCGTGGCTGAGGAGCTCGGTCCTCGCTTCTGCCCGCACCAAGCTTCTGTTGCTCTGCTGGGCATGAGCAGAACCTGAGAAATGCCTTCACACAGCGTACGTGATCCGGTGCAGTGCGCCTGCGGGGGGTTAACACACCTCCCCCAGTCAGCCATTCAGTGCTAGAGCTGAGGTGGTTTTCTGCGATCGACCGAAATGAGCAAGTGCTGGAGCTGAGAGCTGAGTTCTCTGCAAATCTCGAACTTATCAAAATAACACGTCAATTTAAATTATCTGATTTGGGAGGCAAGGGAGGGTTGTTTTTTAATTCTGGGATTTGCTGTTTGAAATTATCTTTGCTTCTCAGAGCTTCTCCACGCTTGAAGGTTAATTCAGACTGAGGTAGTGCACGAATCAAAAATGTAAAACCTTTTCCCAAGCAGCAGCTTGTGTTAGGCACCAGCGGACAGACGATGGCACGAGTCACTTCTACGGCCAAGGGTAGCTCCCACGCTCAAAGTTCAGGCACAAATGCTTGCAGAACGAAACTTTAAAGGTTTCTAAGCTTTGAGTGATCGGTCACAGACGTGTCCCCCAGCTGCAGATAGGCGTTCATTGAGCATTCAGAGCCCGAGGAAGTGCTCACAGGCTTGGCATGGGGACGTTGTATTTACTGACACCCTGGGTTCTTAAACAAGCTGATAGCCAGAAGGACTGAGGACAGGTTCTTCTCATCTGTGTCTGATCCACCAGATCTCAACCATCTTGGCTTGATTCTCCTTCACCCACGAGACATTTTCTCCCTCTCCTGGCAAGCCAGTTGCTGCCCACTCAAGGATCATTATATGCTATAAGATAAGCCAGAGATAAGCCAGGGAACAGGATGTAATACCAGATGAAGGCAGGTTCAAGTCTATGTCTCACAGTTCAAGTTCTCCACCGTAATTTTCCGAAGTTCCCTGCCCAGTCAGCTGTGCTTAATCCTTCAAAGGTATCCAGTCACCTTTGAGGTTTTCGGCCTGAATTTCTCAATTCTAAACCAGACGTAATTCTGGTAAAATTCCCTTGTAAACAAGGGAATATTTTTTCTGCTCCAGCTTCACCTGCTGTTGTAACTGTGAAGACATTACCCCATGCAGTGCTCAGACTGGGCTCAGACCAGGTGCAGCTCTCTGGCTGCCCCTCTGAGTACCAGAGCTGGAAGGGGAGTCAGAAAGTAGAAGGCAAGGGGATGCCTTAAAACAAAAACCTGAAAATAAGGTTTTTGTACATCTTTTTGTACATCTTTTCTTAGCTTCCTCTTGCAAGGCTGTATGAGCATGCGCTTGATGAGATGTGATGGCTCTGACCTTGTCAGATGCATCAAACATGATGTGAGCCTGGATTTTCTTAAAAAGAGAAATAAGAGTTAGCAAGAAATGCAGAGAAGACAAACAAACAGATGGCTGCATCCTTCATCAGTAGAAATCTGGGCCTGGGACTTGCTTGCAGCAAGGTTTGAACTGGGGATTTTAGGAAATTAGCCAAAAAGTCACTTATTTTACCACCCTCCTTATGGAGCATTTCATCTTCACGCACGTTTCCCCTGTGAGGCAGTGACCTTTCGCAGGCTGCAGTGACACAAAGACGTGGCACTGGTGTGAGGGACCTCGTGCTGCCGGGGGCTGGGGCTGGGCCCCGCATGCTGTGACAGCCAGCGAACGCTGGGCGTGCGGTCCCCGTGCCGGTGGTCCGTGTCTGGGAAGGGCGCTTTTCTTCCCAAATTCTGGGTGAGGGGGGAGATTTCTTCCTGAGGCTAGAAGTCGCACTAAAAAAAGCAGGGTCAGAGGGTCAGTGAGGGTGGCCTCAGGGTGGCCTGTCCAGCCCTGGGGGACAGGTCTGTGTCCTTGGTGGGTGAGCTCTGCAGGGACAAGCTCTGCCACGGGCTCTTCCTGCTGCCTTCAGAGCAGAGGGACAAACAGGGACCATGTCGGCTTTGGTCTTCTGCTTGCTTGTTCTTTCTGGAGAGACAGGTGAAAGCCTTGTAATCAAATCCTGGTTTGTTCTTCAGCATCCGTCCTTACAACCTTGGCTTTGCTTTCTGGCAAGGCACAGGTCTCACACCCGCATCCCATTGACCTCCCGTGGGTTATCTCCTCCTCCAGATGAAATAACCCCACCTGCAGACTGTGACTGATGGTTGAACACATGCCTGTGTTGCATCTAGCCCCGGACTGAATACAGTTGGGTTTTGGGGTTCCCCAGGTCATGGCATGATAGCTTGCATCAAGTATTAGTAATCGCTCAGCTGGAAAAAGGGTTGGTGGCTCCGTGCTGCTCGTCTCAGTGCGTGTGTTCATGGGAAGACAGAGGCACTATTATTGAATTTCTTCTAATTCAGATAGAATGGGGGAAATAACACAGATTTTTTGTGAATCCTCTTGAACAACATTTCTTTTTGAAACTGCTGCAGAGGAGCAGCAGGTCAGGAGGGCAGACTCGCCTCTGGAGCCGGATTGAACCACGCACAGTCTGAGTGGAAGGTGACACACGCACCACACCACTGGGCAGTGACTCCTTGTAGCTAGGAGGGCTGCTAATTACAGGAATTAGTGTTTTAAAGGGCATAAGTTTGAAACACAGGTGTAGTCAGAGAAGTAACGTTGGAAGGGGATGTTGTCCTCCTCAGATCTGCCTCCCACGTGAGTTCGGGGATGTCTTGCTGCAGTAGGGGTCTGGGGCAAGCACTGCAAGCAGTGTCCCCGCGTGTCCTGCCGCTGCTGTGCAAGCTCCCACTTCCCAGGTGAGCCGCGGGGATGCTGTGCTGGCGCCTGCCCTGCTGTGGCGTTAATTTAAAGCACTGCAAAGTTAGGGGCCAGCTGATGGGCTGCAAAATATTACCCTGTGACAACGCAGAGGCTCTCTGTTGTCTGCTTGTGCCTCCATATATGAGGATAAGGCAGCTGTTGTTGTCACGCACTGAAATTCCCCTGCGTCCCAGCAGCAAATCCTAGAGGGGGTGCTGAAGGCACAGGGAGAAGGCTCCAGGGGTCTGTGTTTGCATTCTGGATTTGTGCATTTTAAGAAATGCACACAAAAAGGGGATGGGTGGTGTCTGGGGGGGATGCTGAACGGCGTCTGGTCCAGTGCAGGCTCCCTGGAGTATCGGCATCCTGCAGTGCCCATCTCAGCACAGTGCTGGTCTGTGATCACTCCATAACTAATATGTCCTTGATCCGAGCCTTACTGCCCTGTGTGGCTCTGCTCTGGTGTGTTAAGAGGGACTGGAAATACACCCTTTGCCTTGTCTCTCTGCACTGTGGCGTCCCTGAGAATTACCTGCTTCCTGTTATCTGTCAGGTAAAATGCACCATCAACTTAGCTATTTATAATCCAGCTTAACCAGAAGCCAAAGACAAGTTGGTGAGGGTGGAGAGAGGTCAGGGAACCCACTTAGCTTTCTGCAGTGTTATTAATTATCCATGGCTTTTTGTCCTACTTCCCTTCCAAGTGCTCGCTGAGACACGTGGGGGCCCGCTGCCGCCGGCTGAGCCGCGGTGCTGCTCCTTGCCCAACTTCGGCTGCCACCGTCAGTGCATTGATCTAGCTCTTTGAAAATAATCTGCCTTTTTTTTTTTTTTTAATTTGCCTCTCATAGCTTTGAATGTCGTTATTATTTCTTCTCCTTTCCTCTGGCACTTGTACCCTTTGCTTAAGATCTCAACCTTCCCCAGGCACCGGGGCACACCATTCATTTTGAATGATGCTAATTTAAAGACAAGATGAGATCCAGGCTTGCCCAATTTATTCTTTTCCTCTGTGAGCTGAATGGCCTGAAAATACCCACACAATTATTTCCCATCCCCACGCGTGCCCCTAAATGCTTTTCTAAAAAAGCCCCCTTGCTCCTCCTGAGAAAAGCGAGGCACTACGCGCCACGTGCAGTGCGGTGGCAACTGAGAGCCCTCTGGTGAAATACTGCTTTCGGGGGCTATCTTGGCCAAAATACTCCACTGTGCAACGCCTCATCCCATGGGCAGCCCCCATGCAGCCTCCTTTGGAGGCACAGGGGTGGATGGAGACCACTTGCAGGCAGGTGAGGGTTGTGCACAGCCGAGGAGTGAGGCTCGGTGTACCAGCACCCCAGCACCGGCCATGCTGTCTCCTTTTGCAAGATGCTTACTTTCTTCTTCAATGGTTTTATGCTTCTCACCCTCTTAAAAACACATCTGCATTGTTTATCTGACTTGCATGTGGTCACAGCCTTTACAGCCTGTGCCTTGGTTCATACTACACTTTCCAAAGCCTCTTTATTCCCTGGGTTCTCTAATCTTTCCGCCAGCACCCATGTTTTATGCTTTGGTTATGCCTCCCTTCCTTTTAATTAATTTTCACACTACTTTGCTCGTCCCTCTTGCCCTCTTTTGTTTAATTTATTGTTCACTAGCCATCATAACCCCTGGGCAAGCCTTTAATTTATCTCTTCCCGCGTCCCATCGCCCCCCTCTGTCCTTTCCCTTTATTGATTTCTCCAGCTTGATTTCACCCTGTGCGTGCCAACATCATCTCCTGCTCTTCTCTCCTCCTAAAAAAATTGCTCAGGTGAATTTCTCCCCCCGTTAACAACCTTGCTTCCTTTGGAGCACTATCCCAGCAGGGCTGAGCCTGCTCTTTGGTAGGTTCCCACCTTGCTCACAGTTATTTTTCGCCCTGTCCTCCACATGGAATTAACTAACTGTAATTTCCATCCCAGTTGCTGTAAGGAAATGGTCCTTCTCCTACAAGCCTCTGGCAAACTGTGGAGCCTTGGTGGCTGCCACCCAGCACAACATCTCTGCTGGCAGCCTGGGGGCAAAGAGGGACCCCCCGGGGGCAGATGCCACCAGGTTTCAGCTCAGACCGAGGGCAGAGGTTGGCACTCTCAGGGGCTCTTTGTTCCTGCAGTTATCCCAGTGCTGACAAAGTGTTCCTTGTCCTGGAGAGGCAGGGGCTGCCCACCTCCCAGCTGTCCCTCTGAAGCTGTTGCCAGTCTGCATTTAAGTGGTGAGGAAGGGGAGAGGGAATAAATGATCCTTCGGTGCTGCAGCTGCCCCCTGCCAGCCACAGCCCGGATCGCAGGAACTGGGTGTGCACGGGCTGGGACAGGGTACCTTCAACTTTGCTTTCTGTTGGGACAAACTTACATATGATCTGTAAATAAATGGCTCATCTACCTACAGACCAGCTCCTTCCATTACCACAGTGGGTTGGAAAACAGTTACTGCGGGTACACGGGTTATTTTGTTGTCTGTCGCTGTGTGATCTGCAGTCAGCTCAGGAGCAGGAGAGGGTCGGTGGCAGGAACCACGGTTTTAAGATCTAGAACAAGCATAAGATATAGGCGTGCTGTGGCTCAAAACTGTGATAATGTACCCACACTTCTAGAGTTGTCCGCACAAGAGAACGCTCTGTTTAGAGTCTTGCTCACATACGTGGTGTCTGTCTGCATGAACACCGAGCTGGTCGTTTCCGATGAAGGGCCAGAGCAAAGCAAGGAGGATGTGATGCTCGGTGCAAAGGACTGTTTGGATGTTCCACCTCCTGTCTCCCGGCTATCGGGTCGGTAAGAGCAGATGTCGACGTAGCGAGGTGGGTACTGAGGAGTCTGCAGGGTTGCTCTCCAGTCCTTGTGTTGTAGTGCTGTTAAATCACAGGGCAGCAATGCTGATGCACGGGTTATCACGTGCTTGCTTTTCATGAAGAAGAAAGCTCAGAGCAGGAATACCTGCACTGAGAGATCAGGTCAAGAAAGTAAAAATCTCTGGAGAGGGATGGTCCTGAACACGTCTGCCCCAGGGACAGCAGAGCCTTGGCAAAGGACAGTCCCCATTAAGGTCTCTGCCCTGGGACACTAATTGAATGCTGTTGAATTGATGGGTTGGTTGTAAATACTTCTAATTCTGTGGTGAGGTGTTAGCATTGTTTGGCTAGGAAATGAAATATAGGATCTGTGTAAGGTGCTGTATTCAGCAGAGGTTTGTAGATGAGGGCTGAGAAGTGTGAGCTCAGCTGCAGCCCCAGGCTGCCGGCACCACCTGAAGGTAAACGCCGCAGCGCCTTGTTGCACTGCTTCCTTCTCCCCTTCTCTGTGCACAGTTGTTTTGGTTCTTCCTCATTTCTGTTCTCCCTTCTTCATCCGAGTTCAACGTGATGGAGAGGATCCTTCAGACAAACTCTGAAAACTGATTGTTTCCTGGTGCTTTCAGGGAAATTCAAAGGGGTTCATGAAGTGCTGGCCTTTTTTTCCAAATCAAGAATCCCTCCCTGTCTATCTTGCAACAATTTTTACAATTTCACAGGGAAAGCAGCCCAGCTCCCTGCTACCTCTCCTGCGTTGTGTCTGCAGATGCAGGGCTATCTCTTTTTTAATGTAGGCAGAGCCCTTGCCCTGCCACTAAGAGCAGTTTTACGCCGATTTGTGCTGGCAGATTTTTTTCCCAACCTGCAAAAGGAAGCGTAAAGCCCACTTGGGTGGTCAGTGAGCGCTGCCCACCTCACGTCACATGCCATTAGATGAGGCTCAAGATCAAAACCTTGGGGTAATCTCAGCGGCTGGGTAAATACATTGACAATTCTTTTTTGTTTGCAGCTTGATCAAGTTCAAGGCTGAGGAAAAGATCTAGAGCTAGAAAAAGGGGCTTTGCCATATTTTTATCTAACTTTGTATTGAGACAGCATCTGATAGGAAGGGATGCATAAAGGTTTGGGCAATTTATCTTACATTGTGAATTGTGGTTCTTTTGTGAAATACCCCAGGCCCCTCAGCACAGTGATTGATGCAGTACATCTGCCTTCCCCAGTAAATGACATTTCTGTTTGTCTCCGTAGGATCTCTGCAAATAAGGAGCTATAAATAAACAACAATATCTGTATTTGCAGGGGGTGGAAAGCTGCGTTTAAGCTTTTCCTTTGCACATTGTAAACAAAAATGGACAATTAAGGCATACAGTAAGTCAAAGCTGTGTGGAAATCAGGAATGCACACAGATGCTGCTTTATGGCACATAAAACCTACGGTACTGTAAAAACTCTTTATATTATTTTGCCATTAGAGGAAAAAGTCTAAGGGTGTGCAGGATTTATAATGGGGAGCAGCCAAGCCTTCCAGTAAGTTTTGTGTTTCTGAGCCCACAAGCAGAGTACAGACAAAGTCCGTTGTGGTCCCGGAGGTTCGAGTCTCGATGGGCAATGCGAGGAGTGAGGCTTTGGCAAAGAGCGTAGTGACTGTCAGCACTCAGTGCTGCTAGCTGGAGTTCTTGCTGGCACCTCCTGCCCACCGAATGCAGTGAGTTAGGGCTGTGCACAATGGAGCAACATTAATGAGAGTTGTGGGAAGGTTTGATGAGCAGCATACAGTTGAGTTTCGTCACTGATTTTTGGCTTTTGGACTCTGTGATGAGGCATTGCCCGAGGTGTCCTCGCCCTGCAGGTGCAGCCCCTGGATGCATGGTGCATCGGGAAAGGAGTTTGTCTGCCCGGCGCGGCTCTCAGAGCGATGAGGGCAGCATGCAGGTCTTGCAGACAGGCCTTAGTGCAGCAGTTCCCATCGGCTTTAAAAGGAGTTCCCAATCTATGTGCTGAATTGTGTTTGGAAGAACTTGTTTTAACATAGAACCCACAGCTTTTCCACTGGGATTTTTTAAGTAAATTCAAAAGGTCAGAGGTGTGCCTGGCTGTTGAAAAGGTACAGGATTGATTTGCAGCACAAGCCACGAATGGGCCATCACGGGCAGATACTGGGGCATTGCTTGCTCACAATCACCTCAGCAGTAAAACCACGCAGCCTTGGTTTTGTTCCTTTGGTGAAGTGCTGGAGAGAAAGCTCGGTCCCGCTGTCCTCGAGGCGGGTGACCAGGTCTGAGGGCCAAACCTCGCAGGGCACGGGGGGGTTGTCCCGTACCGAGCAGAGTACTGGGTCCCTCATTCAGAGTCTTCCTGTGCTCAACAGGGCAGTGGATGTCACTTTGTAGGGTGTTCCAAGAGCAATGGCCATAGGAAAATGGTTCCCTGAGCTTCTCCTTACAACAGTAGCATTTCTTCATCATAAGCATTTTTCCACAGAGCTGTTTCGTCGGCTATCTATAGGCCTGGGCCTGCACCGCAGGGCTGCGTGCAGTACAAAAGTCCTTCACCATCTTTTATCAGCATCTACTTCAATTGCAAGGAAAAACAAAGCCATGGGATGGGCTCTGCTGGCAGCTCACCCCGTCCTGCTTGTCCTTTGTCTCTGCTTTCACTCCTGCCTTTCACACTCCAACCGGTGGCATCCAGAGGGAGAAAACGTGGCACCAGCTGCAGGCAGGGACCTGCCTCCCCTGTGCCTGCACACCTGGAAGTGTCCCTCCAGGTGACACAGCGCCCTAGCGGAGCCAGCCAAGCACAGTGCCTCGAGTCCAGGTTCTTTAGATGCAGTGTGTTGGGGCCCGTGTTGGAAACCTTGCATGAAGGCAAGATGGGGAGCAGCGGTGCTGTCTCTGGCCTAGAGGGTTTGTGTTTCTCCATGAGCTGCAGAGACACTAGCTGAGCCATGCGGGAGCAGGGAGTACTCCGATGGCTTATCCCAAATTCCTTCCCCGTTGTGAGCTTCAGCAGGGACCAGTGCCCGAGGGACAACAGGCTGGGAAGTCCATGAGGGCTCTGACCATGACCTGACATCAATCATCTCCGTGCTGCAGAAATTGGATGCTCCGTGCTGCGTCACAAACAAGGCTCCAGTCTGGTCAGGGAGGCCTTCTCACCTCTGCCTTCCTTTCTCTGTTCCTCGGTCCCTATGATCTGCCTAAGCTGATTCCCCTCAGTTCTGTAGTGCCTACAGTAGTGCATCAGTCCCTCAGGCATGCTTTGGGTTTCTTTGTCTTCATCTTTTGTAGTGTCTGTGTCCACCAGCACAATGCTACAGCTGCCTCCTTAGTGCAGTGAAGCTCGTCCACGGGGAATGGCATGGCCAAACTGGAAGAACTGTCTGTACTCAGCTGACTCTTACTTTCTTCTTAAGCCGGTATTAATATCAAACTTGTAAAATTGCAAGGTATTAAGTTTTTTGTGGAGACGCTGCTCTTTGTGTTTTGAGACAGCTGATGGAAGTCTTAATACTGCAGGTGGTGTGCTGCCAGTCCCTGTAATGCTGCACTGTATTAGCACTCTGGTATCAGAAATATCCCTCCAGCAGGGAGCTTTGGAAGGCAGAGTGCATTGCCTTTATTCCTGGGCATGTGTATGCACGCTGCTCTTCTGGGTTCATGTTTGAATTTGCAAAGAATCTGTCACATCAGTAATGCCTCCTATGAATTTGGATAATAGTGTGAAAAAAAGAAAAACATCCCATCTCCAAAAACATTGGGTGGCAAGAGAGCCACCAAGGCGGGAGGGGGATGATGTGAAGGAGGGGATACCACCGGGGTGGCTGCTCCCTGTTGTGTCTGCAGGACTGGGGGGCTCAGGAGCAGCCCCTTCTGACAAAGATGCTCACTTTGGTTTTTTTTCACTCTTCTCACATTCCTTCTCTGTATCCATCTTCTCCCTATCCTTGTGCATGACAGGACCGTGGGGCAGTGCAGCTCCGGTTAGCCTGGGCTGCTGAACCCACGCAGAGCCAGGACCCCTGCCCGCCTCGGGGGTCCCACACCCAGACCCTGTGCCAGCAGGGGCAGCAGAAGGGGTGCGGGGTCCTTGGCCCGGGTGGCTCTGAAGGGAGGCTGGGGCTGGTAGCTAGACCAGAGGGTTTCAGCCCAAGAACTGCCCTTTATTGGTCTGCTTGTATTTTTCAGTTTTAAAAGATAGCCCAGAACAGTAAGCAAAAACCACGATGTATAATTTATGAAATGAAACAATGGTGGTTATTGTGGATGAAAACATTTTTGGAAAGCTCTTTCTTTCTCACTAAAATTCTCCATAAGGAACAGGCTTTTTCCCACCTCGCTGCAATCAGAAAACGCAGTTCAAGGAAAATCCTGCTCGTCCTGCTGCCGTGCCTCACGCCTCCTCCCTGTGCCGGATCCGTCCCTTGCCTCCTGGCGCTGAAAGCAGGAGCCCGGCTGGGAGCAAGGGCTGGGGAGGGAGGGATGCGGCGTCTGAAATCGCAGCTGCAGCAGCACACCCAGCAGAGAGGGCAAAGCGTGCAAGTCAGAAAATATGCAGTATGTTCTGTGAAGTATCTCGGTGATTCTCAATTAATGCCCTAATTGCCTTTAAAAAAAAATAAGGCTCCAAAATTACTAGGCTGAGTTTCATATGCTATGGAATATAAAAGTGAAGGGCTCTTATTGACATTTTGGAATTACAAATTATGTTTGTTGTGAAAAAATGAGAAACCGCCTGTTTAATTGGTTGTAGGCTGCAATTTGTGTGCACTTAGGTAAGAAAAATACAGCTATCTAGGGGCCCGTTAAAGATCACTTTCCTTTGAGTCAGCAAAGTGGAGAGTGGGGAGGGAAGCAGATCCATGTCCTACAAAAGCTAAGACTGATGAGGAGCTGAGTGAGAAATGCACTGCCTCGGGTGGGCTGGTGGTGGCTGGACAAAGAGCGGAAAGTGGAGCTTTGGGGGGTCTGAACCTCAGGAAGAAAAAACAGCAGCTCCCAGCTAAGGTGGCCTGAGCTTAAACACCTGGCAAGATATGGACTGAGCTCCTGGCACAGGAGAAGCTGTAGGCTTCTGGCTGCAAAGAGCAATTTGAGCTTCATCTCCCACAAAAATATCAATGGCAAAGGCTGACCTGCTTATCCGGGAGGCCGTTCTGGTCCGTGGAGAACCAGAAACTTCTCCAAGCAGTGGCTCCTCCCATCTCACACAGGATTCCCATGTGAAGGGAAACCTTCAGCCTACAGAGCTCTGCTTTCCTGCGCTGATGGAGTAAAGCTTGTAAACTGGGGCATGAAACAGGGACACCCTCTGAAGGCACAGGAGGAAGAGGAGGTCTCTGGAGCAGAAGTGCCTTGGTCCAGGCAGCACAGCACACAGCAAGGAGCAGGAGGGTCCAAGCTCAGCGCCGGGGGCTGCAGTGTCCCGAACAGCTTCCCCTGGTGGGGCTCAGCAGGGGCACAGTGGGGCAGCTGGCACCGGGGTCCCCTTCTGACAGAGCCCTGGGACAAACACCACTGAGCAGTTCCCAGTGCAGGAAGATTCGTCAACACCATTAATTAGAAGTGAAGCTTATATTCCAGGTGGGAAAGGCCTCTGTAGACTGAAAGACCAACATTTAGACTAAGAAGAGGCTCAGCTCTCACTCATTTGGTGAATCGCAATATTTAGCAAAGGGTTTCTTTGCAGAGAAAGCAACGGGAGTGGCTCTCTGGAATCATTTTCAGTTGAGGCTGCTTTCCCCTCTCGCTTATTTCTTCCTTGTGAGTCCACTGCGGTTCTGAGGGCTCATGAACTGCAACGTGCATGGGGTTGTTGGAGAAGGACGGGAAAGGCCAAGGGCCCTCCGCCTTGCCGCCAGGCATGTGTTAGGGAGGCAGGTGCCATGATGGAGCACGCCAGAACGTGGCTCTCCTGCCTCCCCTTGCTCACCAGCGTGCTTCGTGAGCCTCCAGGTTGCTTTGCCTCTCCGGACTCCATTTTCCAGATCCTTCAGGCCAGCTCTGCATCCCTCTGGGTGTCTGGATGGGCAGTCCATGCAGGGCCGAGCCTGGGTACCTCTGCGCCCAGCTCAGGGTTGTGCATAAACACCCCTGATCTGCACCCCGAAAGTCAAGGAGGGCTTTGCTGTTAGCTCCAGAGCAACACTGAGCCACCGCTGGGGAGCATGAAATCCCTGCCGTCCCACGGCAACTCTCTGTGCCACCAGCTAATTAATAGCAGCACCTCCTGCCCGAAGCGGAGATGTAGTTGACGAGCCACTGTAAGTTTCTCCTGTGATTGTTTTCCTCTTTGTTTTAACCAGATCTGATCAATACTATAAAGGGCAAAGTGGCAGTATTATTTACTTATCGCGGGAGTAGCACAGCAAACAGACTATCACTTTGCAGTTTGCTGACCGATGCTGCAGATAATCTGTGCTTATCACTCCCTTTGCAGGGAAGTCCTGTAGAGAGTAATACATCAATAATGCACTGATCGTAGGCATTTGGTGGGAAATACACCATTTTAATAGATTTCATAGCTCTCGGTAGCAGTAACATTGTTCTGCGGAAGAAAAATGAAGAGGGTGAGTTTTAATTCAGGGAGTTCTTAAATTCAAAATGTCTTTTTCCGTACAAATTGTTGCAGAAAATATTTAATTTCAAAGTTGACATGTTTGTAGTAAGAAGAAGGAAAGCCATAGCGTTTACCTGAGAAACAACGATTTTTAACTTGGGTTTTAGTCTAAGAAAAAAGATAATTGAGTAAATACATTTTTCTGTGAGCTTTTTGATCGTATATCAGGTATTTCATGGAAAGTCAGGTCCTGCCAGCTGCTCTCTGCCAGGCTGTGGTAATTCTCTAACCCATGTGAGCAGACGTCTCTGTGAAGCCGCACGCCTTGCCGTGCTGCTCCTGACCCGGGGCAGCGTTCACGGTCTCCAGCGAGCGCTGCTTCGTTCCAGCAGACACTTGTGCATCTCATTTTGGAGGATCCCTTTTCACAGCACACACTTGCTTTTCAAGGGCAAAATTTGCTTTCAAGCTCAGCCAGAAGAGCGTGGGCTGCAGAAGATAAGAGTGACAAATTGGCACACGGGGAAGGAATAAACTTGGGTCCTTCAGCTCCATCACCATACCCCAGCCACTCAGATCAACACAAGCAGGGGCACTGCGCTTTCACAGACCACAGCTTCGTAAACAGCTCCTTAAGATGCTTTGGAGACTTCTGCTTTGTTTCCCTAGTGGTGTGCTTCACCTGTGCTCAGGTTCACATCCCCGCAGCCTTTTGTCTCCACCTGGTCCCTAGGGACCCAGCTCCTCACGGCAGCCCGCGGGTACAGGGAAGGGGCCGGATCCAGTTAGTGCCAGCAGCAACCTCCGGCATCTCGTAAGGAGGGGAACAACTGGCTTTGATGGAGACTCCAAATCCTCTGGCACCAACAGCTCCAAGGAGCTTTTCCCAGGATGTTTTATGCATCGTGCCTATGGAAAGATTGTTAAGCTTCTCACTTTTGGCTGTTGTTTTTCAGAAGGGAATTGTTAACCTCCAGTTGTGCCCTGTCCGCTCAACGATGGATTTTTGGGAAGCCCAGCAGCATCCTTGTACTGGGGACCAGTCCTACAGCAGCAAGGAGCAGCCTCGGGGCTCCCCCAGAGGTTTCCCTGAGCTGTCCCCAGGCGTGTCCCCCACCCTGCTACCGGCTTTGAACGACAGTGCCCAAATGAGTTGCTCCAGGTCATTAGTTTATTTTCCAGCCCACAGCTCCCATACCCTCAGGGGTGCAGGATAAACCCCAGGGATGTCCAAGGCAGCTGAGAAAACCAAGTCAGCAGCACCTAGGAAACATCTGAGGGTGGTTAAGGGTTTATATATGGAAAAAGTAGCCTGGTGATGCAGTGCACAGGACATGGTGATGCTCTTTGTGGTCAGTGAGACAGCTGGGGATGTAATGCACAAATCTTGGCTCTGCTGAGAAGCCAGCAAGCATTATTAGAGCCATGACTACCAGCGACTCTGCTGATGCAGCCCCGGGGATGCAGACCCATCCCCTGCCAGCACGGATGAGGCTGGACCAAGCGGAGCAGCGTGGGGTTGTACCGCAGTGGGTGTAACGCCAGGGCTCGGCGTGGGTCCCTGCGGTGCCCCGTGGGCGATGGGTGCCAGGGGCAGCCCCGTGGGGTGGTGGCGGGGTGGGCAGGGACTGGTGGCAGTGACAGGAGAAGCAGCGGGCAGGGGCTCGTGCACCTCTGACTCCAGCAACAGAGGCGACTGCGTTTCAGTGAGCAGGTTTGCGGTGTCTGTGGCGCACAGATCAGCAACGTGCTGTGCAGCAGCTGCTGTCGGTAAAGCACGTCGACGAGCCTCATTAACGCTGCCTTATGAGTGCAGTTGAGTGTAATTGTTCACTGTATTTAAAAACCAGAATGGGGAAAAATTGCCAGAATATATCCTCTGTGCGTGTGAAATGCTGGAAATAATGGTAGGCATTCATGTTTAGAGCAGTGTGAAAAAGGCAGGACTGTGATTTTAGGAAGTTAATAAAATGTCTCACCTGGAGCTGCGGGTTTATGGGGACAGGCACGTGCTTACAGCTGCTCCTGCCCACCCTGCGTCCCCGCTGCCCGTCCTGCTGCTCACCGTGCACCTCGCCCAGGAACCTGTGCTTGACCAAGTATCTCTCTCCGCAAAAATCACCGTTAAGATGTCAACAAAGACTCCCCTGCCTCACCTTGTAACTTGTGCCTGTGGTTAATAATGTCCCTGTTAAATTGTGAGCCCTTTATCCTGTTCGAATTTGGCCTCAGTTTCCAGATGTTTGTTCCTATTCCATCTTTACCGTCTTGATTAAAGAGCTCTCACGTACCCGGTATTGTCTCCACATGGAAGTTCTCACCTAGTGTAATCAAATCACCTTCCAATCTCCTTTGTGATAAGCTAAACAGCACAAAGTCTTTAATTTTTCTATGTCAAGCATTTTTGTGGCTGCATTCTGCACTCTCTTCCTTTTCTTTGATCTGCAAACAGGAGATACTAAATTGTGCCATGAAGGTTTGAATTCAGAAGTGATGAGATGTTTACCCAAACCTGCCCTGGGCATCTGCCAGGCTAGGGTGGCCGCACCGGGCTGCCCGTGCCGAGCGGTGCTCCCTTGTTGTGGGGAACAAGGACACTCCAGCTCTACTTCAGCATTTTGCTTTCTGATCTCAGAAAACTCACGAGGAAGTGACCCAAACTTCCCTGAAACTCTGTCCAAGTTGCCACAATGGCTGTTGTGTGTTTCCCGTTCCTGTGACATGGTTCACCCAAGGGCAGCATTCTCCCTGCCCGTGAATATAGCTGGGGAAAGGGGCTGCAGCAAGCAGCACGCAGGTACCACGGGCCGTGCAGCAGGTGGAAATCCAGGGTATGCTCTTGAAATCAAAAGAAGCTTTGGAGCTCTGCAGCCGCTGAGGACCAGCCCCATGGCAAGTAGCTCCCATCGCAGTTTCAGAGTCGTTCCAGCGGTGGTGCATCCTCGTTTCTTTTCAGCAAACCTCAGAGTGGACCCAAAGAGGGGTTATATTTGCATAATATTGACTTTTTTTTTATCACCCTCTCATGATTTTTGAAAGCTTAGGTATCTGAAGCGCTTAGCTCAGTGTTGAGTGCCTCATTAAATTTCAGAACCCTGCTTTCCTAGGCTCCGTTAATTAGGCACTTGATTGAAAGTCTGAATCTGAAGGCTTGGGTATTGACTACAGCTTGCTAACCTAAGGTGATCTGTTCAGTGTAGTTAAAGCTTGCCCAGCCAATTTCTTTTCTTAACGTCCTTCACCCTGCTATTAAAGAGGCATCTCAGATTGCTGGAAAACCCTTGTGTTTCTACTGCAGTGGCTGGAGAGCCTCAAAGATTTATTTTAGCTCTTGAGCTTCATTGTTACTTGAGTTTTCTGCTGCAGTTGTTGTTTAATAAAGACTGCCTGTCCATTTAACAGGCACCACTTAAAGGCCAGCCAGAATATTGTCTTGAATGCTCTTGTAGCCTGTTAGGCTTTTTTTTTTTTTAAAGTACTGGAGAATCTTTTAGGTGTTTGTATAACAAGCAAGGAGCCCCTTGTCAGATGCCAGCATGCTTTTCTTGTCTGCAGTGTCGGCTTCAGCATTTTATCTGCCAGACACGGAGCTGCTCAGAGGCAGTCTCCCCACGGACACGCAGGTTTCTAGGTGGAAGGCAGGTACCTGACGACACATGGACCTGCCCTGCGGATCACACGCTGGTGCTGCTTTCCCCAGGCTGTTATGGGGTGTGCAGCAAGGAGATGGCAGCCAAAACCAAGCATCATGTGCTGCTCCTCCACCCCACATGGCTTTTGCATCAGCCACAGGGAAACCTGCCAAACTGGGAGGGCACATGGAGGGGAGCGAAGGACGGGCGACCTGAGATGTCCCTGCTGCCAGCTGAGCCTGCGCTGCCAGGCCGGGAGGAGGAGGCAGGGAAATACCCCCAAAATGAGCTGTGCTGGCTGCACAGCTTGGGCTGGAGACGAAGAGATACTGGGTTAGAAGGGGAGGGTGTGCGGAGCTCCCAGAAGAGAACAAGGTTGGGTGGTGAGAGAACCCCCAGGGCAGTGAATCACAGTGAGATGCCTGCAGGTGTGCCACTTGTCTGGGTCTGTGTGTGCCCCCAGGTTTTTCCCGTCGGCCACATGCCAGCGACACACGGAGACGTCACCCAGCTTCCCTGTCAGGGACCAGCTCCGCGAGGACGAAGTCCTGCAGGGGCAGCTGTAGCCATTACCTGCCCAGCTTGCTGCGTCCCGAGCTGGAATCTCACCGCAGATTCCCAGGCTTTTTGTTGTTCTAGGCTCTAGTAGAGATAGCACTGGTATTAAGATATCTCTTAGAGATATTAGCTATGTCTGCCTCATAATTCCCTCCTTTAAATTGTCTCCTGTCAGTGTTATGTGGCAGCTGCTCCAGTTTCTGCTTTAGGCCGCACATCTCCTGCCTCCAGCCCCTCGACACACAACCTTTTTCCTTCTCATTCTCCTCCCCTGCAGCTCACACCACCTCGATCCAATTAGATGGCCCAGACTGGCCTTCCTTTGCGTGCCTGCTTTGTTCTGACAAAGGTGGCAGTCAAGGTAGACAGTAATTTAATTTCATTTTCTTCTGAGGCTTTAAGTGGGATAATCCTGAAGTTTAATCTTGCCTCTGAGTCACAGCTGTTGGCCTTGGTCACTTGTGAAAGGTTGGTTTTAGTTTCTTGGTCTGCTCAACAGCTCTCATTTGTTACTCTCTTTGCTCCTGGTAGATGTTTCTGACCCATTTGTAGGCAGAGGACTGCTGAGACTACACAGCTCCCTCTCTGAACAGCGCTGTGGATGTGAGCCCTGTGAGGAAGATGCAAAAATGGCTTTGGAGGTGAAAGAAGTTACTACTTCTTCATGCAAATGTGGCATTTTTATTTTCTGGAGGTAGTAGGCATTTTCCCCTCTTACCTATTGAGCTTGACATTATGAAATACCCTAACACGTACAGTGATATGAATGTGTTACAAAATGCAAGTCTGCAAGACCTGTGTCCAAAGGAAAAAAATAAATAAGAACAGAGCAGCACTTGACAGGGGGTTGCTGTTCACCTGTTGACCTTTGTAAAAATGTTTTCACGTGGCCATCTGAGCATCCCTGCACAAGGGACATGCAGTCATAACCAGTTAATTAATTAGAGCTAGGCACGTGAGACACAGCAGTGTTAGCTCTGTTTGATGATGGGAATTGAGGCCCAGGAAGAGTTAAATAGCTGGCGAAAGTTGTCTGTGAGGACCTGAATGCAGATCTCCTGGTTACCCAATGCTAAGAGGCTGCTGGTGTGGCGGGGAGGGACATCCACTGGCAGGTAGGAAGGGACGGGTTAGTGGAGGCAAAATGGTGCAGGAAGTGCCTTGGGATGAAGGAAGAACTGGGATACAAATGAATTCAAAGCAGCAAAATTTGGTGAAAGATGGCAGTGTTCACATGCACAAACTTGGTTTCAGGTTGTTGCCTGTCACTTGCAGTGCGTTCAAATCATGCAGAAGGATAAAAAATTGGCAGCCTCCTGTTCATAAAAACAAAACAAAACAAAACAAAAAACCACTACTGAAGTGCTGGTGGAAACCCCCAGGGAGTTGCTGCCTTGCAGAAGCTGACGTGCTGCTGGTTTCCAGCAGAGCCAAGTTCCTGTGCTGGGCTGAGGCTGCCCATCCTTGTCCCACGGCCCCACCGACACCAGGGCAGCAGCTCAGAGGATGGAAAGCAGGGAGCTGGAATGGGGTCGGTTCTGCCTGTGCAGGACTGCAGGCTGTTGGTTCATACACAAGTGGAGAGTTTGGGGGTTGCTGGTTGATGGAGATAATCCCTTGGTATCATCCTGCGGAGGTGGAGGTGGCCGTGCTCTGCAGGACGTGCTCTTGGATCCGGACCAGCTTTCTGCAGAAAAGACGAGGCAAGGTTGATTCCTCTTTAGATTCCATGTCAGTGCCGCGTGGTGGGCAGAGGGAGGGATGCCATGGGCAATGCAGATCCCTTCTTTTTGTAGTTAATATGATAGCTTGCAGCTTTTTGGAAGATAAATTGTAAACTGAGGAGGGTGTTGAATAATGGCTACACTTCTCCCTGCCTCCTCCCCATCAGAAGAATTTAATCAAAAGCCTTCTGTATTCTGCACAGAGCCCCTGGCTTTAGTCATTTTATATCAGGGACCTGGTCCAGCAGAACACTTAGGCTGAAGGGGTATCCTGCTGCATGTAATTAGGCTGCTCATCTGCGTGGATTTAAACAAATAATTAACTGATTTTCTGAATCAGCATCAGGGTACTGAACCCCTTGTAAAGTGCCCCTTGTTCGTGTTTTGGACCAGAGCACTGTCTGTGAATTGAGCTGGACTGTACGGCCTCTGGTCTATGCATGCAGACCGAGCAGGGAGTAGGACTCCTGTCATTTCCTTCCTGCAGACGGGTTTGTGCCAGCCCCTCTCTCTGGAGACAGCAAAAGGGAGCAAGCCCAGCGAAGGAGAACTCATTGAAAAGTCCATAGCCACACTCAGAGGAAATGTGTAAGTGTTCTGCTTTGCTCAGCCAGCTGCTGTCCCAGCTCACGCCGTTACTCTGCAGAACACGGTGTCTGTGTGTCAGAGCTGCCAGCCTGGCTCCATCCACAGTGCCCAGCCCAGGGCAGCCATGGGAGGCATAGTTTCCATCCAGCCTGGGGCAGAAGGGCTTGAATTTTATTGCTAGCATGTGGCTGATGTTCAGTGACCTGTGGTAAGTGAATGGCATATTTGCAATAAAATTGTGAATGCTCGTCGATCCATATTTATAGGATGAGTTAGTTAATATACTTGATTTACAGGTTTGATGAGATTTTCACTCTTTGAGAGAGATGGAACATGCAGTAACACACAGTGTCTTCATTTCAGTGATGGCTTTGAGGGAATGTTTCCAAACATGCCAGCACTTTGAATAACAAGGCAGTTGAGCGGTGTTTTCTGGGTGCAAAGCCTTGGAAAAAGTGCTGGGAAACGACATGTGGATTGAGCATGCGTGGGGCACAGCTGAGCAGCGAAGATGAGGCCAGGCCACCAGCAAGATTGAAGGGGACCATCAGGATTATTCTGTGGATATGAGCTCGTAACAAAGAATGAGGTAGAGTTAGGATCCTATCCTGTATATTGTTTCCACTGAAGGAACAGGGAGGGGTAACAGGCCCTGGGTCTGGGAAGATAATTAATCACATTCTAATCTGAGGCCAGAAATAAGATGTAGCCTTGTCTGATGGCAGTGTCCACCTAGCTGTGCTGATTGAAGTGGAAATCGATGGCAATTTATCTGAACACTGAGGGCCGTGAACGGTGCCTGCTGAGGCATAGGTTGTGTTTGGTCTCCACTGTGGAGGTGGCAGCCTCCAGCCTTCAGCAGGGAGCAGGGCAGGGCTGTGAGGGCAGCAGATGAAGGTGCTGAGGATCCAGAAATCTGGGAATTTGGGAACTCACTCCTCCAGGAAGGGATTCAGACCATCAGCACTCAAGCCCACATCTCCCATGCATGGAGCAGAGGGGCTTTTGTTTTGTCCCTGAGTCTGGCGCTGTGTTCTCTTGTAGGGTTTGCAGTAGGTGATATGCTGGGAAGGTTTTGAAGAATGGGTCTTTGTTTGGCCACAGTTCAGCAGTCTGGATGTTCCTGTGGTTGGTGGTGCTAGCAGGAAACAACAAGTTTCTCTAGGTGGTTTTGAAGCTGGCTGATGTCTTTGTGCTGGGATCTGGGGGGGGGGGGGGGGCTGAAGGCTGTCTCACAACAGGCATCCAACAGCAACTTCAAGGTCCTGTTGAAAGACGGTGAAATGGATGTACACATGGAGTCTTTCACTGACCACCTTCTCTGGTCACCTTTACTGTGAATATTTGGCTTACACATACTTCTGGGACTAAAACTTGGGCATGTTCTTTATACTTTGGGTTCAGAGCTTTCTTCATGCAGTGTGACACCACATCACACCAGGAAAGGCAGACTTTGTGACCTGTGTCAGTAAGACCTCCCTGTGGGTATTCCAGCACCGATCCCCTGCCTTCCTTGTCTGAGGAAGATCTCTTTTCACTCAGATGACACTGAAGGGCTCTGTCTACATGTGACTGCAAAAATCTCTGGATAGGTTCAGAACTCAGTGGAAAGTATTCGTTGTGCAGGACATTTATCATTTTTCTTTTGTAGGTTATACACCACAATATGTATTATAAGCCAGAAAAAGAAAGCTGCTCCCCAGAGCTTTTTGCTGGGGCATTCAGCATCTTATCTGAGTAAGCGAAATCGCAGCTAAGCAAACACAGGCAGGGTCAGGCAGCATATAGAGCAGCTGGGAACTGCAGAACAAAAGCCTCTTTGCACTCCCAATAAATTGGTCCCATAGGAATTTTGCTTTGAAATTATAATTGACCCAGGGAAGAAAACTATTTCATAGACTTTGAACTCATTAAAAAACTCCATCATTCATCTGCAGTTTATTCTAGACACTTATTCAAAAGCAATTTAATGATCTTTCTAACGAACTTAGCTTAATGTTGCTTGGAATGTATCTTATCCAAAGAGCACAGCACTGATTGTAGGAGTGGAAGGTGTTATTAGCTCTGTTAGTTGCAACCACTAAGAACCTCTCAGGAATTTCAGAAGCTTCCACAGTTAGGAACAATTTTGGCATCTTTTTTTTAACCACAGGTTCATGTGGAATTTTGTATCCTTACAACCTTTACAACCTTCTTTTAAACAAAGTGAGAAATAATGGTATTAAGGCAAACCCCAGATTAAGGAATATTTAGAAGAGATTTTTTAAAACAAACTTTGAGTGGGCTTGCATTATATTACAGGACATTCACAGCACAGTAGGGTTTGCCTTCAGCCATCAAACCCTCTAATATGGCCCCTGCGTAGGAAAACATCCCTATTCAGGAAATCATTTCTGTGTGCAGCCACTTTATAGGTGCCGACCCTTTTCTCCTAGAAAACTGCTGCAATTTCATTGACTTCAAGCTATGAAAACATCGCGTGTCCTGCCCCAGCAGAGTGTATCGAGGCACGGGCTCAGCCGCGTGGCTGGGTTTGTGGGACACACCAACACGCTGCCCGGGACCTCAGGACAGGCGAGGGCTGGGTGCGAGTGTGGAGCCAGGCACTGTGCTGCCCTTTATTCCTCCTCGTGTTAAATCTCGTTGATGTTCAGACTGTCGCCGCTGTCTGAGCAGGTTTGTTTCCTGGCTGCCTTGGGAGCCCCAAGGACCAGCAGGCCCGCGAGCTCAGCCCCGGCCCTTCCATGGCCCCAGGAGGAGCCCCCAACACCTGCTCCTTCTGGCTGTGCTTTGCCACCTCTGCTGTGCCTGCGCTTCTGGGTCTGTTTTCTGTTGTCTTTGGAGCAGGTTCAACACTTTTTCACCCTCGGTGAAAATAAAAAATTTGGTAAAGAGTAAGGTACGAACAGCTGGTTGAGTTACTGGCATTGAGGGGCCCATTCCTTAAGTGAGGTTTACTCTCAGTTTATTTTTCCTGGCATTTAGCTCAAGACACTTCAGTGAGAGATGTTTTCTCTTGGGACAATCCTCAAGGAGATCCAATTTCAGGGGAAAAAAAAATACACTTCCTTCTCAAACTAGCTCTTGAAATACTCGAAAGGCCTCTTTGCAGCTGCCTTTAGGTGGTGGGGTGTCCTCCTGAGCAAGTGCTGTCTGTACGCAGCTGTGACACTTGCTCAGTTCTACAGTCTTTTGTTCTACAGTCTTTTGGGAACCAGTATCGCTAGTTAAACCTTCTGAATGTCACAGTAGGCAGTGTTTCACCCGAACAGTGCTGCTGTGCTAACCCTGGGATGGCAGGAGGTTCTGGAGAAGGCGGTTAACGTGCCTTGAGTGGAAGGGCTGTAAATGTAGGTTGGCAGCGATTCTGTAGTGATTTCTTAACTGAGCATTGTCACCTGGCAGTGTTTTCCAGAGGTGAATGACACCAAACAAAGTCTTTTTGGTCTTTCATTAGGGACTAATTGTGCCCTGCTGACGTTAATGCTATAGTTAATTGACTTTGTGAGTGCTGGGCAGAATCAGGAGTTTCACGAGCAGTTGGTGCCACTGAAGTTGATGCAGAGCAGCTTTTGGTCTCAGTTAATCGACTTTTTGACTGAATTGTACCAATGTGTCAGCACAAGCTGAACTTTTTGTAGAAACTGGGGGATCTAAGTGAGTATTCTCTGCTGTCTAAAGAGTGTTGCAGTCATGTTAGACTCTTACCCAGGAGACTCTCTGAGGCTTTCTTAGCAGTCTTCTCTTCCCACCACTGGTAGGAACTCAGGTCTAAAATGCAGTAGCATAAGCAGCCAGCAGGTTTGCTAGGAGCAGGTGCAGAATACACACGCTGCCACAGTCTGATGCTTTTCTCTTGGATTTCATCCGCAACATGTGCTTTTCCCCATGTCCATCCTCTGAAGGTCCCAAGCACCACCATACTGTACACACCTGGGAGAGATGAGAAGAAGAGAAGTGGTGCAAGGAAACCACCCAGCCCTTTAGGAGAGGTGGCCCCATCCCACCCCAGCTCTTGGCCACCTCCAGAATATGTGTGTGTTAATCCTGGCACCGAGCACCTCCTGGGGCACCTGGTGAGAAACAGAGCCCAAAGCCTGCCCCAAGGTGCCTCCTGCATCCCAGAGCTCCTTCTGGAGCTGCAGCTCCTAAGTGCACCTGCACAAATCCCTGTGATGCCTCTGGCCCTGGGTACTGTGGGGACCCTGCCAGGAGCGTTTCACTGGGGTGCACAGCAGAGGGGCCTGTTTGTATGCTTAATACTTCTAAAAAATTAAAAGCACTCAGCCTGCTTGTCGTTAATCCACAAGCTGGGTGTCTCTAAGAGCATGTGCAGATGCCAGGCTGGAAACCAGGTCAGTAAATACAAAATGACACTTTCTAAAGTAAAAATGTTTAAATTTCACAAGGCTTCTTTCCCCAGCTCCTGCCTGTAAATCTTGCCAGTGCTGGGAAGCTGCAGGGCTCCCTTCTGCTTTCTGAGCTTCTCAAAATGACAAAAATCCCTCAGTGGCAAATCCTGGCATTAGGGGGGACGGCTACTCAGATTTGCATCGTCACATGCGGAATCAGGAGGCACTGGGGATTTATTGTGGCCAGCGGGGGGGACATTGAGTAGGATTTCTGCTCATCGCAGAAAGGGAAGGGGACAAATCACGTGCCAGCCATAAAGTACACACAGTAATGTCTTTGGAGGAGTCATTTGCTCTCCCTTGGGAAGGTGATGCCTTGATTTTGTTTTGATTCCTCGTCTGGATGTCTCTACCCAGAGAAATTTACTCATTTCTTTCTGTGTAGCAAGGCTGATTTAGCAGAGGAGCCGTGAAAGACAACAGAGCACAGATGAAGATCACGTCAGATTGAGGCTGTTGTTAACTATCCTCAGCAGCTAAAAGCATTCTGGGCTCTGCTTCACTGGGAGGAAGATTGTCCAAGATAATCAAAGAGGTCCCCTTCAAAAACCCCATTGCCTCATCCCACTCATCCTGTAGAAACAGACCTACAATTTCTCTGCGAGAGTTATTTCTCATATGCATTTCTCTCACAACAAAGCATAATTATTGTGTATTTTGTGCACAGAACTCTCCTATGTGTTTTAAGCATGTGACATTTTTCCAAGAATAAATAATAGGATGGCTCTGAAATGTTCACAAACCTTTCCTTTCCACTTTCTAACCTCTAGAGAGCAAGTAAAAAATATTCAGTGCTTTCAAATGTTAATGACATCTTGTATTTTGAAATAAAACTAACAAAACTATTCCCCAAATAATGCTGTGACTCTGACCCTGCATTCTGCCATCCCCAGTCACTTAGTTCCCTTCATCTCATTGAGAAGTTCATCCTCGTGTCACACGTTGCTGTTTCTGCTGGCAGGTTGAGTAGCTGAGCTTCTCTAAACAAAGGGTAATAATGTTTATTCCAGTCCATGTGGGACGGAGTCAGTCTGCAGGGGAGATGCACGGGGGAGGAGTGTTGAGGAGTGAGGAACACTGGTCTGAGTTGGACTGGGATCTACTCAGCCCTGTAGGACAGGACCTGTCATCTCCTATCTCCTTCAGCATCATAGGCCATGTTGCAGTCACATCCTTTTTTTCTGGCTCTCAAGAACAAAAGCACCATAAAGAATAACCAAAAGAAAACTGGAATGTGGTACTTTTAACTAAATTTTAAAATAAACAGCAGCAACAACAACAACAACAAAATGTGCTGGACACATCAATCTGCCTCCTTCTCAGTGTTAAACTCTGTTTAGCCAAAAGAAGACTATTTTTTACCATTCACGTCCCCGTCCTGGTGACACAGCATCGCAGCCCCCTGCACTGGGACCCAGCACTGCAAGCTGCTCGGTCACCCCTGGGCAGGAGGAGGGCAGAGAGAAGTTTCTATCCGGGCTGACAGACCTATGAAAAATCAGCAGAACCTGAGGATTTGGCTCATGGCCCATGCTGCAGAGAGCGGAACAAAGGTGAAGACAGCAGAGGGAGATGGTTCTCCACCTGCTTTCAGCCCACCAGTGTGTTGACTTTTCTCTCTTACACATGTGAAACCTGAACATCTTGCATCTTTGTAAAATCCGGGCAGGTTGCTGGTGCTGGTGTGGATGACAATGGTTGTGCATCCTCATTTTTAATGGTTCAATCCGGGCTGTTGCTATGGTTTCAGCACTAACAGATCAGGTTGTAGGAGGCAAAGCAACCCCTGAGAGGAAATAAACCAGTGCTGCTTTGGGAAGGTATTATTAAATATTACTTTGTTGTTATTATTGCTGCTGGTTTCATTCCTTCGTCTGCTGGGTGTTCGCGGGGTTGGTGATTAAAAGCACCCGCCCCTGGTGTGCTGTGCGGGTGGTTTGTGTCCTGCTGCCTCCAGTGCTGCCGGCAGATCCTAAAGCTGCTCTTGAGAAAACCCCAGCACTGACCAACCGCAGTCTCCATGGCCAAATCCAAGCATCAGTCTCACTCCTTTTCAGTCACCTACCATGAGCGTGTCTGCAGGTGTTACCCACAGGAGATCAGCCCATTTTACAGATGGGAAAAACAAAGCACAGAGCTGCAGTGACTCACCAGGGTCCCCATAGAGAGAAGCAGAAGTCAGCTCTAGGCCTTTTCAATCTCAAGTCTATGCTTTATTTGTTTCATTAAACTGAATCTCTCATCTCCCGTGTCGGCCATTTCCCCTGGGTGCAATGCAAAGCTTTAGGCTGTTTGGTCTTTGTACAACCCCTCCAAGATTGCCTGTTCTCACCTTGGCCAAGACCTTGGGGTGACCTGGGTCAGTGTTTCTATGTGGCAGCCTTTGATTTAGCAGTAAATGGTGCACCCCTGCTGCAGCCTGTCAGTAACCCATTATAAAAGCACCCTTTTGCTGCTTGCTTACCTCTGAGTGTGCTAGTGAAAGAAAAATAAGTGCTAGGGGATTACTCTGCTAATGAATAGACCTGTGTGTGCATGCATGTAGCGCAGCATCTTACAAGTCCATCTCAGTGCTTTTTAGGTCTAAGAATGAAAGTTATAATGAGTAAAATATTGATTTCCCATAAAAGGGTTTTAATCAAATGCCCTGACACCCCAAGGGGGACAGAACTCTGCTACAACACCAAATTGCACTTCATATGCCATCTATTTTTCAACCACTGTACAAATGAGCCTGCCCACTGGATATTTTAGCGTTCCCAGATGTCATGCATCACGGGAAGCAGGGCGAGCTGTGAGGATAGCCAGTGCTGCCTGGCTCTGGAAGAGTAAGGTCTGGCAAACCTGCCAGGGGGCTATGGAGAAAGCAAGACAGGAGAAGAGATCCATGCAGCAGACCAAGGACAGGAGGGTTGGCTTTAATTGCTGTCATTACCAATATATTCAGCTGACCTTTGGCATCAACTGAGGAATGAACTTTTACACCTGTTCCTTGTCCCCCATCATCCGTTGCCTACCTGAGGCTGGCTGCTGACATCCCTTGGAGCCCCCTCCCCAGAAGGTGCCCAGAGATCTCCTGCAAACTTTGGGCAGAGAGCATGTGCTCGTGGAGACAGTTCCTGCCTGCTGAGAGCAGCGCCAGCTCGTCACAGGTTATTCCCTTATGCTTCAGGCGAAGTGTGAGCCTTGAACAAGGGCTGAAACAGCAGAGAGCAGCAAAAAACAATGACTAGAGAGAAAGAAAGAGAGGATTAGGTGAGCAATCCAGTGTCTCCTGGGAGTAGCACCAGGTAGGACAACATTTTGGGCTTGCAGAGCTTGGTAATGAAGAAGCTCTGCTTGGACCTGGGGACCAGGATTTGGAGGCCCCGAGGCAGGAGGCACAGGCTCGCCTCGTCTGCGCCAACCTGCCACAGGGCTCTAGGTGCGCCACTGGTCTTCTGGGGGGCCAGAAGCCAGTTCGTACCACTGGAAATCTGCTTGCCAGTCCTCTCCTAATATTATACAAGTCTCCAGCCATGGCCAAATCTTTTTTCATCAGCAGGTTTCTATTTCTTGTATCTTCATTAATGTTTTCATATTATTATTAGTATTGTAGCTATGAGAATTGTGTGTTGGGGTGTGTGGGGGGGTTAATAATAAAGTACTACTAGAAGCAATGTTTATTTTATGAATACATAATTTCAGTTCTAGAATAAATTACCCAAAGGGGGGAAATGTGTCTTGCTGCAGTCTCCGTCTCCTGCAGGTTTGCCAGCCCTTGTGGTTTTACCATGGGCCTCAAGTCTGTTTTCTTAAAACTTGAGTTCCTATAGGGGTATCAGTTGCAAATTTCCTCACTTTCAAAAAGTAGTAGTGTATTTTTGGGCTATCATGGGGAAAAGCTTCTTCTTGCAGGTTGGGAAAAAAAAATATAAACAACTCAAAGACAAGTTTTTAAGAATATCAAGAATCTAAATTCATCACAGGATTTTGGCACGTACCAGTTGCTGAGAGATAAGATGGGACCAGTGAGATGGTAAAACACCCACATTGCACAAATGGGATGGGAAAGGACATTCAGGTTTGTGTCATGCTTCATGGCAGACCAGATACAAGATCTACATTTTTCAGTGAAAGAGGTTGTTCACATTAAGCTCTTGGCTGGATTTCAGTCCCCCCCACTTCTGTAGCATTTGAAGGCTGGGAGCCCGGGGAGCCTGGACTGGGCCTCGTGCCCATCCGAGGAGGTGAGCTCCTGGCTGTGGGACACCAGCAAAGACCCAGGCGAGAGACTCAGAAATCAAAAAAGTTCAGAAACTCGTCAGATGCTAGCATGGTCGCAGCAACACAGAATGGCTGAAGTTGGAAGGGACTTCGGGAGGCCATCTGGTCTGACTCCCCTGCTCAAGCAGGGCCTCATAGAGCAGGTTGCCCAGGACCACGTGCAGATGGCTTTTGAATACACCCGGCAGGGTCACCTGTGTGTACCAGGCAGGGAAGAGCGATGCCTGCCTCCTGACTCGCTCTGGGGGTATACCAGCAGAACTACCAAACCTGAATTGCTCTTCAGAGCGTGGTCCAGCGCTCGGCCCCAGCCTGCTGTTTGCATGATGTGCTCTCCTCACTCAGAGCTGAACTATGTGGACCCAGACAAGTCACGTCAGTCTAAGATGGCAAAAGGACATAGGGCTCAACTCCAGATTTTGTACCTTGTCACGGGCAAAGGCAAAGAAGGCTTCGAAGAGCATTTGCAATAGGAGACGGGCTGTTCTCATGATGCGTGGTCTGCTCGCTTCTTCACTTCTCCAGGCAAAATCAAACAGCCCGAGGTCCCAGCTGATTTCTGGGATAGCCGAAAATAAACAGACTTGAAACATAAGTACAAACTTCAGCATCCAAATCACTCTGACCTTTCCAAGTAGTTTGATTTAGAGTCAGGTGGTGCCTGGGTCTTTGTTCCATGATCTGAGTTAAGGTCTGGACTGTTCTTCAGATAGTTGTCTCTTCTCTGAACCTGCTCCCCAATCAAACTTTATAGCAGGGGCTACTAACTGGCATCCAAACAGGTGTTGAGGAAAATGTCGTTCTATTTGGCACGCACTCCCAACATACCCTCACCTGTCCAGTCGTCTCCTTCCATCATAAGAAGATAGAAACCTGTCTGGGGCTGGGATGTGTTGTTTCTAGCAGTGGCAGAAGGCATTTCTCTGCTGCTTAGGAATCAGCTAACTTGAGAGGACCTTCATGGTATTTCTGTGGACCCCAATGTTCACTTCACTTGAGCAAAATAAGCAGTGCATTGGGAATCCGGATGAAAGCGTTGCCCTGAGGAACCACTTCAAGCATTTCTGGGAGCCCGTCGTTCTCACTGACTTGCACTACTACCTTTTGTTTTCATTGCATTCTTATTTACACCCCACCCCCGTCTTCTGCCTTTACAGCTGGGAAGTTCTCATTTATTTATTGCGCTTTGGTTTAACTCAAATTGCCTTGGCTTTGTATCAGAGAGCCAGAAAACATTATCACCAGACAATCAGTATGCTGGAGTGCTCCCCTGCCTGCTTTCCTTCTGAATACTTATTTATCCATCCTGGAGGAGGTGAGGGTGTGCAGTGTCACCACCTGTGCCTTGCTGTCCTGCCAGGAGCATCCTCCTGGTCCAATATCCCCAAATGGAGTCAGACGCCTGTGGCTGGGTTCTTCCAGGAGTTATCTGGACTGCTCTTGTTTTGATTAGAGTGGTTTGTCCTTCCCTGTCACACATAATTTCTGTTACGATGGCTCATTTTTCTTGGCTGTAAGTGGAATTGCAGAAAACAGATAAGTTGTCTTGCTCTTCCTGGCTGATGAATCATGCTGCCTTCCTTTTCACGTCGCACACTCTCTAGGTTCACTGTTGCCTCTTCTCCACAATAAATACTTCCCTACACCCCGTGCTCTGTAAATCTCACCCAAGGCCTGGAAAGCTTTAAAAGCACTCTCTTAAGTCACCCCGTGGTTATGAGAGCCAGCAGAGATGGTGCCTGAAGCAGGAGCATTTTGGCGTTTTACGTGGGTTTTGCAAATAAATGGAAAAGGCAGGAGTGGGAATAAAGCAGGGATGAGGATGGCTGGTGTGGGACTGGCACATCTCCGGAGCTGCAGGGCAGTGGGGAGGACGTGCCCGCCCGGTGCAGATGTGCCTGCCAGCTCCTGGCGAGGAGGCTGATGCTCCCCCAGGCGCCCCTGTTCTGTCTTGCACTTTATTTCAGGTTGGCCCTGGGGCGGGAGCTGATGGTGCAGCCCCAGCAGCTGCACGGCTCAGCCAGCTCATCACTGTTCTCCATCCCCTCTCCAGGGCTTCTTCTGCAAGGCAGATCTTCAACTTGGTGCGGCAGCCTTGTTCTTGCAGCTCTTCTGGGCCGAACTGCTTAGTGGGAAAAGCCTCCTCTCTGCATTTCTCTGCTCAGGCTGGCTCTCAGCTCAGAGCAGGGCTGAGTGCTGCTGGCAGCGAGTGTGGCCCTGGCCTGCACCCAGGGGGGCATGAAAGCCACCCTAGGGCTTGGACCCTTGGAGAACGGGACTCTGTGCTCAGCCGGCAACATTTGGTTCCCTGCTCTAGCCCAGCTCTTGAGACATGGCCACCCAACTTGCTCTTGGGAGTGGTGGGCGGGAGGATGCTCTTCCTCTGGAGCCGTGGCACCCAGTACCCTGGGTGGGGACCACTGCCTTTGCAGCCGGGCTCTCCTGGAGCCACCACCAAGTCCCCTCTGAAAGCTGGAGGCATCTGGAAAGCAGTAAGTGACAGCCCAAGAAATAAATCAGTGGCAAGTCATGGATATCAGCAAAGTTGCACCACCTACGGAATTAAGGTAATGAGAGAATGAGACCAGGAGCAAAGAGATATCTGCTGTCACTGCTAGGATGTGATTAGAATAATTACTGTTTCTTTCTGCAGGTGTGAACTGCAGGACTGATTAGGAAATAAGGTCCCTTTGTGTGTGGCATGGGGAAGTGAACCAGGGGGGAGTCGTCCTGCAGCCCGTGGTGGGCAGTTGGGAACTGGAGACCCTGGAGAGCAGCCCTGCCTGCTGCCCGCCTGCTGGGCTTTGCAGCCAGGTCTTCGAAATTTAACCAGAACACCTGAAACCATTACATTCTATTAACAGCAGCAATCTGTCTTAATTTCTTACAGCTTTGCATGGGGTTTTTGGAATATAAATAGGTTAACAGGTTTAATGCTCCAGTTCATACTCTCTGGCATGGGCCTATTTTCATTATGCTTTATGACAGTAGGCAAGACTGAACTACATAAAATTAGTAGACACAACCATAAAATCATGGAGACATTTCTTTTTATGTCACATTTTATATGACTCTGCACTCCTGTTGCTACTTTAAAACAAAGGCTGAATTATTGGTGCAGTCGCTTTAGCCCTGCTGCTGCTGTGAGCTGTGGTGCCGTCCGTGCCTATCAGGGCTCCTCGGCGGGGTCGCACGCTGCCTACGTGTGGTTTGCACCAGGAAGAGACTTCAACAAATGCTGAGTTAGCTACGTGGGCAGAGGAAGACTGGGTCAACCAGGTTGAGGATGTGGAGGTTTTCTGATGAAAATCTGACTATATCTGCATTAGAGCTGAAATCCTGAATCGTTTAAAAAACATCTCACATTTGAACATCTCACACTGTCAGCTGTTGAGAAGTGTCACAAGATTGATCACAGGTAGCCAGGTCTTTCTCACTTGCTAACTTTCACCACTGTCCCTTCCCTTCTGATGTCACATCAGAGTTTTCTGTACCAAAGTATCTGGACTTCAGGCATTTTTTACTGGCAGAAGTAATGTGTGACTCCAGATGTGTGTCCCATGTCCTTGTGACAACGCTAGGACATGAGGGAAAAGCCTCAGGTTGTGCCATGGGAAGGTTTAGATTGGATGTAAGGAAGAGTTTCTTCATGGAAGGGATGTCTAGGCATTGCAATGGGCTGCCCAGGGAGGTGGTGGGGTTACCATGCCTGGAGGTATTTAAGAGATGTGGGGATGTAGTGCTTAGGGACATGGTTTAGCAGTGGACTTTCAATGTTAGGTGGGTGGTCGGACTTGATGTTCTTAGAGTCTTTTCCAACCCGAATCATTCTAATGATTAGGTAAGCCTTAGGACTGCTTCCAGGAGCTGGTACCAAGGCAGGGATTTTCCAGCCTCTGCAGGGGGCTCCTATCCCTGACCATTCCCCTCTGTCAGATCTGTGCCAGGGGAGGACAGAAAGGGGAATATAAGATAAGTGTACTTTATTCCTTCTGCAGGTGCTCATTTTGTAATCAGACTTCTTGCATGCTTTGGCAGTAGTTGTTAGCCTACCCCAAAATCTAATTTTTAGTCAATGAACTACTCATCTGGAAACTTGTTTCCCAGCTTTACTCTAGCAGTGCTTCATTCATTGTGTTCATATAACCATACTCGTTATCCAGCCTACTAACCCTGTTCACTCTCTTCATCTAATTTGTACAAGAGCAAATGAGAGATGCCTTTGTCTCTGTACTGTATAAAATATACATTAGTACTTTCACATGGGATAAGCAAATAACCTTACTGCAGAGTAAATTTTCCCACTTTCCTGGGGGAGAAAATCCTCAGTCCATTCATTTTTCAAACATCTCTTGTAAATTAAGACCTTGGTATTTCCTAAAGCCCCTCACTTTTCTGCCTCGTCATTTGTAAGCTTCTAATCCCTTTAATCTTTCTCGTCAGGAGGTGTCCAGGCAGCAGGGAACTGTGTAAAGGTGTGGAAATCTCACCAAATCCCCGTGTAATGCCCTCCTGCTCTGTGCTCCTGCTCGCTCTGCGGTGACACACTGCCCGGCCGCTGAAGGCCGACCAAGGAAGGGCGATGCCTGAACACCTATTTAATATCTGCACCTATTTAATGTCTGTATTTGTCCATCTCCACTTCATTCAGCTACAGTACATTTCCCTGAGATTTGAACTGGTTCATTAAAGGATAAATAGTGGAATTTCCAGAAGTCTTTTGTTAATGGGTAACTAAGCTCAAAAGGACAGACCACTAATTTGCTGGAAGCATCAATTGCCTAGTCCATGGCTTAGTGATGTGGTTACTGCATAAGACCACTCAGCCTCTCGGTCTGGAAATGGTGGATCTTTGTTTTGGCGAAGATGAGTCCCACCTTCCAGGGAATTTTGCCTGAGCAAGGATCACAAGCTCAGCAGTCCCCTTTCCCAGCAGTACCTCTGAGACTGCACCAAGCAGGTTGGCCTGGGACCCCACACCAAGGCAGCCCTGACTGCCCGTGCTGGCAGGTGGCAGGTGACAATCCCTGGGTGGCACACAGAAGGGTTCATCGGTCAGGAAAGGAGCAGCTGAAAGTACTCGTATCTCTTTGCATAGGTGGCACCCAATATTCAGCCATACAGCTCTTTGTTCCTGCTGGATGAGAACTGAACCATTAACCAAACAAGAGCATCCCTTCCCTTCCCAGTTGAAGGGATACTGACAGCATCATTTGTGCTGAACTGAAATTAGGATTCATCTGTAGTAATGACTGTCAAAAATTGAATGAAAATGTGGATTAGTTTCACAGACACTTGAAAGTAGGACCTGAGCATCCTTTAAATGGGGAAGCTTGGCTTTAAAGTGTAATTTGACAGCCAAGGGCACATTCTTGTAGATACTACAGGTCCAGGTAAAGTGGTAAAACCAACATCAACCATAGCAAGGCAACAGGATCACCTCCTGCTGGACCACCAGCACGTCCTGGTGATGACAAAGGGTGGAGAAGTACTGGAGGAAAACAGATGCAGCATGTGCATGAGCAGTCATTTGGTGCTGAATAAATTTATCAAGTCAAATTATCCCTTATCTGACCACCAGGTCCTGGGACTGCCCTGAATACCATACTGACCTAACGCATAAATGGTAGCAGTTTTTTTAGGAGAATAATCCATCTGGCTTTAAAAACATGAAACTATCAAAGCAAGTAGTCTGGTTACCCACAAGGTTAAGCATTTGTACTTTGGTTTGTTATCTAGGTCTGTCTAGTTTCTACTTTGGGCTGACAGATTGTGTTGCATTTTTGTCTATTTGATGGATAAATTCTCTTTCTGTTTGTGGTCTTTGTAATGGCATTTACAGGCCCTGGTCAAGTCATCACGGAACATCCTCTTTGTCAAGGTACAGAGATTTTGTCCCGGAGATGTCAAAAAAAAAAAAAAGTTTTCCAATCCTTAAATAGTTCTTATGCTTGAGCTGGCTCCAGTCTGTCTGTGTTTTCCTGTCAGCTGTGGATTTTGCCTAGGAATTTTCTACCAGAGCCAAAAGCAGAATTATTGATGCCTCCTCAGAGCATTGCCTGGTCTGATCACCCCAGCACTTCATAAGCTCTTTGGCGTCCGGTTAATTTTCCACAATAAGCACAAAGACTTTCCAAAGTTTCCACTTCCCAAAGCAGGTCGCCTCACCACGAGTCCTGCCCACACGCTGTACTCCAGGCACCTTGCATTTGGTTGTGACCCACTCTCTTTATTATTCTCCACTAACCACAGTTTTGTCTCACCTGCAGACAGCAGCAGTGATGGTTTAATGTCCTCCTGCAAATCATTAATAAAGACAGAAAACCTCTTGGGTGCAAAACCCACTTGTGGTGAGATACCAGGAGCTGCTGCGTGCTCTTGGTTTCCTCTCACCGTTCTACACAGAGACGTCTCCATTCAGCTGGATTTTAGTCCACGATGATGTTACAGTGTTCAGGTTTCTCAATGAAAGCAGGTCCCCAGGCCAAGCAACTTAAGTCTCAGTTTATCACATTGATACTATTATTGACTCTCTACAAGCAACTTAGGATCTTATTGTGATACGATCTTGCTATACTTTGACAAGATCAATTTTCCATACGTGTCTGTTGATTGACATTAATTATCTTAAAGACATTATATATAGCAGCTATCACTGTCATCATTTGCATTTACAGGTTTCTGTTCATCAAGGTAATTTGCAACCATGATCAAATCTTCATGCCTTTATATTGAACCCAAAAAAACAACCTCTTTATGTAGATATGGGCAGAGGGGGGTTAAAAATGAGAGTGAAAGAAAGAGGATTTCTCCCAGCTTTTCCGTGTGAGGTGTTCTCATGGGTGCTTCAAAGGCCGAGGTTATGACCCCCTCGCATTAAGGATGATCAGCACCCGCAGTGCAGAGCCCTGATGGCATGTATGTCCACCCCCCAGTTTCAGTTGAGGATTGGCAGCCAGTTGCAGAGACAAAGCAGATCGGAGCCATATGGACCGAGTTAAGAAATCCTAACTTTGGGGAAATGGCTGCAGTGATATTTAGTCCTCTGTGCTCAGGAGCGAGAGGTCAGCTGGCCAAGAAAAAAGGCTTTGCAAAACCAGAAAGATAAACATCAGTGCTTGTGAATTCTTACTCTGTGGGGGAGAAAATGTTTTAAATAGCCTGATGTGATAAAAGCTGAAGCTGCAGGTATCAGAAAGCAAGCCAGCTTTTTTCCCATCACATCTCTGGTCCAGCTGTGTTCAAAAAGAGTCCATCCCAAAGGCTCCCATGGGGTGCTGGTCTCGTGGAGCTGCAGAATGTACTGGGGCTGGGACGTCCTCAACCAGTTATGCAAAGCACGAGCTCCCACCAGCGTGGGACTAATTCCCTTGGGGCAGCCTAGTGCAGACCCCCAAGGGCTGACGTGTTCAGTAGGTGACCTTGGTGAAGTCTCCTGAGCCCACCCCACCTCTTCCAGAAACCCAGAGAGGGTTCTTCCAAGCTCATGGAGATCACCTGTCTTGCATCAGCTCATGAGGAGAGTTCTTGCCAACCTTGTGGGCTCAGGAGCTGGTCTTTCCCTCCTCACCTCCTTATTTTGGCTTTAAAAAGAGGTATTTTTTTAAAGTGAACTTTATTTTATTTTTGTGCCTGCCAAAGTATTTAGGGTGCATTTGCTATTCTCCACTGAAAATGCACAGCGGGAGTTACCTTTAGCAAAATCAAATCAGAAGGTCTCACAATATCACCGGGTGCCAGGAGAAAATGCTGGTTAGCCGTGGGTTCCCAATACACTCATGAAATGTGAACGCCAAGTGCTGCCCTTTTTCCATTACTCACTCCAGCTGCAAAGAATAAAACAGCTATCACTTCAGCCTATCAAAATTAAAGTCTTGGGGTGGATGAGAGGTTGGAAAACACTTAAAAATGAATTATCCTTGATTTCTCCATCTCTATTGAAATTACTGATGGTGTTCTGCAGTAGTGAGTTCCAAGCAGTAACCGGTGATGTAGAGAGATGTTGGCATGTTTCAGACTCTTCTATGAAATATAAATGCATAAAATTACAAAACCTTCCCCTTGCCGTTCTCAGAGGCAAAGGCACTTTGTGTATCACAAGGGTTTGGCTGTCTCGTGGCTCTGGGCAGGTACGCCAGTGTGTGCACGACCAGCACCCTTGAAAAGTGGTAAAGGAGGGACTGGCTGACACCCCGCCACGAGCAGCCGTGGAGCTTGCATAAGCCAGCCTGAATTCCTGACTTAACTTCACGAGCTTCAGCTCATCCAAAAACGTGGCAGCACAGGGCTGAGCAGGGTGAGCTCCCTCGCTGTGGTGCAGCACCCGGCCCAGCAGGGCAGCACGCCTCACACCCGGCTCAGCCGGCACTTCCACAGGAGCACCGACTGCAGGATGCAGGTGTGGGTTGGCCATCCAGGGGTTATCTGTTAGGGCCGTTAGCGGTTTTCCTAGGGGCTTTCATCAACTGCCAGACTGGAACAAGCCCTGGGCATCCGAGAACTGTGGCCAAACCTTTGGCTTCTGGGAGATGCCTGGTATGCGCTGCTGTAGGAGCAGCACGGTGTCTGCGTTCCTGCGAGGTGAGAGTGATGCAGACAAACTCGTCCAAGCAGGGCAGGGGGAATTCAAGGTTATGAAAATGAAATCATTCTTCTTTTGCTTTTCCAAAGACTGCTACTGTTAAAATGAGTAGCTGCGGAGCAGCCATGTCCAGGCAGATGTGTTCCTGCTCACAGTTCCTGGCAGAGATGCCCTCCCTACACAGTGAGATAAGCAAACAGCATGTTTGAGTCATGCTGGCTCAAGTAAGCCTCCAAAGATCTGTGGCTCAGGGATGGTAGAGCCCCAGCAGCCGGTTTGCTCACAGGAGGTGAGATTGGATAGGGTGTTACCCAGGGCAGGATAAATGCTTGCCTGCTATTGTGCATGGGCAGTGAGAGTGAATGGAAGGTCATCAACCCTCGTGGATGTCAGCCAGTCGCGCCAGGGGACACCAAGGCAGCTCGTTGCCAGACCAGGAGGAACACTGGTCCTCTCTACTGGCATTGTGGAGGGAGCTGTGAGGGACAGCTGGGCCTTAACCCAGGAGTGCGGCATCCATACGTGCCTGCTAGCACGGTGTCCAAGTGGTGCTCCCGCTCTTCTCAAGGCCGGGAAGAGGCTTTGTTGCCCGGGAAAGCAAGCTCAGCCATTGCAATGCTCCTTCCACCGTGCCCAACAAATTAAAGCCAAATAGGCAGTAAACTGCCACGGACCATTACCCCTTTCACAGAGGAGGTTAAGTTTGATGAGGACCAAATTAGCATGTAATGTGATCTAATTGATTTTATAAGCTGTTATGTTAACAAGAGGCTCGATGTCATTCCCCCTGCATCACCCAGGTGTTTCAGTGACGTCTGCTGCGTGGCCTTCCCGGCGGTGTGCTCGGATCTCGATCCAAGGCCCTCTGTCATCCTGGTAGGTCCCAGCTTGGCATGTAAACCACACGCCGGGCCTGGTCCCCAGGGTGGGCTAGAGGAAGGACATTCCTGAGGCCCAGGGAGCTTCTCCCGCCCTGCATGGTCAGGGACCAGGAGCTTGGTCCTGACTTCTCCCAAGTATCTGGGAGCTCGGCAAGGTGTGGCAGAAAGAGTGCTCGTCTGGTGCAGGAAAGCTGTTCAGCATCCCCTGGGAAGGGCAAGGTGAGCAGCCCATGTTGTAAAGGAGCTACAGCATTCCCGTGGAGCTGGCGAGGGCTGGCTGCCAGCCTTGGTCCCTGCCCCTGCAGGGCACTGTGGGCTGGGCTGGCTGCCTCCGTCAGGGTGGGCTGCCGGGAGCAGGGCCCCCATCGCAGAGCGGAGACACGGGGCCATGCTGGGACAGGAAAGGTGGCCCGGTGTCCTGCACCAAAACTCATCTCCGGTACTGTGCACAGTGGGGTGGCTGCTCTCCCAGCAAGCACAGACTGTGCTTCACGTTCCTCCCCCCCAGTGCTGTCCTGACACGCAGGTGGGCTTTATGTGGACTTGTGCTCCAGGTCCCCCAGCAGGGCCATAACTGGTCCCAATACTACAGGCCAGTGCTTCTGTGGATAGGTGCAAGCAAAGCCTGGTGCTCCGGTATGTAAGTGAAACAGGGCCAAGTGGACGTGGGAAGCAGGAACAGCCTCCCAGGCCCCCCAGAAGGCTGGTGGAGAGGCTTCCCGAGGCAGGGAGTGAGGCAAGCCAGGCTCTGCTGCCCACAGGGGTTGCTGGCACCCAGGGCACAGCACGGAGCCCCTCATGGCTTCAGTGGCTGCTCCAGGGCAAAATGCTTTGCTGCAAGCGGCAGGGAAGGCTTGGAACTGGCTGTACCCATTGCCGCCGTGCTGCAGGCAAAAAAAATAAAAAATAAAAGAGCATGCTGGTAATTTTTTATTTTGTTTTGGCTGGGCTATCACGCTGCTGCTCCTAACTTGCCATCTGACGCTGGTTATTTCCCAGGAGCCCAAGATCCTGCAGCCCATCACAACCCTGTCTTCTGCTTGGGAAACCAGGAATTGCCCAGCTCCCCAGAAGCTGGCACGAGGCATAATTAACATGGATAAAGCCACGTGCAGTAGCCAGCGATGCCCTGCACACATGCAAAGTGTTATTTATTGCTAACTCCCTCTCGGCCTGATGCTGCGCAGTGAAACCCGCCAGCTCTGACTAATGGTCCCAGCAGCTGCGTAGGATATTTGAGTTACTTTTCGTTTACAGATTCAGTGGGTCCCTGGTAATTGGAACACAGCAACTTCTAACACATAACAGATGATACAGTGGTGGAGGGCATTTGTCATTGCTTCACTCCCCTGCAGCAAGAAGGGCTCATAAGTCACAGCTGACAAATCTTTTAATGACTTTTAAACTTCATTTATAGGAAAGGATGACCGTAATCAACAAACAATGATGGGTTACTAATCTTCCTGTATTACTAAAGAAGGGGCCTGTGTTTTTAACCCCCCTTACTGAAGCATAATGCTGTGAAGGGGAAGGTGATGAGCAGGGCTGGCAGTGTGAAGGGGACAGCGGGGAGCTGAGAGTCCCTGCAGTCCTGAGCCATCACCCATAAGCACCGTGTAAAAGAGAGAATCTGACACTGGCATGATGTTACTGATGTTATTGATGGAGAACTGGAGCAGCAAATGATGTGCCTTCATCTCCAGCTCTGGCCCAGACCCGCTGACACCAGTGGGAAGGAGGCCAGACCATCAGTGCCCGCGGGCATCAGGCAGGCAGATGCAGCGGGCAGTGTGGCACATGGCAGCGGGTGTGCCCACCACAAAGCCTGGCTTTCCTTGAATCTGTGCATCTGTGTAGAACCGGAGAGGCAAAGATGAGTAGGCAGGGAGCAGGATTTATTATTTTGAAGGAGAGAAGGTCATGGTATCCAACATAGGTCTTACCAGAGCACTCACCCCAAACAGCTCAGTTGCTTTTCAGGTCTCCCTGTCCAATCACTGCTGCCTGCAGGATACCGCTCATCCCTCCCATCTGAGATGGTTTTCTTCGGCTGAGGGTGCCACTGCCTCCCCATTCTCTTCAGAGCCTTCGATGTAGTGTTCAGGCAGACGGACTTCAGCAAATCCCACTGCCAGTGAAGTAGGAGCCCACGTCCCAGTGACTGTACGGAGATATGTATCTTAATCATTGGTGTCATTCCGAGTATTTAGAGCGTCTGAAATAATTTTCAAAGGCTGTCAGTTGATAATTGACTCTGAGAGAGGAAAAGAATATATCAAAAACCTCAGCTGCTGAAAAATAGAGGGTTAGTGTGCCAAGGACCCATATCACGCTCTTGCTCTAAGCTCCTAAGGCTCCCCATCCCAGGCTCTGCTCCCCCCACTGCACGCACCCGGCCTCAGTGGTGCTAATGGTGTTAATTCCCGTGGCAGTCCCGGGTCAGCAGGACCCATCTCACCGGGCGTTTGCACCCTGGAGGAGCCATCGCACACAGCAGCTGTGCGTGGTGGTGAATGACAACTGCATCAGCAAAGCCCCATCTTTGGGAACGCCTCTTCAGGAGCTGTGTGGCTCTGACGGGTGATTAAATTATCATTACGGGCTCGCACCTGCAGCCCAGATTTCCCCCCTAGTTCAGCATTGTCCTGGGGTAAGGGCCCACGTGTGCCCCACGCAGGAGCCAGCAGCGAAGGGGGTGCTGCAGCATCCTGCCCCTTGCAGGGGGTCCGTGCTGGAGCCAGGAGGTGCTCTGGGTCTCTGCCAGAGGGTGCTGAGCTGAGGTCCTGAGCACCCGCCTTGGTTTGGGTTAGGCAGCTCTTCTGCAGCCAAAGCATCCTGCTCCCTGTGCAGGAAACCTCTCTGCTGCCAGCAGAAAGCCACAAAAAGCAGCAGCGACGGTGCCGGTTCGTGAAGCTAAGGAAGTTCCCAGAAAGTTCGCTGGCTGAAGATCCCACTTTCCTCATGAATAAATCATTTGCTGTTAAAACAACATTTGGGCTGGTGTGGGGGGCTGTTCATTAAGGAACATCAAGTGAATAGGTGGCTGATGGGAACCCGTCTGCACTGCGTGCAGGTGGACGAGAGGGGGATGGAAACATTGTGTTTCCCCATTAGGCTGTGAATGATAAAGAATTAAAGTATAATTCTCAAGAAATTAGTCATGGCCAGCCATTAATGAGCATCTCGGTAACACACTAATGAGCTGGCTTCAGATGCCTGTAAAAAGGGACTTTAATTAGATTAATACATGTACTGTTGTCCATAGCCCAGTAGGTAATCATCAGGTTTTGCACCAGTGGGACTACAGATGACATTCTATTTAATTGCTGTTTCCTTTTCATTTTCTTCTTCTTTTTTTCTTTTAAATATTCTTTCCTCCAAAGAATTTTGTTTCTGTTCTTGAACATAACGTAAATGTTATCCATGGAATTCTGCATCTGCAAGTGCTGCCAGACCGGGCATATCTGATTCAATTGACCTTTAAAATTTATTTTGCTGCTGTCAAAAAGAATGTGAGTCTGTTCACGAGAGATTCCCAAGACGATTAGAAGCAGAGACTCCTGAAAAGTCTACTTGTTGCATACCCTGCAATCAAAGGATGGTGCGATCTCTTTTTTTTAAGGAGAAAAATGCCTTCATTTAAAAAATATATCCATGGAAGAAGCAGAGCCCAGAAAAGTTTGGTGTGAGTGGGGAGCCCACGTTCAGGGAGACAAAGAGCTGCTGAGGAGCTGCGTCTCTCAGGTTGAAATCCGTAGGTTGGCCTGCGTAGGCTGCAGAACACGCCCAAATTTTTGCTTCTAGCACAGCACTGATGGTGTGCTTTATTTTGTTTGTTTGTTTGTTTTGGGGTTGGGGGAGTGGGATGTTACGCTGTCAGGACTCTTCTCATGTTTTAAATGCAATGTTGTTAGCTTGGGAGTGGAAACCCAAATTGAACCTGCCGAGGCTGATACCTGCCGGCCTCCGGCCTTGATTCTGCTTTTGTGACAATGCTGCTCGGTGCCCTGCAGGCAGCTTTGTCTTCAGAGGACTTGAGCTTGGACCTGAGAGGCAGGACTGAGGGGCAGGGAGCTGTTGGACACCCCTCACTGTCACCCTGTGCTGTGCGGGACAGCGCGGGCATGTCGGGGAGTCCTTCTGCAAGGAGAGACCTTGGCTTTGCCAAGCATTTGGCCACAGCGCTGCTTCCAAAGCTGGCCCAGATCAGCAGCCTTGGTGTAAAGGCCGAGCATCATGAGCCCAAGACGAGGAGCAGGTCCATGTGCTCAGCTTCTGGGCTTACCTAGGGTTAGGTGCTTGCCTGGGGGAGCCGTGCCCTGCCCGCAGGAGCCCACCAGCTCCAGTACAGCCACACGCACCTGCACCGGGCTGGGCAGTGCTTGGCTTCAGCGAGGGCACGGGCAGACATGTGGGCAGGGCTGGTGCTGCTGCACTTGGATTTATCTCAGGGTTTCGAGCCATAGGTCATGCCTCTTTCACACTTACCAGGATTTAAGACCCTGACAAATAGATTTTTTAAGCTTTCCATAGGCATGAATTCTATGTAGGACAGATGGTTACGAGTCACAGCTATAAACTGCATGCTGACCTGATAGACTTCGTAACCATTGTAGTTTAACAACTCATTAAATACTTATTAAAACAGCTACTGATTATTTATTGCTCCTTTATGAGGGATTTGCCAGTTGCACTGAAATTTAAATCAGGGCCATGTTTTCAAAGGATTGGCAGTATTTCTCCGGTTCAAAATGGCTTGTTGTTTTAATTAAAAATTAAAAAAGAAGGCTCTTTGCTTAGCAAGACTGATAGCTGAAGGCAGACTATAAAGCAGCTAGTGCTGTCCATGCTGCTATGCATGCAGCATCCGCCCATCAGGGCAGGAGCGCCCTGTGTCAACTGCCCAGATTTGTGGAGATACCACTCAAAACCAGAGAGGTTAAGGGAACTGATTCAGCAGAGTAAATGCTGACCATTTGGGAAAGCAAACTCCATTTCTGGTTGATTTGGGGTCAGATGGAGTCTTCAGACATCCCCGTGCTCACCATCCCCCATGCTTCGTTAAGAGGTGACATGAGCACACACGTAATTGCTGCAGCCGTGTCAACCCCAGGGCAGATCCAGGAGAGGCTGCACCCAGGTAGAAGTTCCCAGTGCGCCCACAGCCAGGTGGGGCAGTGGGATGGAGTCACCCCGTCCTGAGCCCTGCAGAACTCGAGATCTTCTACAAAATCATGGTGTCACTCTTGATTATTTTCTCTACATCCTGCAGCAGACGTGCTTTAATGAACCAGATTAAGCTGATGTTTTGGCTCTCTCCTGCTCAGTAGCTTCTTGTCTCCCTCTGTTCCACCCAGGTTAGATGCAGCTTCCATCTAAGCAGGGGTGAAGGGGATGGAGGGCAGGCAGTAGCTGCCTGCCCCTCGCCCACCCCATGTCAGGTCAGTCCTGAGAGCTTGGTGGAGAGCAAGCAGCAATTCACTGCTGATGCCCTCCAGCAAAAACACCTCCAGTGTCAGGGGACAGGGAGGATGTGCAGTGGGCTCCTTTGTCTTCAGTGCATTCTCCGTCTCCAGACTTGCAAAGGGAACCTGCAGCTTCCCAGCACACCGGTCCGTAACCCAACCCACTGAGCTGATTGCCAGCTTTTCACCCTCCCAGCTCGCTCGGAATAGCAGAGATTTCCCCAAAGGCAGCAACCCTGGTCCAGAAGAACTAGTGCAATAACTTGACATCTTTGTTTACCCCCTTCTTTTAATAACCTTCTGGTCCCGTAACAATCACATGTGGGAGAATCAAAGCTATTTTCCCCAGAAAACCTGAGGACTGGTACGTTTCCAGTTTATTCTATTTATTGAACCACACGATGGTACAAAGGGGAACTCCACTCTCCAGGAGAAAGGCTGAGACCCTCTGGATCTCCATGGAGGAGCTGCTGGGGACTCAGAAGCTATTAAAAAGATTGCAGGGCTTGTGATGGTTATTAAACCAGTGCTTCGGAGCTCGGCTCCGGTGTGTGGGGACTCACCAGCAAATTACTCCCAGGTCTCGGGGGAGGAATGATTGGCACCAGGGGTAGCAGCGAGTTTACTTTTAGATGCACCTGCATTTCTGTGCTATTGATGGGTCTGTGGCAAGGCAATCAGTGGAGTCCCCGTGTCTTGCAGCGGGCAGCGTTTCTTTTTAAAACTGCTCTTCAGGTACACGAAGGGCTGTCTGAGTCAGAAACCGCTCCATTGCTGTGCAACAGCCGCCCCGGCTGGTTGGTGCTGGGCTGGGTTAACGGCCCTGTTCCTCCCCAGAAATAATAATGCAGGGGCTCCGTGCCAGCAAGATGTATGGGTGTTAATGGGTTGGGATGGAAGCAGGGAGGTAACCCCCAAAAGGTGGCGCGGAGTTGGGTTGTATCCTGTATAAGCGTACAGGGGATGCACAAAGACCTAAGACAAGCTGCATGGCTTTGGTTTCCTCCAGCAAGGGAGATGGAGGATTCAGGGACATGCCGCTTCTAGCCCTCAGACCTGGTACTGGGGACCCTCTGGCTGGCTGGGGCACCCCAAAACACCAACATTTCCTGGAGCCCGGGGCTGTGGCAGCAACGCAAGGAGCAGGTTTGCCTGTGCCTCCTCCCCGAGATCTCTGCAGGACCTCGCTTGTCACTTGCCTCTGAGCACAAAGTCACCAAGTTGAGGAAACTTAGACAGAGCCAGGGACAGGATGAAAAACCATGTTTCCCATTTTGTGAACAAGCGTGATAAGAGGAAAATAACAGCCTGCCTGCGTGTTGCCATCACACAAATAAAGAGAGCTTTCTGCAAAGAGAGAGTGGTGGGGCTCACTTGTTTTTCTTCGCCGCCTTCTTCTCTGACAGTTCATCACTAAGACGAAGGCCTCTGGGGTTTTTAGACACCTGGCTCTCAATTAAACAGCTAATCTGTGCAGCAAGGCACTTAAAGCAGGAAGGAAAAATGGCTTATCAAGTAAACCAGCTCTGGCCTTGGGCCACTACCAGATTGAATATCAATATCTTTAAGGGATTCTTGAACATGAGCGGCAGTGGGGACCGTGACATTGCTTCCAGCTGTGCTCTTTCCTAGGACGTGAGGAGAACAGGGAGGGGATGCTGCTGGTGGCACCAGTGTACCCTGAATGTGGCAGTGTCCGGCCCCAGGGGCTCCAGGGGTGCCCCAGGCAGTCCCCATTGCTGTGACCCCCCAGAAACTGCACCAGGGGGTTATATTTTATTGTATTTTATTTTACTTTTTTATTTTATTTTACTGTATTTTATTTTATTTACTTTTAAGGGTTATTATTTTGCGTAGCCTGGCAGCAGCCAAAAGGTTCCTTGTGCCGTGGTTGTTGAATCCATGGGGATTTTTGTTAGGGTCAGGTTGCGGGGGGGGGGGGGGGGAAGGAAGCATGGCCAGGGACCCGCAGCCGTGGGGGCAAAAAGATGTGTCAGTGGGATTCCACATCATCACGTGAACCTGGCAGCTGAAGCTTTAAGCAAAACAGCAAATGTCAGGGACTGCCCAGCAAAATCTCAAGATCTACTGAGACTGCCAGCATGCCTTACTAACTGGAAGGAAACTGTCCCTCAGTTTCCCTTCCAGAGGGTAGAGGTATTCATACTAACGTTTCTTCTGCTTCCATTGAGGTCTACAGCTGAAAGATTGATTTACTTATGTCCAAGTGACAAGTATCACAGCAAGTTTTTTTTTTTTTCTTACTCTCTTTTGTGACTCAGATCTGGCTTGTTGCAGTCCAGGGCTGGGGGAGGAAAAGTAAAATAATAGCTGTGAAAATGCATCCCCTGAAGACAGCTGTAGTTAATAGAATATTAATACATCGCCAGCGGTACGTGTCTCTGTTGTATATATTTTTCTAATCAGAGACATCGCCACGATGCTCTGCGGGGGCTCCCGCGAGTTTTTACATGGCATTATCACAGAATCACAGAATTTTAGGGGTTGGAAGGGGCCTCCAGAGCTCACCGGGTCCATCCCCCCTGCCAAAGCAGGTTCCTCAGAGCAGGCTGCCCAGGGAGGCGTCCCGACAGGCCTGGAACATCTCCAGAGCAGGACACCCCACAGCGTCCCTGGGCAGCCTGTCCCAGCGCCCCGGCACCCTCACCGTGAAGAAGTTCTTTGGCCTGGTGGTGCGCAACTTCCTGGGCTCCATTTGGTGGCCGTTGCCCCTTGTCCTGTCCCCGCAGACCACTGAGAAGGGGTTGGCCAAGTCCCTCTGTCTCCCGCACTTCAGGTATTTGTAAACATTGAGATCTCCTGTCAGTCTTCTCCAGGCTGACCAGACCCAGGTCTCTCAGCGTGTCCTCACAGGGAGATGCTCCAGGCCCCGTATCCTCTTTGTGGCCCTCCGCTGAACTCTTTCCAGGAGAGACAGTATCAAAAGAGCCGGTATCTCGAGGAGATAAGAAGTACCTCCTATCAAAGAGACGGTAGCTCGAGGAGACCCTGTACGGTGCTGATCTGCACAGGAGAGCTGTGATGTGTCTTGTGGCACTGCTGCCATCCGGGCACGGTGTGCAGGCAGGGGCAGCGTGACGTGTTAATTCGTGGTGACTGGAATTTGATCCCTATGTCTGGTGATCACCCTTCGGTGAGCAAATGGGGATGAAATTTTGGTTGTTACAATAAGGGGGGCAATAAATGATGCCAGGTGAATCTCGCATGCAAGAAGAGGCTACAAACGAATGGGACGGGAAAGGCAGAGGGGGCAGGTTTCTCCAGGAGTGCTGGTATTGTGTGAGGACCGCAGGAGAGTGCTTGGCACCAGCCTGTTAAACGCCGGGATATTGCTGATGGGGGCTCCACACCTTGGGGTTGGACCCCAGCCTTGGACATGGGCCTGGTGGCTGAGGCTGTGGCTCCATCCCTGCCGGGGCAGGGGCAGATATCAGGGGGCAGATGGCACTCAGAGAGCATCTCATCTGCAGAGACCTCGGGTACGGGTTGGTTTCCTCCCAAGTCCTCCCAATGATGTGGCCATCACCCGGCCTCACCCTTCGTTTGCCATCTGGTGTCCCTGTCCCCCCTGTTTGTCAGATGCTGCCATGGATCCTTCTGAGGTGGAGGCCCCAAGGGAAGCACCTGTGGGTGCTGCAGTGACCCTCTTCGCCACTGGCACCCTCTGGAGCATGGCTCCAGGATGAGGAAGGTGCTTGAGGAATTTGGACTGAAGACATGAAGGCCTCAGACCTGAGAGTGCCTCCACTTCAGGGTGGGTAGTGCAGAATGAGGGAGCTGGAGGCTTCACAAGGGCTTCAGAGGTCTGTCCTCAAGTCACTGGGTTATATGGTTCCTGCCTGTAAAAGGGAGGGTTCATGTCTTACCTTCGTGAAAGAGATGTCAGGGGGTTGTTCCTGGCAATTTATCCCTCCTCAAAGTGAAGATACATACGATACCTGAGTGCCCACCTGAGAAACATCCTCATCCAGCTCCTTTGTTCTGAGAGAAAACAGAGTGTGGACCAGATGCACTGGCAGCAGCAGAGCCAAGGCATGTTGCCCCCATTGAGAGGAGGCAGCCCTCTAAATCTGAGAAGAAAAGCCTTGATTTACCCTGATTTACCTCCCGCCAGATCTTTTTGTTCTGCACACTCTTTTCGTGGAGGCAGCTTAACCCACATCCCTCCCACGCCGGCTTAAGGAGCTCAGCACTGATGTAATTGGTGTTTACAGCTGCAAACAGCTGGTCAGAGATCAGACGGATGCAAATAACCCACTTCTGGGCTCCCACAACTGGGGAAGTTTTGGGCTTAGAGCAGCTTTAGGGGTTTCCCTATGCTGGGGCTTGGGGTAGCAGCTTAAAATTGGTCGGGGTGCGGAAAGGAGGTGTTGAGAGCTGGAGTTACATTGATAATATAACATGAATGAACATCTGGGGCTACCAGGGCATGGGCACCCTCTGCGTGTGCAGGCTCCTGAAGGTCCCTCACAGCCTCAGCTGTCCCAGGGGGTTAGAACTGCAATACACTAGGGAAAAAAAAAAAAAAATTAATCCTGTCCTTAGTTATTATTTCCAGGGTTTTTAGGAGCACTTTGTCTGTTAGTAATTGTTTTAAAAATAATACAACAAAAGTCTTCATCTATTGTAATCTGTAAGTGTGAAAAGGAAAATGTAATGAGCCAGGCTCAAAGTCCACCTTTTTTTTTTTTTTTCAATTGGATTTAGCAGTGAGATCATTTCCAGCTTCAGTGGCAGGTTAATAGAATCACAGGGGTGAGAGCTGGGTAAGATTTATTGCACGGTCTCATCCTCCCCTGCTCCACGCAGAGCATCTGCCCTGCCAGGCATCCCCAGCGCTCTGTTGGTCTGGCTTTAAACGATGAGAGGAATTGAGTGCCTGGTCCTCTGTGCCCTGAGAATCAAAAAGGCAGAGGTCTGGCAGCCCCACTGTCTGGATAGAGCCAGTGACTGCAGTCAGTGTTAACCATCTCCCTGTCTGCCTGGGCTGGGCTGCAGGCACCTTCTGGGTCAGGCAACTCTCCTCAGTTGTCTCATTGAAGCTGCAGATCCTGGAGACAGAGAGCTAGCGGTGACAAGCCCTAAAACGCTGATGCTTGTCTGTCTGCATAGAAATGCCATCAGGTAGAGTGGACTATAGGGAAGAAGCAGCCCATCCGGGTGTCCCAAGGGGCCGGTAGCTGAGTAGCCTCCTTCAGAAGGACATCTGTCACCTGAGGAGCCAAAATGGGGCACACCTGGTGAAGGGGTGACATGGATGGTGACCCCCTGCTCTCCTATTGCAGGTTTAGGGAGAGAGAGGAGCAGCCGGAGAGTTTGTGTCCTATGGGAGAAGTTCTTTGCAGGAGGAGAAGGAGAAGGAGGACTTTGGTTCTTTGAAAGTCCCCCTGCAATTCCAAAGCACATGTCAGGAAGTGCCTCTGTGCCCAGTGAGGACTGGGGGACAGCCACTGCCTCTGCCTTGGGGCAGGCAGCTCAGACAAACCCGCTTCTTCAGCCTGGAGAGCCAAAGGCCCACATCGGGTCAGATGCCTGGGTCCCTGGAGGGCATAGGATGGCTCTGCGAGACCTGGGGAGAGCTGGTGGAGAGCAGCACCACGGTGTGCCTCATAAAGTCAGTACCCAGTTCTGTGCCGCCTTTTCCCAGGTGAATATCACACTATATCTGTGCAGTGCTCAATAGCGATCCCAAAACAGCCCCTGTTTCTGAGAGATGAAAATCAAACTGATATCTTTGGACAGCTGTAATTTTGGTTGCGGCAACAACAGCAAGCCGCCTGATAGGCAGCAAGACTAGATTTGATTTACCACGGTTCCCAGCCCTGTCCCTTCCTCCTCTTTATCTTGAGAATAGAAGAGGTGAAGCCTTTCCTCGGGGGCTGCCCGTGAAACACCCCCGGCAATGAATGTGGAGCCTTGCAGCTGGGGGAAGCAGGTTGCAGCAGACGCAAGCAGGCAGCTTGCGATTCCCAGGCTAACAGTGACACCTCCTGTTGGCACAGAATTCAGCTCAAAGCCCAGCATAGCAATGCGAGAGTCCAGGTATCAGATCAGCTAGGAGCTCGTGGGGTCCTTCGCCACTTGAACCTCTTCGTGTGCACCCAGGCAAACGAGGCCCTCTCCTAGCCGCAGGTGCAGACCTGCAGGGTCAGGGCTGTCCGTGTGCATGCCAAGCTGCCCTGGGGGGTGCTGGGCAGAGGGGAACCACAGAAGGGGGGCACGAGCACAAGTGCTGAATGCAAACCGATTTTAAAAGAGCAGTCCTTGAGTTGTAATTAAGTATAGGCAGGTAAAAGCTATCCTTTAACAGCATTAAAGCTTTTATTTAGATGTAAAATGTGTTTAAATATTGCTTTGTCCCCCAGGAGCAACCAGCGTACGCTCAGAGCATCAGCCTGATAAATACATGTATTTCCACTGAGTTCTGTGTGTGACAGAGTCCCCTCCCCAACACAGAGAGGTCTCCAGAGACCAGCTGAAGTTGAGGAGCTGGTTCCCTTGCTCCAGGCTTGCTGGGAGATTTATCCCCCACCTCTCTTTGTAAGACTCAGGACATTCCCTTGTGCACCTCCCTGACTCCCCGTTTGTTCATTCAGGTGGTCAAGATGTCATTGAAGGTGCAGACAAGCAACATCACGAACAAGAATGACCCCAAGTCCATCAACTCCAGAGTCTTCATTGGCAATCTCAACACAGCCGTGGTCAAGAAGTCAGATGTGGAGACCATTTTCTCCAAGTACGGACGAGTGGTGGGCTGCTCTGTTCACAAGGGCTATGCCTTCGTACAGTACTCCAACGAGAGGCACGCACGTGCCGCGGTCCTGGGCGAGAACGGGCGCGTGCTTGCTGGCCAGACGCTGGGTAAGTTGTTCCTTCAGATTCTGTAGGTGTCCATGTGCAACAAAAACTGGCTGATCCCTGAAGGATGGTCGAGGGATGGCCAGTCCAAGGTCAAGCAGGGACATTGAGCTGCAGGTCAGGGTCAGGTCCAGTGCTGGTTAGGGGGTCAGACACAAGCCCAGGGACCCAGCAGGCACAGGCGGAGCTGTGACAGAGCTGGAGAACAGCAACAAAACTGTCCCACAGCACAGCTCAACAGGGACTTGATGAAGGTTCCCGGGCCCCGCAGGGCTGGCAGTCACTGTGAGGCTGGTCGTGGCCACTGGGTACATTGGCACCCGCAGGGCTGTGGCCGCAGCACTGCCTGGGCTTAGGAGAGGCAGTGGGGGCTCTGGATAAAAGCCCAGCCCTGAAGACACTGGTGTGGAACCCTTAATTTCAGGGTGCCTGGACCAAAATTACAGCAGCACAGCACCTGTATGGGTTCCCCTAGCATGACAAGAGATTTCATCTCCCATTCTTTCACCATTGAAAAGCCAGGTGTCTCATCGTGTCCCATTACCTGGGCATCCTCTGTGGTCAGCAGAGACAGGCACCTCTGGGTTTGAGCCTGGGACACCTGACCCAGGTTGGGATGGAGGTACTAGCCCTAGCCTTAGCTTGTCAAGAGAGGCAACAGTCTTGCTTGGACTATCACAGACTAGCTTTAGCCAGCTGATGTTAAATGAGGTAACTCTTCCCCCCACCTGATATGTGACAGTCTCTCCTCTGTGTTGCTGTGTGATAAGAAATACCAGACAAAACCACCCCAACTGCTCCCAGCTGCATCATTATTTTGCAGATTGGTCTGAAGGGTCACATGCTGAGAAGCCCTTGTCACCAGCTCTAAGCTGAGAATTGGAACTGAAGACAGTATTTTTAATGAAAATTTGTTATTTCCAAGCCTGCTACAGGCAGTGGTCACTGGACAATCAGGAAAGCGATTTGCAGCCCATTCCCACTCTGCTTCCAGCACAGCAGTCAGAAAGAAGTTACGTGCTCGGTCTGGTTTTTAAGCCAGTGTGCTCTTTCCATCCATGGTTTATTCAAATACCAGAAACTTTTATTCACTTTCCCTCCTGTCAGCACAAAGCCAGGCTGAGGTGAGGGGCAGTGTGCCAGCTCTTCCAGCCCAGGCACTGCCCACGTGCACAGGGCTGGTCAACACGAGAGCAAGGCGCCGGGGAGCCAAGGAGCCGTAGTGGCACTCCGGTCAGATGCCAGCGGGGCAGCTGAGAGGCAGACAACATGTGGCCACTGTGCTGAAGAGAGAGATGCCTCTGAAAGTGTACAGTGCTAGAAACCTCTTACTGTCCTCTCAGTGCTGGTTCCAGAGGCCTGACGTGCTGACCAAAAGGTCCGTGCTGCACACCTGCTGGAACAGGGACACATTCGACTCCCCTTCACCTGCCCTCTCTTCGTGAACCCGTCCTGCCACAGAGGAGCTCAGCGTGCTTTCCTATGATATCCATGGCCCGGTATAAACCTGGGTACGCTCCCCTTTCTGTAGAACCCAGTGGAAAGGAAGAAGTGAATATGCCATACAAAGTGGTTCAAAAACGTCTTTGCACAAAAGAAGGCACAAAAAGAGGTGGTCACGGCCGCATAGGCTGTGCTGATGAGGAAGGATGGGATCGGACAGGCACGGGGCACAACAGGCACATTGCTGAAGGGGCTGCCCCTGCTGCTTGTCGTGGTAGGACTGCCCTCCCCAGCCCACCTGCTTCCTGCCCTGGCAGGCATCTTCAAGCCAGAACCTGTGGATACAACCAGAACTGTCAAGCTTCAAAAGGAGGGTTCTGAACGTGCATCTCGGGCTGTGACACTTGATCAACCATGGTTGTTGGAACCGATGTCCCTTTCCAGCACCATCCAGTGCAGACACAAACCATCGCAGCTGCATCCTGCATGGCAGGAGGTCACAGGGAGTCACCACCCACACACTCAGTGCCTGGTGCAGGGGCAAAGCACCCCCAGGGGGGGTACTGGGGCAGTGGCATGCTGTAGTGCTTCCTGCCCCCACTGCCAGCAGGTCCCTCAGCAGGACAGCATCCCCACCCAAAGCCAGAGCCATTCCTGCACGCCAGGCCCCAGCTGTGGTGTCCCAGTTCTGGTAGCACTACGTGGCACAGTTTGCATAATCCAAGGAGCACATACTCCACCCAGCTTCCCCATAGGGCTCTTGCAACACCTTCAAATAGACTGTAGAAAAGCCAGGACTTGCAGAGCCCCTCAGGTGGAGGACTGCGGCTCTCAGTGGCTCCTGCTCCCTCCAGGAGCACAGCCGGCTGCGCTGCTGCAGGAATTGCACGGTGGCATGGGGTCATGGGGTCCAGCCCTCTGTCTGCTCCCAGGAACCAGCAGTGATCTGCTCCCTGCCATCTCCGATGCCATGGCAGAACAAATGAGCAAGGCAGCAGCTCATCTTTCTAGCTGTCTTCTCCCACATAAGGTCAGCTCTCAAGCTAGGTGGTCTGGTAGCATTTATTCCATCTTTTCTTTTTGATTCTTCTTCCTTTATCAGCAGACAGGCAAACTGTCAGGCTTCCATTTTAACTGATCAGCAAGATGCATTGTGAAATGGAGGTGTTTGGAAGCCACGTCTGTGGCCCATCCTGGGTCACGGACTGCTTTGCCAGGCAGTTCCTGGCTACCTCTGTGGACAGCCCAGCCACTGCAGGAGGCCATCACCATTTCAGTGGGGGAGCACTGCACTGGAATCTGGATCCACACCAGTAAGGTCGCCCTGCCTTCTCTACTTTCAGTGTGGGCAGAGATGCCTGGTTATGAGCAGGGGGGACACACACTGCCATGAGCTGAGCAGATGGATACAGCAAGGCTGAGGAGGGAGCCAGAATGGCAATGGGGTGCAAAATCTGTCCCGGCTGGTGTGCATGCTGAGCTCTTGTCTCTCCTTGTTCACTGTCAAGGGAGTCCTGGGGGATCTTACTGCTCATCACCACTGCGGGTTGAAAGTACAAATTTCCTGCTCTGACTGCATGCCCTGATGAAGGCTCTGCACTGCTATTTCTAGCAGCGCCTACCAACAAATTGAGCTAATTGTTGTCATTATCCACCGTTGGGCTTCCATTGCGTCTCCCTTGAAGGGTGTTGATCAGCATGGAACTGTCATTAGCTCTCCATTTTGCAAGAAAAGTGATTGGCAGCTGGCAAGATGCACCCTGACAGCAGAAAGGGTTCACAGCAGGGGAGCTGGAGCTGAACAGGGATGTGTTCTGGGATGCACCAAAGAAGAGCTTATTTCCTCTCTTCCTTTATAGCATCGCCAAAAGCACTGCATTGCTCCAACAGGCCCACACTGGCAGCAGCTGCCCACAGAGCTGTCCTTTGTCCATGCACGTCCTTGTTCAGGCTCAACACTCTTCTGGATGAAGGATGAAAGCTGAAAGGCTGCAAAGAAAACGAGCACTTGATGTGAATGTGCCCCCGCAACAGGCGCAGCAACAGGCGGCATGGCCACTGTGGGCAATTCAGCCTTTGCTTGTGAGGAGCACAGTTCAGGGCTCAGGTCTTGTGGCCAGCAGGAGGAGGGAAGTACTGCCGTTAAGCAAATAAATGCAATTCCTTTCCACCTCCAGAAGCAACGCGGTTACATGTGCCCCACACAGCTGCCCTGCCCTCGTCCTTTCCTGTCCCAGCCAGGAGAAGCACCCAGGGCCTCAGCCTAATGGCAGAGCAATGACTGAGTGGCGCCCTGAAACCACACTTACAAGAAAGAAAAGCTCCAGCTTCAGCAGGAATGGTGTCTCTAGACCCTAAAAGGCAAGCTGAGGAAGGCGCTGGGGCAGGGCGAGCGTGCCTGTGCTGCAGCAGATCTCTGTCAGCACTGCCCCAGCAGGCACAGGCTGGGGAACTGCCATGGGAAGGGAGCCTCTGCTGCTTCTCAGCTTGTTCCAGCAGTGCTGCAGCTTTTTTAAGCTCCCACAGATGATTTTCATGGTTACTTCTGGTCACTTTGCCAGCTGTTTATTTTAATGGTGAGCCGCTTAGCTGAGCCCCATTATTTCCCCATGAAGTCCCGTGCTCACTTCTTGCAGAGTGAAAAAAGCAGTGATTGGTAGGACTAGGACGTAAACCTGTTGAGTTTCACAGCATATCCTGCAAGTCCTGAAGAGGTGAGAAAAATCCCCCAGCTGGCAATGTCAGCTCCACAAACCCTGAGCCCCAGGTGTACATCTTCAAGTCCACCTGCACCTCAGAGGCTGCAGCCGGTGCAGCTGGCTCAGCACACAGACCTGCACCAGTGCTGTGGGGCAGCCCATGCCCAGCCCCATGCAAACGGTACTTCTGGGCTACCTGAGGACATCCAGCCTCATGTGGTTGGATCTGCCTTGCCCAGAGGCGCTTATACAGAGCCTGACCTGTGGTCACTCTCGGTATTGGATTGCCACACTCTTTGCAGGCTCCATGAAATTGGCTCTATCTCTTTATTCTCACGTCAAAAGCACATTTGACAGTGAAGCCGAGGAGAGGAATTTCCTCTGCAGATTAGAGCAGCTCATTCTCACCTTCCCTCATTGAAGATGTGCCCGAGAGATCAACTGGGGTGACTGAAGGCATGCACCTGCACTCTGTGCACCTTTTAATGCATCCCAGTCCAAAGCGATGCCTGGGTGGCTCGTGCTTAACATTCATTTTTATTCTAGAAGGAGCAAGGGGTAAATCATAACTACCAGTTAGCAGCATGCAGCAGTTTTCTGTAGTCCGTGCCTTCTCACAACAGCACTGAGTTCTCCTGGGAAGCCTGCCCTGAATTTGTGTACATGGGTTAGATTGTGTCGGGGGGTGGCTTGATTTTGAAAATAAGTGCTTAGAAGTTTTGTAAAAGAAAAGGGAGAGGCTTGCTGAGTACGGGAATGCATGCCCAGCAGGGACCAGCTAAAGGCAGGCAGGAGTGCAGTGGGTCTGCCTGGCCTTGCCTTGACCCGCGGCCAGGCACGGCTCCGGGTGGGCACAGCCGTGTAACGCTGCAGCTTTGTTCATTGCAGATATCAACATGGCCGGGGAACCCAAACCCAACAGACCTAAAGGGCTGAAGAGAGCAGCCTCCGCGTTATACAGGTAGGTCTCCGCTGTGCCACCTCCCTGCAGCGAGGTCTCCGGGCAGGTATTTCCTTCTGGCCAGGGCTGATTTTCCTGAACTGCCCCCTGGGCCATTTGTGCACGTTCAGATTTTCTCCTCCCATGGCCTTTTCTGAGCCTGGCCTTTGCAGCACCCCTCAGGGCTAGGCTGAAGGGAGAAGAGTCAGCAGGAAGCCACAACGGCAGACCCAAGGTTGGCCGAGACCTGTGGTGGTGTGGGACTGCACCTGGGCATGGCCTGGCCCGTGGGCTGTGCTGGGCCTGGAGCCCGCTGTAGTGGCTCTTGCCAGGTGTTGGGGACAACAGGGGTAATTTCGGGAAAGATGCTGGAGGAAAGGGCAAAAGAAGAATAACATAGAAAGGGAGACAGGAAAGGAAGAAGTTGGGAATGCAACAAGTGCAACAAGTAGAGGTGGACCAAGGAGGTGACCAGGAGAGGCCCTGAGGGAATCTGTGCTGGCAGCAGCAGAGAAGAGGACAGCGAACAAGGGACAGAAGGGACAATGGTACATGACATAGGTCTCTGGGCGACGTAGGGTGTCACAGATGTCAGAGCAAGCCTTCACGCTGGCTGCAAATCACTCAGGAGGCTTATTGTGGATGTCACCCAGCTTGGCCCTTAGCCAGAGTTTGGCCCTCTGGATTCACAGGGGGAAAATGTGCATCTGTGCATCATCCACACTGACATATGGAAATGGATATGACACAAATTATTCTATTTATTTGCACATGCATGACTTGCGTGGTGCTGGTAGCTGTACTGCAAATCAGTTCATTCCATACATCATGTGATAAAAAGCATTTTTTGTCAGTATTTACTCCTCATCCATGCCTTGACTACTAATCCTCTTCTGTTGAAATGACCAGTATTTCAGACTTCCAGGCTGCCATGTAGATGAAGAGACAGAAGTTTGCTTCCTTCCACAAATAAGGATATGCTAAAATATGGGCCAGAGAACTACACTGCTCTGAGCTTCAGCAATACTTCATCCCAGATTGGTGACAGATTTAAATTTTGCCATCTGGACTAGCAAAACTTATGATATCTTGTGGAAAGCCAGGAATCCAGGTTTGCAGTGAGCCATGGTTATAGCTTCTCCTAACCATCATAAATTTTTCTAAACGTTAGACATCAAAAATCACAGTGCTATCATTTATAGAAGTGCGATGTTAAACGCCTAAGATTCGTTTTTCAGTGGTTGCATTTTATTTTACCTAACTCCAACTCTGCATGAGAAAATAAAGTACTACAGAAGGCAAGGCAAGAGTTATCTCATTTTGGACACAGAGGAAGCAAAAATGGTGGCATTCTTATTTGGTCCATCAGCCCCAGAGTAATATTTGGGTGTTCAATGGAAATCCTTTGGGAGGTAGCCTCCCATCTACCTCCAGCAGGTAAGACATACCCCACATGCCATCATGAGTTTTCTAAGATGTCTCTACAAAACCTAGAGCTTCAGTCAGTGTAAAGCCTTGCTGCCATCACTGCTCTGCCTACATCCCTTCAGGGCCACCCTCCCTCTGCCTGTGCCTTTGCCCGAGCATCTCCTTGCACACACAAAGTCCTCTCCGTGCTCCTGACCTGTGCCCCAGCCACTGCTGCTCAACACAGATGTACCTGGAAACGCTGCAAACAAGTTAGCGAGGCTGGCTGCAAAACAAGCTTGTCTTTTGACCATGTCCCCCAGGTCTTCACATGCTGTGTCTCAAAACTGTTTGCCTTCTGGCAGGACATTTTTCACCTGCCTAGCACACATCCAGAGAGGGTTTCCTGGGGCATTTTGGGCCACAACCGGGTCGGTGCCACTGCCCCTGCCATGCTGTGTTTTGGCTGCTCCTTGCTGAGGGCTGTGCAGAGAAGATGGCTCTGCCCTGGGACCAGCTGCAGGGTGCTGGGGTGGGCAGTGCCGTGGTTCACCATGGGTCCCTGCCTGTCCCAGTGGTGGTGGTGCCCATGTTGCTGTGTAGTCGAAGCTCAGCCAGCTTTGGGACAACCTGAGCAAGTCTTGCAAGGGCCCCCAAGTTCCAAGCAGCTCGGTGGACACAAACCTCCACAGACACCTTCACAGCCTGTAGATGCAAGTGGACAACAACCTCACGGCCCAGCTGACGTCAATGTCCTTTGCTGTACCCACTGCACTCAAAAAGCTGGTGTTGAACCACCTGCAGCCAACAGACCTACTCCTCCCACATCTCAGCTGTGGTGCTTGGGATCAGTGACGGTCCTGCAAGACCTGATGCCAAACCCATGCACAGGGCTGAGAAGCAACCCCAGGGCAGAGCAGGAGGTGGGCAATGGCACCATCGGGTCCAGCACTGGTGAAGAGGACTGGTGCACGCTGTCCCAGCACCTCTGCAGACCCAGCGTCTTGGAAATGCCGCGTTCCCTTCCAGCATTTCTCTCCCAGCTTCCTGCTACTTCAGCTAGCTGCAGGAGAAAAGAATCTCACACCAGATGTGCAGGACTTTAAAAGCTCGCTATTTAATTATGGTTAGATATTCCAAGTAGCATTTCAGCAGATATTGTTTCTACTACTGCAATAATTAAGATTGTGCAGTCGTTAATAGGAGGGTCTGAGCTGAACACATGTTAATCATGATTACCAGTGCCAGGTAATTAAAAGCACAGCCACTCAGCTTTACATTTACTGTTCAGGTACATGCTCAGAAACGGCACTACAAATGTAATGTAAATGCAGCACCTAAAAACAATTGCCCTTCAATTAGAAATGTGTGAATTTTGAACCTTTGTGAGTCATTTATAAATGTTGTTTAATTGCTATAGGAAAACAATGCAGAAGAAATGCATCACGAGCTGGAAGCATCATGCTACTTGACATGGCCTTAAAGGCTTCCGCTGCCTCTCTCTCTGCTTGTCCCTGCTGTAGTTGTGAAGGGCACAATATCTCCAGCTGATTGAAAAATGGCAAAAATTATTCCTGTACACAAAGGAGGCCCTGCCAGTTCACTGAATAATGATCCATCCATTTCAGGAAGGTGTATCTTACATGCCATGAAATTGTGAGCACACAGGTTCCAGGTAAACCACTGAAGCTAGGCACTCACTTTTTACTCATATTCTTCTGTATTGCTGTTGGAAGACCTGCCTTTTGCTCTGCACCTAACTTCCAAGGATGCTGGTAAAGGCACCCAGCCACTGCCTCCCTCCTTCCACAGCCTCCTGCAGGACTGGCTTTGTCTGTTAAGCCGTGACCTGACTCATGTTATAGCAGCGTCCCACAGTCACAGACTTCAGAAAAATCCCTGACTTAAGCCCGCTGCCTTCTCCTTTGTGTCATGCTTTGCAGGTATTGAAAGAGGCTGAGGTCAGAGTTTTTGCCATCCCCCGCTGCCCTGAGTCCAAGGCGGACTCATCTCACATACGTTCAGCCTTCTGCACTGTTGAGGCTTTCATGCGGTCTGGTTGTCTGGGCTCCCTTTGTGCTTGCTGGATAAACCTTTCTTCAGTGCAGTTCACCTGGCATCATGGCACGTGTCTGCCTCTGGCTGGGATAAGCCATGACCTGGAACTACCTCTTACTCTCTGGCTTGGATTTATGTGATTACATTCCCAGCATCTGAAGCTCAGCGAGATGAATCCCTCTGGTTTTGGGCAAGGCAGATTCCAGGAGCTGCCGGCCATGTGCTGAGCCCGTGATGTCCACACCCTGACTGATGGGGCCTGGAGGAAAAGCCAGCTCGGGCCGAGTCCCAGAAGCATGACAGCAATGAGGGTGTTTCGGAGTTGTGCCAAATTCCCCCTAAGCTTTGTGTTGCTCATCAGGGAATGATCTAAAGCTGCCTCATGGTCTCAAGTGAGCTTCCCAGCAAGAGCTGGTCCTGCTTCTTCCCATTCAGAGCCCATCAGCTTTATGGAGAGGTTACCACTGTCTTCTCCTGCCTGTGGATCCAGAGAACATTGGTGGCATTGTTAGAGCTAGCCAGAAGCATTTCACCAGAGCCCGTCAGGTTTGACAAACATTACAGAATTGTATCAATTTCATTTTAGTTGCATCTAAAGAAAGAAAAAGAAGAGTGAGAGCCTGATGTTGTAGAAGCATCCTTGTTCAGTTTTCCTTTCAAATGACATCCTATTTTGATTTGATTCTGTGTATATTGGATTCAAACAGAATTGGAGTCAAACATACTTGATGATTAAAATAGATTGAAGTTCTGAGGGGAGCTGCTGTTCTATAGAATTTTCTATATTTCCAAATTTCATCCTGGGGCTGAATGAAAATCAAGTTATTTGTCTTGAAATGCCACATGAAAATATGTTTCCTCTGTCCGTATGAACACACTGGTTAGATTCCAGCAAGAGTTGACGTGGTAGGAATTGCCTTTCCCTTTCAGCTGAGAAAAGCATACCAGGGAATAAATGCAGATCACGCAGCGTTTGGGTGGAAGACTGCAGGGACAGCTGTTTCTGCTCTTTGAAGCCAGCAGGTACCATGTCCACAAGTCAGGTCAGAAGGGGAGGGTGCCAAGGCTGAAAATACGCTGAAATTTATCTATGCTGAGGCTTTCAGCAAAATGGCTTTTGTGTGTGTGTGTGTGTGTGCGTGTGTGTGTGTGATTAAATTGAATTTGGAAGGCTTTTGGAGATAACAGCTCTGTAGTCACACTTTCCCTGTCCCTCAGTGCTCAGCAGCAGGAACCTGCACCCAGCACCCCAGCCCAGGCACAGAGCTGGCCATGGATGGTCAGTGGGTCAGCATCTGCTCGGAGACAAGGTTCAGCACAAAACCACTTCCAGCTGCCAAAAGAGGCAGTAGGTGCAAATGCTGCCTCGTTGTCTGTAACTTGCAGCAAGTCCCCTTGGCCTCAAGGGAGCCCAGCTGTCCTCAGCCAGCCAGAGGTGTGCTTCGGGTCCCCACAGGCACAGCCTGTCCCTGCACGTGGCTGCAGGTGACCAGGGAACTCAGTGGGCATCCAAAGAACAGGGAAAGTCCCATGCTGGAAAACAGCTGGTTGCTGAAACCAAAATATTAGGTGGGAAGCCCGGTGCAGGACAGACGTCCTGGGCCAACATGAGCCATGCTTCCTGCCAGCCAGCCTTTTTGTCACTTGTTGCCTAGGATGCAGGACGCCAACTTTACCCCCCAGGCTACATACTTGAGTGCTCATCCTTCCCTCTTCCCATCACTGTCTCCTTCTTCCCATTAGTGTTTTTTTATTTATAAGCCACTAAATGGTTTCATGACACAGGACAGAGCTTTTGCTTGTGAAATAAAAGTCAGCTGCAGCAGGAGAGAAAACATTACTGGGTCTCCAGGGAGTGTCAGAGGTTGCTCTGACCTTGGGTTAAAATGCAGCTGAAGCCTAAGAAAAGAGGAGGTGGGCAGGGTCTTGCTGAGAGGAGGGAGGTTTAAACATCCTTGATAGCAAAAATGTTAAATTAATAAATACCCCCTTATTCATGACTTCTCCCTCAAGTTATATACGGTATGGAAAAATCTCACCCAGGTAGACCAGGTAAAGCTATGTCCTCCTAGCACGGCTGCCATCCCACCACACAAAATGGAAGGGTATCAGCAATGCCCTGAGAACAAGTTAAACCAGTGTATTACAGTGCATTACTGGCTCCCACAATTACTGGCCTCCTCAATTACCAGTGCAATCCATCAGCCGTTCTTTGAAGTTCTCCACAAGGTGGCCTGGAGATGGAGAGCTGGCCCCCAGGAGCTCCCCAGACTCAGCCGTCACTTTGGACATGGACATGCCCTCAGGGAGTTGGTGGACGTTTGTCCCCAGCCCCAGTTTGTAGCTTTTAATCCATCTGTACTTCTTGTTTCTCCTCCAGATAGCCAGGTTCATGCCAACATCACACCTCCAGTGTGTTCAGCCCCCAAATCTTTCTCCAGGCTCAGACCAGCCCCATGGCCAGTCAGGACCACGGCGGTGGGGCGGATGTGGTAGTGAGTTATCAGCGTTAATTAACGTGTGCCATCCTGACTCTGTTTTTGCAGTGGCTACGACTTCGACTATGACTATTACAGAGACGACTTCTACGACAGGTGAGCTGGGGAGGCGGCAGCCAAAGGGGCTTTCTGTGGGGCAGGCGGTGCAGAGAGGCCACAGCCCCAGCCGTGGGGTGTGAGGCAGGGTGGGCACAGGCCCTAGCGGTGGCATGCGATGTCTAGGCTTGGCAGGGCCTGGGCTGGGCATGCTTCAGCTCCTGTTTCACCCTCTGCGTCCCCCCGCAGGCTCTTCGAGTACCGGGGCCGAGTGTCTCCAGTGCCCAGGGTGGTCCCGGTGAAGCGGCCGCGAGTCACTATCCCCCTTGTCCGGCGCGTCAAGGCGACGCTCCCCGTCAAGCTCTTCTCCCGATCAGCTGCCATTGCCAACAGCTCGGCCAAGCTGAAGTGTGAGTATGTGTATGCAGCCCAGGCACTGGCCGTACACCCAGCACTGTCCCCAGCCTCCAGCCAGGTACCTGCAGGGCTGGGTGCTCCCAGGGAAAAACCTTAAAAACCCCAAAACATCTGCAGCAAAAGCCCAATGAGGGCTTTTCAGAAGCCTGTGGGCTGCAAATGGGGCAGGGGCAGGTACAAGGGATCATCCTTCAGTAAGTGTACAGTCACCACCAGTGCTGTAACAGGAGTGACAAGCTGTTGAGGGGCTGTGGTGCAGGAGAGCTCATTGCTGGTCTCAGCAAAGTTTCTGCCCCTCTTTCAGCAAAGCCCATGTGGGCTGACATCTCTCTGTTTTTTCTTTCCTTCCAAGTGAAGTGCAGCGAGCTGCAAACGATCAAAACCGAGCTGACGCAGATCAAGTCCAACATCGATGCTCTGCTGGGCCGGCTGGAGCAGATTGCCGAGGAACAGAAACTGTCCACAGGTCAGTTGGGTGTGTACAGGTGCCTGAGGGCTGGCCTGAGGCAAAGACCCCACCAGAGCTGGGTGTCAGACCCATCACAGCTTGTAGCATCCTCTGGGCTCCAGCACTGAAGCATCTCCCCCACAATCCAGGTGGGGAGGCTCAGACACAGTACAGGAGGTTTCTGTAGCCCCAGCCCAGGTAAGGGAACTTTGCTAACAACCATGAAGATAAAAAGTCCCTGCCCTGAGGAGTTTAAAATTCTGCTCAGTGGTAAGTTCTCAGGTCCAAGCTCTCTGTTGTGTCTTGGAGAGGCAGGGTGCTGCTTTCTAACGGTAGTTCATTCGTCTCTTGTCATTGAAATTCAAAGCTGAAGCAATGGACTTCAGTGAACACACCGATCTGTTTCTCTCAGGAGAAAACATCACAGAAATGCTAGGTGCTGTTGAAGCATCACTGCAAAAAAAGTGGTCAAGATTCGGAAAACGTCTTTGCTGACAGTTATATGGGCTGCCAAAATCACATGCCAAAATTCCCCAAATTATGGAATTGGGTTTAAAATTGTGAGATTTTTTTTTCTTTTTCTTTTTCTTTTTTTCTTTTGTAGTACAGTGGTTTTTTTTTAATTTGCTTTCTTGTTTGGGTCACTTCTGCCTCCCACACACACTCCATTGGCCTGCTCTGCCCACTCTTTCTAGCAGCTCCTTCAAAAGCAGCAAAGCTTCCCACTGCAGAATAAACCCTAGATCCATTATTTACATACCGACTCGACTCCGGAGCCTCCGGCTGAGTCTGATCAGGCTGCAGGCACTGCCTCCCCCAGCCCCTGATCCTGCTGGCTTGCCTCTTGCTCTCACAGAGGTACGGAAGAAGGCAGACAGCAGCAAAAGTGAAGTCTCACAGGAAGACACAGCATCAGAGGCAGAGGTCAACACGGAGGAGCCGCTGAACGGGGATGAGGGAGAGGAAGAGGGAATCGCACGGGATGAGTGTGAAGATGAACTGGTAAGAGCAGTTGGGTGCTACGTTCCTCCAGCCAGGGGAGTTCAGTAATGGACCACAGTTTTACTGTAATGTATTAAACCCCCAGGAAAATAGTTTTTCCTTCCTAAAAGGAAATTGTTTTATTTAATCCCATGATTGTTCACAGCTTGTTCTTCCTAACTGTTAAGCTGCTTGCAAAAGCTTTGACCTAGCAAATGGTGGAGAAAGACAGTTGGCTCCTGAAATTCAGACTGTATTTATCCTTGATTTCACAACATTTAATTAATGGTTAAAATAAGTTGCTTTGCTCCAGAGGAAGTGGATCTCAAATGAATTGAAACATATGCCAAAGACAGGCCATGTTGTATTAACCACACTTTCCTAACAATGGGCATTTGCAAGGGCCTTTTGTCTGGATGGGCACCAAATTGCACAAGTGTAGTTACAAAGTCTCAGCAAGCCGCTGTGCTTGAAGCTGTACATCCCTGGCAAGGGCAGCGCTTTTCTCTGAGCGTGGCTAGCCTGGTTTTATCCACGTCAGCCCCGCTGCCTTTTGTTCTGCCCTAGACAGGGACTGAAGAACCCAGTGAGCAGGTTTTGTGGGCCGCTCCCAGGTGCCGCAGCACTGGTGGAAGTGAGGATGTAGCTCACCATCCCTTTCTCCATCCTCACCCCATCACCGCTGGGCTGACCACAGAGCACTTCACACCTGCAACACTCTGCCTGTGGCCAAAGATCTCAAAACTCTTGCCAGCTGATCGCAGTCTTCCACTTCACCCCACCGTAGTCATGATGGATGCAGGATCTGAATTGCATATTTCAAGTGTTTCAGTTTCTGGGACCTCATAGCTGAAGTCCATGACCCCTGCTAAATCTGAAAAGAGATGGTTAAGGGGAGAAATAACAGACCACTATAAAGAAGAAAGGCAAAAGCTGGCCTCCATCTCTGTGTCAATTAGGATAAGGAAGGCCAGGTTTAAATTACATCAAGGGAAACAGATGGTAGGAATTAGGGGAAAGCTTAGGGATGCTAATGATGATAAAGCAGCTCACAGACTGTCAACAGAAAACATGGACCTTGCCATTAGTGGGATGAGAACACAGAATGGACAGATAAGATATCCACTGGGTGTGGTTTAAGTATCACAGAATGGCTTGGGGTGGAAGCGGCCTTAACGACCATCCAGTTCCCTGTGCCTTCCCACCTTGTCCTATTGCTTGCTGTGTGTCCCTCTCCATCTCCTTCTCCAAGAAGAGCTGATCCTCATTAGGGGTAGATGAAAATCACTATTTCAGGTCACTACCACTTCTGATTTTCTGTAATTCTCTGGTTTTAAAGTGACATGGAGTTTGGAAATATTTTACTGCCATCATCAGGTTCAGATGTGCTCAGCATGGGGAAGGTTAATCTGTGAAGTTCATCTGCAGGGGTGTTTTCTTAAACACTGCAAGGCAAACCACAGAAGCTGTCCTTCAAATCTTGCTCCTGACCTTAGAGCACAGCAGCTTTGAAGTCATTTAGTTTCCTGGGGAGTGACTCCTTCATCCCACGTCTCTTGGGCTTACAGACATCAGCATAACCTTCGCCTTCTGCTGTACATGGACACTGTACCCACAAGGGTCCCTACAAATATCTATCCTTGCTCTGCAGGGCATTGGGAAGGACCTAGCAAGGCAGGAACCAGCAAGCCTCATCAGTAACACTGTGATCAAGCATGTACAGATGCTTTGCCGTGGTGGTAGTCCCAGCTGGGTGAGGGGCTTTGTAGAGCCCAAGGAAATCAGGCACATGATATCCATTGAAAGCGATGAGAGCTGGACGGATGCTTCTTTTCAGCCCTACTTCCTACTTGGGCCTCTCCCAAAACAGGTTTATGCCCCTTCCAGAGAGGCTGGAAGCCCACATAGGCCAGGGCAGTGGGGCCACCTTCCAGCACACCTGCCTTGGAGCGCAGGAACAGCCCATTCTGCTGCACGGAGAGTGGGGCAGGCATGGCAGGAAGATGAGCAGCAAACTCCAAAACAAGCTTTTACTATACAAAAAGCAGAACCCAGAAGGCGAAAGCAGGGCTGGGCCACCAAGGAGGAAGATAAAGCCAAAATTCCAGTGTGCAGTGGTGGTGTTAGAAAAGCCAAAGGTAGGCAGAAGTTGGAACCAGTGAGGGATACGAAGGGCAACAGGAAGAGCTTCCGTAGGTACACCAGCAGATCTCTGAGCATCCCCAGATTTGTTCTTTTAAGTCCAAGGATTTGATTCTGCTATTTCTTTCGGTCACTTCTCTCAGGATACTCAGTCTCATGGCCACAGCCACCAAGACTTCTTTCCACCATTACATCTTTGTGCAGCTCTTCCTTGTTCATTGGTAAGAAGGTCAAGAAGCGCATCTCGTTGACCTTGTCAGCTTGTCAACCAGCTGTGTCAAGAAACCTTGTTTGATGGTTCCAGAAGTCTCCCAACTTGCTTGCCCCCAGCCCTGTTGACTTTCCAGAAGATACCAGGTTGGATGAAGTCCCACGGGAGTACGAGGGCCTCCAACCAGGAGGCTTCCCCCAGACATCCAGAGCAGGTTTCCTGTTGGGTGGTCTATAGCAGATTCCTGCCATGATGTGGCCCACGTTCTTCTGCCCCCTGCCCTTCAACCACGTGCTCTCAGCTGACTCAACCCATTCCAATGCATGTCCCCATGCACCTGAGCCCTTCCTTTGCCCAGAGCAAATGCCACCTCACCTGGTTTTCCTGACGAGCCTGTTCCCAGGGCACTAAACCTGCTTTGTAATTGCAGCTCTGCAGGCAGAGGAGCCTTTGTTCTGTTGCCAGAAGTCACAAGCTTCCACACTTGCCCATCTTGAGAGTCTCCATCCCCAGCTCCTGTGAGCAGTTTCCAGCTGTCCCTTCTGCATGCCTTGCAGTCCTCAGGCTTTTGCCCGTGCAGGATCTCTGCAAAGGCCCTGCTGAGCTCCCTGATAGCACTCACCTATTTCCCTTCCCCAGCGCCCTGCTGCTAACTGGGTTGGGACGGGTCTCCCTCGCCTTTCCTTCTGGATCATCTGGCATTACCTGCAAACGTCTGGCTCCATTTCCATCTGTTCATCATAAAATGGAGCCTGAGTAGGAAATAAAATATTACTGCTGAGCACCTTATTCTTTTAATGATATGTGTTGCAGAATGGCTCCCGGAGGCAACTTTCATGTGCCTTATTTTTCAAACCCACTCCTGTATGGGGAGCAGTTCAGTATGGTGTGGTGTCATTGTGGCCTTTGGGGTGGTGAATATTATGAGTATTATTCTGGATGATGAGCTGTGCTGCAAACTGGGACCAGTGTCTCTATTCACCAGCAGAATCACTGCATTGTGCATGATTTGCCACTGCAGACCAGCTCCCCCTGAGCATCCTCGGCATTTCCAGTAACCACAGGAACCGTGCTCACAGTGTGGGTCCTTCCCAGGTCCCAAATAAGCTTCTCACAGTGCTAAAACAAGGAAGAGCTGTGAAAACACACATAACAAGGCTCACTTTATACAGATGCTGTGGCTACTTGCTAAGCATGGGGCTTCTCATTTAACCTAGCCATGTGTAAACCAGGGATCCAGTCTAAGTGTTCACATAGCAATGATGAGTGCTTACCATTTAGCACTCATGCCCCAGGCTTAAGACCTTCCCTGGGGACATGCAGCCTGCACACAGGAGGTGCTGGCTCTGCAGCAGCACAGATCAGACACCTGCCTTTACACCGCCAAGGGAAGGTGGGCTTGACTTCTTCCCGGTCCCTTTGAGGTTCAGCCAGACCTCAAAATCAAAGGAGGAATCACGCATCCCAGGTCTGTTCAGCAGAGGCTTGCTAGCATAAGGATCAGAGGAAATTTCTGGTTTTGCCTGGAACTGTATTTTCCAGTCGCTCCCCACAGTCTCTCTCCCTGTTGGCGTGTTCTGCAGCTCCTCCACCACAGAGCAGTCTGACCCTGCTGCAGCGTGCACGCTGTCCTGCCCGTGATGAACCGGGCTGGTCCCTGCTTGTGACACAGCACGGTGTCTTGGGCAGGGCCGGGGGCACGTGGTGATTTCCTGTTTCTGTTTCCCTTCTCCCCCCAGGAGAACAGCCATTACACAGATGTGGAGGATGCCAGACTACAGTAACCAGGTACACCTCACATGCTGCTTTTCAGAGACCAATTGAGCAAAAGTTTTCATCCCATGCAAGATGTTGGAATCTTTTGCTGCTTCAGAACATGCTCTTTCACACTGATCCTCTGTGCTTTCTAGCACTGAGCCTGGCTGCTCAGCTGGGTCACTGATCAGCCCCTCACTCCCTTTCCTGCGTCGCATGCTACCTCTCTGAGGTTCAAGGAAAATGATGTACCTTTTCTTTCATCACTGCCTCTTGTCTCTCCTTGCAGCCCATTCAGAACAGCAGTGAGCAATGGTGTGAGGAAAGCACGAGGCTAAACCCTGTCCTGGCACACTGAGCAAGACAAGCTGAATTGAAGTGCTGCTGTCATCTCTACCTGGCATTCGAAAGGAGAAACATGGCCCGACATCTTCCATCCATCTGTAAAGCAAAGACGACTAAAACTCATCATCCCAGTGAATCCCCACAACCCTCTGCAATGGATTCAGAGCTCTGCAGCCAGCCCAGGCAGCAGCCAAACCCTGTGTAATCCGTACCCGCCACTGACTGGGTAATGGGAGAGCGGCTGTGTCACCCCACGAGTCAGAGATGCTACAGGGCTTTTTCTAGGAGCGGAGGGAGAACTAAGCCCAACCCCACAAGGACTTTATCTCATGCTAGGTGAGAGACAGAGCAATTTGCTAACTGGGGGAAAGTACTGTCTCAGTTCGGACAATTTGTGTTCTCACGCTCAAGGTCATGTTGAGGAAGAGGGTGTGGGGTGAGCTCTGCTCCTGGAGTGGCCATCTCCTGTTGTCCCACATGCCACCGTGGGTACCTGGTCACTTCCAGGTGGAGAGGAGCTGGTACCTGTGCATGTGCTGTGCTGCTCCAAGAGGGGAAGGTGAGAGGAGCCTGTGGGACATCAAGCGATCCCAGGCAGGGGGAACAAAGCCTGCATTGTCTGCAGCAGTTTGGCCTCCTTGTTCTCCACTGAGAAACCACCATGGGAAGGCTGAGCAAGTCCCTGAGGAACGAGAAGATGCAAGCATGCGTCAAACAGGCGGATAAGACCCTTTTGGACCCGCTGCTCCCTGGAAGGGCTCTGATCCACCTGCTTCCCCAGCCAGAGGAGCCATCCTCTTCCCCTGGGTGCTCGCACCCCCGTCTCCAGCTCCCCTGGGTCTCCATGCCTGCCGGGGGGCCAGGAGGCAGCGTGCTGGTTCCTGCTCCTGCTGGCGAGGGCTGTCAGCAGTCTGGCAGGGCTGCAGCACACCTAGGCGCAGTGATCCCAGTGTCTGCCCCGAGCACAGCGCCTGTGGGTGTGCAGGCACCCCCTTCTGCTGCCCAAATTCAGCCTGCTTCTGACTCGTGCCACATCCTGTGAGCACAAGGCTGCAGCAGCCTTTTCATACCACAACACCCAAGAGGTCTCTCAGCCTTTCTTGTCTTGTTCCTTCTTCTTCCACGGGCTTAGGCAATTTTTCTGAGTTCAGAGGCATATGGGACTGAGACTCACACAGCACTTTATTCAGAGCAATTGTGTTCTGCCCATCTCCCCTCTGTCTGCCACTCTCTCCCCCCCCCAAAAAACACACACACACACTTCAGCGCTTTGAGTCCAGAACAGTGCCCACACCTTCTCCTCGGCCAAACTCTCCCACAAACCACGTGGCCCCCTGATTGTACAGGGTGCCCTGAAAGGGGACTCCTGCTTTCTGCTCCAGCACTCAAAGCCAGACTTCCTGTACAGCATCTCTCTTTGAAGGGTGGAGGGGAAAACAGGTTGTGGGGGCAATGCTTCCCTGCCCAGAGGGCCATCCTGGAGCAAGCATGGCTCTTGAAGCACAATGTTTTATTTGCATTTCTTAGTTTCAAATAAGTCATGAAGGAATTAAGGGATAACCGTGCTTTCCCCTACCTTTTTCTGGTTCCTGTACAATTTATCCATTGTGTTGTACTGAGCCGTCGTAGAGCTGTTTTCTAGGCTTTGAGAGATGAGCTGCAGTTTTTGCTATGACCTGACTGTGATGCTGATGTCTGGGAGAAAGGTGACCTTGTACATATGATCCTGTATAATAAAAGAAAGAAGTCTAATTTGCTTTTGCTGTCTTCTCCGTCATACATACACACACTTTTTTTCCTGTTTCAGACAAGTAAGCCTTCTTCCTCTGCCTGAGCTTCAGCTCTGCCTGCAGGACTGCCTTTCCCTTCCACAAGGGGCATTGAGCAAAGCAGCAGGCTCACAGTGGCTCTTCCTCTGTGTGCCTGGAAACTCATTTGGTGAAGGAAGAGACAAACGCAGGAAAAATCCAGAACTTTAATCACATTGGCTGTTTGCACTAGTCAGCTTATAACAGGCTGGAAAAACCTGATTGATGTTCCGATTTGCACAAGCCACCAGTAGGAATAAATGCCCCTAAAGCACAGTGACTTCTGGCCATGTCCCCAGCCACTGCCCCAGCAGAGCAAAGCTCACGCTGCATTGCTGGCTGTATTCATTGGGGCCCCAGCACCTGCGCTGCGTCTGAAGGGCACCAGTGACCACACAAGGAGAATCCAGCCACTACCTCACCTTCAGGCTTTAATTTCGTGGTCCCAAAAAGCCTCCTGCTGAGCCTGACCCAAGCCATCATCCACTACTGGAGGGCGAAGCTGCCCCTTGGGTCTGTTCATGTCCATGATGGGTTTGGGGATGCTTGGGCGTCCATCCACCCTGCAATCAGTCCCTGGGTCAGTTCAGGATGAGGAAAGCAGTGGTGCTGCAATTGGGTGCTGGGCCCTCAGAGCCTGATCACAGCCTCCTAGCACAAAACTGTTCTGGTTTTGGTAATTTTTTTTTTGTCGAGGATGGGACTTTGGGAGCTCATGCAGGCCCCTGTGTGGCAATTATCTTTGCTATTAGCCATAGAGAGGCCCTCAACAAGATGAGTTTCTGTGTTTTTTTTTGTTGTTGTTTTTTTTTTTTTTTTTTTTGTGCTAAATGAGTTCTGTATGCGGCCATGCAGCAAATCTCATGAAGAGGCAAAGACAGTATAGTGGGGTGGGGAGAGGGGACACACACCTTCCCTTTCACCCCTTCAGGCCATACAGCAGGTGAACGGCATCTCGTTGGCTTTGCTGTGAAGGACCCCCAGCAGGACAGGAGCAGAGGGAAGGAGGCCTCACCTCCTCCTCCTCCTGAGCACTGCTTTCCACAGCCAGGGCCCCAGCCCTCCTCCCACAGCCAGGCTGTGCCCCCCAGCCCTCCCACCCCACTTCCCATGCGTGAAGGCACCCAGGGGTGTGTGTGGGGTGCTGGGTGCTCAGAGCATGGAGCAGCACCCGAACCTCCACACCTCCTCCCACACTCTGTGGTGGCAGGGAGTGGGCTGCAGGCAAGAGCAGAGGCCCCATTGCTGGGTCAGTCCTGGTGAACAGAAGGACTTCTGCTTCACCCCTAGGCCTGCTATCCACTATGCAAAAGAATCTGTCAGGTCTCGTTAGCTCTTGAATGAACGTAAAGCGGTCCCACCCAGCCTCCCTGGGAACATCTTTTCCATGATGTCCCCATACAGTTGCTCCCTGTAAATCATCCCAGCCCTGCTGGGATGTGCCAAGACAAGAGCTGGGTCAGCCCGTTCTCCGCAGCGTTTCCCCTAGGGCAGCAGTTCATTCAACATCTCCATGTCCTGAAGAGAAGCCACCGCTGTAGGCTGAGTAACTCAGCTGAGCACACATCCAGTTTCCATTGGGCAAACTGGAAGATATTGCTTTGTTCAAGCATCTCCTCACCACCCGTGAAGGCCAGAGCTCACTGCCCAGTTCCATGGCCCTCACTCTCCTCGTAATTTCTGCTCCTCTTGTCATCATGGATGCTTTTGATGGCGACAGCAACATTGCCTGTGCTGGAAACAAACCCAAACGCTTCAATCCCGTCTCCATGCCTGCACCTCTGCAAGGGAAATGTGGAACAATGGAGATTTAAACATGGAATTAAATGTGCTGCTCTGGGTGGAAAGAGCAGATGTGCAAGGGTTCTTGGTGCTTTGCTTTTTTGTAGCAGTAGACATTAGAGCAGTGTTAGGCCAGTCCCAAATCTTCCTTTTATGATTTTCTGGACATGGGAACACAATCTGTCAGGCCAAAATATCTGCAATCTTGCATTCAGTTTCAGTCAGGAGATACAATAAAAAAACCCACAGACTTTAATAAATCCCATTAAGTTTAATGGGCATCACATGGTTAACGTCCATTCAGAGCTTCAGAAATATTTAGCTTATTGCCGGTGTAATAGGAACAATTCTTTAGGGAGTTCAAAAATGCTAGCTGCTGCCTCTATGAAAGTTATCACATCCCTCCTGCATCACCTTCCCATTATCTGCAGGAGATTTAATTTCATTTTTTTTCCTCTCTCTTAAGAAAGCTGTGGAGACATTTGGAGATGTGGTCGAGAACCCCAACAGATCCTAGTGGGGGCTGTTCATTCTCCTACAGGACAGCACAACCCAAACCATGGATCAGATGCAATGTCACAGGAGTACTTGTGAGAATTTGTGAGGACAGGCGTATCTGTGAGAAAATGCATGTCCCCCCAGACCCCATCCAGGTGCCACACGTGGGGCTGATCAACAAAGGACACACAAGGCACATGCATGAGACCCAGGCCGGTGTCAGCACCGACAGGTTCCTCTCCTTGCAGGGTCCCTCATGACCACCCTCGCAGTGCTGCTCACATGGGGCTTGGTGCCTCTGTCCTGTGTCCCCAGCAGGACAGGACACTGATGCATCCTCAGGGGCACCACGTCCTCCTGCAGGCCGGCACAGCGCTGCGCTGCGCTCCCAGCCCCACAGACAAGCTCCAAGTGAGACCTGCACAAGCAGGGGTCTCACCCATAGGGAGGACAGGGCTTGGAGAAAAACAAGGGGAGCCACAGCAGGTTCAGAGCAGGCTCCAACAGCCTCGTGAGCCATGACTGAATGCATTTCCCCAAGCCAGTGCCCACACAGAGGTGGATTCACCAATGCCACAGAGAGCATCGCTGCCAGTGCAGCGCCATGGGGTGCTCAGCACGGGGAAAGGGGCACTGGAGGAGCTGAAATCTAGCACAGGGCCAAGATGAAATCCAGCACAAGGCCAAGCCAAAATCCGGCACAAGGCCAGACATGCTGCTCAGCCATGGGAAAGGTCCAGATGCAGCCCTCGAGCAGATGCTGGGGAGCAAAGTGGAACCTTGATGAGAGTCCTGAACACAGTGAGAAAAGTGTGAAAACAGGGAGGTGCACACTTAGAAATGCCTGCTGGTCTTCAGGGTCTGCCTGGAAGAGCCCAGGGACCAGAATAACAATGAAACATCAACCCCTTTGAAGCCTCTTCTTGGGGTTGCTCCACATTTTGTGGTACTCCCTCACTGGCACAATCCCTCAAGCTGAAGCCTACTTTGAGGTGATCCCAATGTTTTGGGGGGCACTACAGTCCTTCAGGCATCAGGAGGAGCAGCCTGGGGCTCTCAGCACATTGTGGAGATCAATGCTCATCAGTGGGCAGGAAAATGTGAGCTCCAGCCACGTGGAGCATCATCTTTCCTGTCTGCATGGCACAATTTAAAAGCACTGCAGACCTTTAAAATAATGGTCCATGTGATGTAGGAAGCTTGGCTGGCTGGGGTGGGAGAATGGGGGAAAAAATCAGGATTCAGGAAATCCCATTTTTAGTGAGAAACTCCACAAATTCAGCACCTATTCATCATCCAGACTTGCTTCCTAGCAGGTGGATTATTTTCTTTGATGGATTAGAGAGGGTTCTTCAAACATGACTTCCTACAGATATCAGCTTCAGGCACACACACACGTGCTCGCAGCTGCTCCAATTCACCCAAAAACAACGTAAGAATCTCCTTGTGGCCACAGCAGGCAATTTCCTCCCTTAGCACCATGACTGAGACGTGGGAGGCTTTGGGACCTTTCATCTGCACATCTCCCTCAATAAAACCCCTTTGGGTGCTGCGAGGTGTGATCCACACTAAAACACATCCATTTCAACTGCTTAATGACCAGTGTGGGCATGGGGCCCAGGGATCCGAGTGCAGCACGGGAGGCTCATCCTCGCTGCAGCCCCTGGATCCAGCACACAGCCAGCACAGCCAGCTCCGCGTCCCCAGACAAAGGCAGTGACATCCAAGTGCCACCAAAGCTGGGCATTAATGCTGTGGCACAGAGGACGAGAGTGTATTCACGGGCTGGTAGCACAAGAAATTAGGAGCTTGTTTGCGTATCAACATCTAATGGAATATTTGAATAAATGCATTGAGAGCTTTATGTGAAGAGAGGAGTTTGGGTTGGGCAGGAGGCAGGCAGCTGTCAGGAGGAATAAGGACAAAACGAGAATAATCTTAAATAGACCATAAAGAGCTATTTTGGTGCCCAAAAGCTCTTCTAAAATAATTCACGTACCTCCGGCTGATTGGGTGTGAGTGAGGAATCAGAAAACACTGTTGGTACTCAGCTCTTATGGCAACACAGCCACCTGGGACGTGCATTTGCATTCAAAAGCCTAAACTTCAAGAGGCACTCAAGAGATTAAAAAGAGCAACACAGATGTGTTAACAGCAATGTGGGATGGTGGATTTAAACTAAAACCACAAGAAAAAAAAAAAAAAATGAGGTATTAATAAAAGCGATGGCACCGGTGCCCAGCCCTGGGACACCTCAGCTCACTGCCCAAGGAGTAACCCAGAGGACGTTTGTGACATCCTCAAGTGCTCGTGGCTCAGGCACACGAGACGTCCCAGGAACAGGAAGCATAGCAAAATGGAAGGTATCCAGGGGTTATGCTGAAGCAAAAATTATTCTCTGTCGGGGGGGGGGAGTTAGTTCTTTCCCATTCTTGCATGGCTGCCTAGCAAATCATTCCCCTCCTAAACATTCTTCTCCAGGGAATAACATACTCAGGATTGACATTTCCCCCTCAGGAATATAAATTAGGCCTTAGAAACGGATTTGACTGATCTGCTGGGCCCTCAGTTAAAGACTTCATTTCCTTCTTAAAGCTCCTAACCTCTCTGCTGGTAAGGGGAGAGCGGCATCAGCCCCACGTCTGCCCTGCACGGCCTCAAGGCCCCACCAGGACCCCGCCACCTCCGCTCCTGCCACTCCGTGCTCCCGGTGCGACTTCTCCAGGGACAGCGTGGATGGCAGCCCCTGCCTCCCCTCCTGGAGCACCTGCTGCTGCCTCCGGTGCAGTGTTAGGATTATAGGGAGCAGAACTCGATTCCTCCTCCGAAAACAGAACCTTATTGTTTACATATAAATTTCAAGCCTGAATTTTCACCAGACCCATATTTTGGCCAAAATGCTGAAGTTCCTTTTATTAGCTTTTTAGGGCAGACAATTACACAATACCAAACAATTTTTAAAATTATATATATATATATATATATATATATATTAATCTTTTTCCCTAGTTTTTGAGTTGTTTTTTCCAAATCCTTATCATTCTCTCCAAAGGGCTACCTTTAGGCACAGACCCAGGTCTCCATCCCCACCCTGCTGACTCTTGGACCCCTTAATCCCCGGATCTTCAAGACGTGCTGCTGTGGACTTCACCACCCACAGGGTACCACACACCTTCACTTAGGATTAGGACAGAGACGGGGTGTACTGCCAAGCACCTCACTTCACTGTGCTCAGGGTACTGTACACCTAAGGGCCCAAACCCCCGAGACTCTTTCACTCAACTCCTCTCTCTTTCACTTCATCCCTTTCCAGCCAAGGGGACTTTGTTTGTCCCCTCGCAGGACTACCGAGCCTCGCGGATCGGGACTTCACATTCGCTCCGCACTAGAAGTGCCTCTCATTCACACCCACACATTCACACACCGGAGTCTCCCCAAACCCAACCCAAGGCAAGATAAGGTAAAGTTTCCCTTACCTCGGTCCGTGCAGGGCTTGCCGGTCAGGGTTATCAGCAGTAATCCCAGTGCCTGTTCCCGATCCAGGCTGGACTATGTGTGGGCTGTGTCTGTGTATGTCTGTGCCAGCCTCCCTTCTCCCCAGAGCTTCGCAGAGCCTGTCTGCAAATTAACAGTCTTGGTTCTTTGCTGGCCGTACCGAGACGGCCCACCACCCCCGACGGGACCGCTGAAATCAGCGGGGTGCACCTTCCTGGCTGTGGTGGCCAGAAATCTTTGGCAGGCGACAAGATCCCGGACAAGCCCCCAAATTGTGAGAAAAATCTCAATTTTCTTCAGACAGGATCTTCTGTGAATCTACTTTATTCACGATTGCAATGGCGGGCATCCTGTCCTGTCAGGAGCGCATTTTGGTAAACACATCATAACCTTTTGTTCCCTATTCCCCAACGCCCAATCACCTCCCCTGTTTCCTCACTGGCTGAGTACTACAGGTTCACAAGCTACTCGATGCTCCTCTATAACATATATGTGCAAGTTTTCTTTTTTTCAACCCTTTAATTTCTCCTTTTGTATGTTTTGAGAACTTGTGATCTTTGTTTTACTGTTCTCACACTGCTCATCCTCTTTTCCTCAAGCTTCTGCCTTATTTTGAACAGTGAGGCCTTCTACTCTCCACTTATCTACTTAGCATTTCTCCTTACTATGACTACACAACGACCTTGGAATAAAGAAAAATAATTCTCTACTGTAAAAACACAACTTTGTTTCTCACAAAGCCAAACACTTCAGAACCTTAATAGCAAAAACAAGGAGTGAAAATGTATTTGGCTTCTCTAATTTACTCCAGACCCAGCTTTCAAAGCCACTTGATATGTTGGCTGGGTTTTTTGTTGAAAAACAGATCCCAGCTGCAGATGGAGCTGTGCTACAAAAAGCTTTTGAGAAATCTGGTCTTATATGAATCAAAGCAACGATCCACTGGGAATTGTTCCCATCTACAAAAAAAAAAAAGAAAAAATAATGCATTTGAGGAGCGTTCAGCAGGGCATAACACTCACCCACCATCCTCACTGGGGCTGGTTATCTCACCCAGACGTTGCACTGGGAGAAGGAAGCCAGAGGAGCCACCAGGGGCATGTGGCGGGGCAGGGGCAGGCACTTTGCTGCTCGTGTAAGGAACAACATACGCTTCCCCTGACATCAGATCACAATCCTTCACTGCAATAATTTTAAATGAAGACACAAATACCACGTGCTGCATTTGCAACTGCTCCTCACGGCTTTCTTCTCACACCTTAATAGGTCTGAATTATCCTCCCAGCAGGAAAAGCATTTCCCAGCAGCAGAGTGTGCACAGCCAGTGGTCTGTGGGATCCAGGTACTGCAGCTGCTGGAGCCAACGCAGAACCAGCCAGGCCAAACAGCACTCACCTACGAGAGTCACACTCGATCTGTTCTGCTTTTGAGACTATTTCTGTCTCTCGAAATTGCTGCCTCATCTCCCTGTAATAAACAGAACATCTTGTTTTGTTGCCATTGTTTCAGCTGTTCTGGTAGGAGGGAGCTTTTTCAATTAGATAAAAATAGACAGGTTGAAAATAGTCTGCATGTTGCTTTCTTTCTACAATCACAGAGACCTTTTCCCACAAGAGATTTTTTGCTAGGAGATCATTTTCCAATCTAAACATTCTCCACTATTTCCCCTCGCATTGTCAAGTGAGTGACAAGACTCCCCGACTTTCTCCCAGACAACAGCCAGGAACTTTCTGAATTTGTAGTTTAGCAACCCAACTTACGGGTCTGGGGGTGATGTTTGGAGAGGATCTGCTCTGGCCAGCTGCTAAACACATCCTGGGGACCAGCACAAAGAGCCTGTTGAATGTGGCTTCACAAAGTAGAAAGGTAAATCTGATACATGCAATCACCTTTCTAACAGCTGTGCTCTCAGACAACAGTATTCCAAGCCAGCAGGAATCCTAACCCAGAACCAGCACCTCTGCACACACAAATTGCTACTTTTCTCTTTGCATTCAGTTTTTTCCACAGCATTTGCCCACTTGCCCAACCCTCACCTTTTGTTCTTCTTATGCTTTAAGGTTAATTGTATTTTCTCATTACCTATGCATCACAGTGGCTGGTATGGTGCCAGGTTTTGGGGAGAAAAACAACGCCGATAACACACGGCTGTTGCAGTTGCTGCGGAGCTGTGCTTGCACAGAGCCAAGGACTTCTCAGCTCCTTGTGCTACCCGGCCAGCGAGCAGGGGGGGCACAGGGGTCTGGGGGGCACAGCCAGGACACAGCTGGCCCAGGTGGCCCAAGGGACACCCCGTGCCACAGGGCACCCTGGGGAACAATAAAACGGAGGGGAAGGACGTTGCTGCTCAGGTACTGCTGGCTGGGCACCAGTTGGCACACGGTGAGGCATTCTGCATCACTTGTTTGTACATTCTATTATGATTTCCCTTCCTTTTCTGTCCTGTTAAACTGTCCTTACCTCAACCCATGAGTCTTACCTTTTTTCTGATTCCCTCCCTACCCCACCGGAGGTGGGGGGTGTGAGCAAAGGGCTGGGTGGTGCTGAGCTGCCTGCCGGGTTGAACCACAGCAGTCCTTTTGGCACCCCAGGACGGAGCACAAAGGTTTGGGTTAATGATAGATCTGACCAGAGCATGTTAGAGAGAACAAACTTTTCTGCTGTGTTTGTTTAATAGTTGCTGTGGCGTTGCTTTTTTTGCTCTCATTGTTGGATGAGTTCTGAGAGTTGTGTTACTTGCTGTTGTGTTGTTACCCCCTTACTTGCCGTGTATGCTCCTTGTTTTGCTTCTATCGTCTCTGGGGGCTGGTTTAAGGTTGCTTTGAGTTTCATCACTCTGCTGTGCTGTGTGACACGAGTTTATAATATGATCAAAGCACTGGTTGTGAGCCTGATCTGGTATTTGTACTCAGCATTGTGTCATCTCTGTACTTTAGGGACCATCTCCTTGCTCAGCATAGACTACATCAGGAGAGGGAAGTCCAAGGACCCCAGAGGGTAACCCAGAGGGTAACAGAGATCTTTTAGCATAGCTGCCTTGGAGACGGAGGACATCCAACAGCTATCTGACTGTCCCAGTCTCTTGAAGAGCCCTTCTCTTGTGGGGTTGCTGAGGGTCAAAGAACAGCAGGTGCCCATCGCTACCACAACTGTGCACTAGCAGCTATATGACACCATCTGAGTAATTAACACCCAGAAAACGAATCAATATGCCCTGTTTGCTGATGGGTCCTTTCGTAGTGTGGGAAAGCCTCAGAAGTCGAAGCCTGCTGTATGGAGTCCTACACAGCAAGTTGTAGAAACTGCTGGAGGAGCCGATATGCAGGAGCAAAGACCGTCCAGCTGGCTTTAGATATTGCTAAACAAGAAAAGGGGGCCAGGGCTCTGTTTCTGTACTGACTCCTGGATGGCAGCAAATGCCCCGCAGGGGCTGTTTCAGCAATGGAAACAGAGGAAGTGGCAGTACAGAGGCAAAGCCATCTATCTGGGCTGCCCCACTGTGGCACACACATTGCTGCCCAGGTAGAGAACCTGGTTGTGAAAGTACACCACGTAGATGCTCACGTACCTGTCAGGCCACTGAAGCACACCAAAACAACCAGCAGGTGGATCAGGCTGCTAAGACTGAGGTGGCTCAGCTAGACCTGACCTGGCACTGTAAGGGTTAATTATTTATAGCTCAATAGGCTCAGCAAGAAAAAAAAATGAGAGACCACATGTTTTGAAGACCAGCCCATTATCCTCTCCATAACAGGGAAACCCCTCAATGGGGACCACAGCCTCAAACCTATATACCCACTTCAAGAGAACCCAGGAGACCTTTGCACAGCTTCTTTAGGAGGAAAAAAAAAAAAAAGAAAAACTTCCATGCCCCTGCTGGCTGGGACTCAGAGGAGAGGAATCCATTGTTCAAGGTGTCAAAGTGTGGGGACAGAGCAGAGAAGGAAAATGATTTAAATTTCATCCCAGATGAACCCGTGTTTCCCCAAACTTCCCCCTGCCCCTCTCCCAGATTCATGCTGGAAAAAGGTTATTTTGGTGCTGAACAGAAAACAGTGTAAGGCTTGCAACAGGCTCCGAGGACCATAAAGACACTTCAGTACACAAAACTAAAAAGAACCAAAGACTACTTTTTTTTTTTTTAAGTGTGCCTTTTCTGCTTTGTTTTCAAAATGGATCACATCTACCTTTTCTCCCCATAATGGAAGTAATAAAACTAATAAAACTTGGTTTTCTTCTCCCTCTCTAAAGGAGTGAGTATTACCAGAAGAGGATTTTAAGACCACATTAGAAGTGCCAAGATCCAGCCATGACCCCTAACATCAGGGTTATATTGGGCAATTAGGGCATATGCACATTCAGGCATCAAGGCACACAGCTGTGCTCCATCACAAGCAAAACAGTTCCACATGGGAGAAAGAAATACAGGAAACCTTTGGAATAATTACCCAAAGCAGCAAGCAAGGCTTGGGGGAAAAAAAACAACAACAGGGATATAAAATATATGTGTGGTGGTAGAGAATTTACAAAGACCTCAAAAAGAAAGAAGATTGAAAAAAAAAATGGATTTTCTCTTGCCTGTAACCTGACATGAGAACTACAGGTCACAGCTGTATAAATCCAGATACTATGGTTAATTTTGTTCGCTGTTACAGAAACTTTTCTCCTTCCAACATCTCAGTTGATAGTTTCTGAAAATCTCTTGAGTCCACAGATTCACCATGGAAAATGGAAGGGACTGAAGAGGGAGGTATCCATGCATTTCTGTTGGGTATTATCAGAAAAGTGATTAACAGCATAGATGCCAAGTTATTACTGTTGGATTTCAGAAATATGCAGTTGCTTGCAACACGTAAAAAGAGAAGGATGAACAGCAAGCTTGCACAATGAGGAACAAACCTGCTGGTATAGGCACAAGCAAAAGGGAAACAGTATTTTTCTTAGACCACCCCCCTTGCAGCAAACCAGGGAACTATGCCTGTTTTCTCTTCACTGATTACATAGGTGACCTTGCTCAAGTCACCAGTCTTCAAGTTCCAACTCCTTGTCTGCACATGGGATATAGAAGCGTTTACTTGGCAAGCATGTTATAAAGCAATTATTTCTCTTACAAGGATATCAGTATATTTTAGGCTAACTGACCACAAAATGACCCCTTTGCAGTTCTCCCAGGACATCCGGTGATGTGTTTCAAGACTCTTTTTTTCTTGGTTTGGGCTGGAGGACGTGTTGCATCTCTACTACTGAAGAGACCTGCAATAACTTAGATTATTTAAAGGTGTAATGAGACTCATAACACAGCAGATGGGGAGAGGAGCAAGCCAGCTGTACCAGTGTGATCTTTGTTAGCTCCCCAGCTCTTCCCCAACCCATTAAAACAGGGATTTTATTCTGCTCCACACAGTCTGTCAGTGCCAAATAAAAATCTGGTTCCCACATCTTCACCAGCTCCACACAGCCATGTGTGGAGCTCATAAAGAAATCATGGAGAAACAACTGTGTGCAGCCAAATACTCCCTGCAGTCCCAAGGCAAAGCTACCACCTTACTCTGTTACAAAATTGATCTCTAAGCTGCTTGCTTATGATCAGCAGGAGCACACAACCTTACTTTTTTTGCCTCGGAACATGTGACTACACTTCAAACACAGCAGTCTGGCAAGCAGCAATATGCATATACCACATACAGGGGACCGTATTTGCTTTTGAACATACATTGGGAGGTTTTTTCCCTTTTGTTATAGGCGTTTTAAATCTAAAAACTGCTCTTAGAAGACTTCTCTTGTGCCAGTGAAGTTCTTCCATGAGTAAATTAAAGTCCACACCTCAAGATATTTCAGTCACATATTAGTCACCAAAACCAATGCCTTTAGGTTTTCAAGAAGACATTCAAAATACACCTATAAAGCATCTGTACTCACCAGGAGCCCTCCCATGACAACTCTGAACAGTGATTTACTTCTTCATTAAATAATAATTTTGATCCAAATACAAAGTCAAATTTTGCATTTAACATACTAAAACACAGTATCAGCTCAAGGTCATACTGTTTTTTTTTTTTTAAGAGACAACAGTTTTTTAAAAAGGACAATAAAGGTATTTGACCCAGGAAAGCATGCATGTAAAAACAGAATCACTGTTCTTTAGCTATTTCAGTGAGCCCACCAGCATGTCACTGAAAGAAGGCATCTAACACTTCTCCAAATGGTTTTACCTCCCAGTAGAAGGCTATTTGCTCAAGGAAAAAAAAAAAAAAAAAGAATACAACAATAATGTTACAAGAGGCACTGATCCTGGCTTTATTCACTTAAAGATACATCCAACATTTGTTATAGCTCACTTGAAATTGAAAATGCTTTTAAGAAACCAACTATAAAACTTTGATTTTTGCCTTGCAGTGCTGTCAGATTTTCAAATAGCAAGTGACTTCCCAGCAAAACTGTGCTGTGTATTAACATACATACAAAGATTAAAACTTGGTAGAAACCTTTCAGTTCCTGATATTTGATGAATCATGTTCAAAATGACCACCATTTTCTCTGGGGAGGAAGCTACTCTGCTTACCTGCAGGGATGGGTGCCAGCAGTCCTGAGCTATTGCACCTTATCCTAACCCTGCACTGTTTTAAGGAGTGGTTAAATGAGAATTGACTTCTATTCCCCCTCATTACAGTACTCATAAGGGATTTCACTCCCCATTTGCATCTTCACACTCAGCAGCTGTAACAAGCATTTTTCAGCACTAAAAAACTAGTTAGGAAAGCACTATGCACATCCCCTAGAGATTACAGATACTGACTGCTAGCAGAGATAAGTACATGTTTTATGATCAAAAGACATCAATGTGTTAATTTGGAATAAAAACTACTTGGCAGTATCTTCTGTTAAATTCAGGATATATATATATATATTTAACTGTGTTGCAGCCATCATATAATGATGTTTCCTACAATCTTTTTTGCTGCATTTAGACTTTTTTTTAAAGTGGTAAAGAGTGCAGGACTTAAGAAATATAAACATCTTTCTATTAGAAACTGCAAAATTTAGTACTGTGACACTATGAAAGCTTACAATACAGCAATTGTTATCAATTCCGTGTTAAGATTCAGCATCAATATGGTGTCTGAACTAGCTCAAGGCTCTGTTCTGCCTTACAAAGCAGTATCAACCTATCTTGATATCACTTTCTGTGACAAATGCGTTCCCATACTAATACAGCTATAAAAGCACAAGCAGCTCTTATGTTGGTGTATCATCCTTGTTTTGTGAATGTTTTCTCTGTTTAATAATAGCCTACCTAGAAATCAGCCATCACATAAAGGCAAAATAACCTTAAACTTCTATCTGGGTATTAGGCATAGTTCAGTGACATGATCTGAAAGGACAACACACCAACCATTCCCGTGAACTGTTTAAATAGAAAACTGAAGGAAAAATCCAAATCGAAGACACTCACTGTTACAGTATCTTTAATTTATCTTGTGTTTTACAGAAGTCTGAATGGATTAAAAAGCACCTCCTTTCCCATCACGTTCCTTATAGTTGGTAAAATATATTCAATGAGCAAATGTATGTGAACAGCTTGAGGATCTGCATCTTGCAAGGATTTCACAGACCAATCAATCAAAAGCCAAATTTCTTGTAGTTTTTACAATCTTGTTTTAATACAATGGTAAATCCATTCCGATTGTAAACCTGTCCAGTCATATCTCCCCAGAACACTTTGCAAAATCCAGTGTTGATTAGCAAACTAGTTAGCTTTGGCACGGAGCTGTGCTCTCTTGCCTGTGACAGCCTGGAAACCAGTTTTGATGCTGGCGACGGAGCAGCGAGAGTGGCAGGTCTCACACTGCAAGAAATATAATCTGGTGTCCTTCTGTAGGATTGTGTCTGGTGACCGACATGTATGACAGGTGACATATTCCTCTGCAGGAAAGGAATTAAGTTGCAGTTAAAAAAATGCATTAAAAATAATGCATTAGCATCAGATAAAAAAAATCACCATTCCTTCAGCCTTTAGTTTAACAGTTGTTTTGAAAGGATGTTCAAATTCATCTACTGACCTAGAAGTGGCTTACTATGAAAATCACAGAGGTTCAAATAGACTAAAAATGCTTCCTTGTTCCCAAGTTAACAAAGAGTAGGTTTTGTACATCTGGTACATTGTGCCCTGACAAGTGCTTTAAAAAATCAATAACCAGCTAAGGCTTCCCACTGCCTTTCCATGATTTCCTCTGCTGAAAAAGCATTCCCAAATGTTAGCAACTCTGACACAGACAACACTGTCAGAAACAGCATGTTGTTGCATATAAACTGCAAGCACACACACTGTATTTGTTAACTAACATGTACAACAGACTTTAAGAGTAATAATTACCATTATTTTCCATAGTCCTCATCAAAAGAGGCTCAAGTCAGATGAAAACAAACTATTTTCAACCACTCTTGCTGTCTTCCTTGGTACATCTCTGCACCAGGACAGAGTACATCCTAGGTGCTCACTATATTGTATAACCACTTTAACTTGCATTATTTCATCACAAAGCAGCAAAGTCATAGCTTGTTAGCACAGAATCTCTGCAGCATGCAGAGGGGCATGTTGGCCCATACACAGGCCTCTGGTCACTGGAAAAATGTGTAGTGGAAAATGGAGTTATACTTACTGATATATCTTCTCAAGACATTTTCTATCTGTTTCTGTTGGAATCTTCCTTTGATTACAAGTTGGTTGTTACCATCTATTGAGCCACTAATTTAAAAGAAAAATGAATTTGAAGTAACTGATTTGAAGAAGACATCAAATGAAAAAAACATACACAACATCAGCAACTTGAAGCAAGTCAATTGAGGCATTCTTCAAGGTAAGAGTAAGCCAGAATTACTCTTGCAGGGAAAAAAGCAATATGTAAAATTCTGACGTTGCTTGAAAACCTATACGAAGTTTTGCCGAAACATAACTCATTGCAATAAAAGCAGACTCCAGCAGAGATCAGCATCATAGATAAGCTGCCCTACCAGGAGAAATGTACAGAATTGAGAATAGGCATCTGTTTGTCTCAAAGAAATGACCAAGACAACTCCATTAAGGTAGAATACTACTAGTCCTCTTCTAGCCATTCTGATGTAAGAAATTGAATGGTTTTTTTCAGACTGCAGTTTCTACGTTTTTGTTTAAGTTATCTGAAGCTGAAGAGATCTCCATGTCCAGAGAAACAGGCATTTATGTCCACATTGCAATTAGATGTCCTGATTCTGTACATCTACATATAACAGTATTTTAATCTTCAAGACAGAAAAACAGACACGCAGAGTACATTGTCACAGAATAAGATCTTTTATCAAAAGCATTTAAAAGCAACAGAGCAGTTTTTATGCTAAGACAGCTGGATTTAACTGTGGTGTTAGAGTAACTAACTACCTACAGGCCCTCAAAACTTCCCTGAGGCAGGCAGGCATTCTCTCTTCCTCAGCAATCCTATGGATTAAGTTGTACATGAGCCAAATAGCCATCCTCACCAACTGAGACAAACAGCACTGCTATCAGATCATTATTTGAGAAAGGTCCCAGACAAGGAATTCAAATTGCTATCCAAACTGCTCCCTGGGTCTTATAGCTTGCCTCTGTACCTCTTCTGCGAAATGGTGTCTCTTCAATCACCCAGCACAGCATCTGGGTGCAGGGAAGAAGAACCTGATGTTCAAGCACATAAAGTACAGACCTAAAATCTTATTTTTGATCAATGGAAACTACGTTGCCAATGCTTCCTACAAATACGCACACCCACAGCCCAATAGCCTTACCTTGTACCCAATTCTGCCAACAAAAACGCCAGGAGATGTTTTGGCTGACGATGTAATCTAAAAATAAAGTATGGATATCTTTAACCTCCCTCCTTCAGAGAAATTTGATATCTATACAGGAATGGTGGGTTAAAATGATCTTAAAGTACAAAGTTTAAAAGGGCAGTGCCAATAGGGTCTGTACCAAAGAGCACAAGCAATGAACTAAGGACACGATAAAGCTGCACAGGTCACAAAACAGAAATTGCAATTTCAGTTATTGTTCTCTAAATTAAGATGAGTTTTGTATTTCAGATTTTCCACTCTTAACCCTCCACACACTCCCAGTGCCCTTCCACTGGAGCATTACAAGCTATTATTAAAATTTTAGTTTAGTATATTACCCAGATGTTCTGTATGATCGTGCCAGAAAACAGTCCTCGCTTATGAAGCGAATCAGATATTCCTAGAAGCACTTAGAAAGCATAGAACTGACTTCACAAGAAATATTTGTGATAGAGAAAGCATAGGGAAAAATACTGAAATCCATACTATTTACCAAGAGAACAGTATTTGTAGTTCATCTCAAGATTAGAATTCATCCCGTCATCCCAACCCAAGTCTTGCAAATAAACACTGAAGACCCAACTACACACACTTGGCAGAAGCAAGAAAACTCAAAACATATTTAGGTTTGGTTTCAGACCATGAGGCCCATGAAACATGCCTACCATTTTGATATGTACAAAGTTAGAAATTGCCTCAATAAATCAACTTCATAAATACCTTACCATGTAAAAAACCAGGAAAAGAACAGTATGATTGGAACACCTTTCACTTTGGTTTGTCACAGGTGTTTTTTTTGTTTTTTTTTGTTTTTTTTTTTTTTGCCAAAAAGCATTCATTCAACAGCCAACAGCACAGAAAATTCCACTACTCCCGGGAAATATTAAGAGTAAAACTTACAATTTGCAGATATCTGTAAAGTTGACAAAAGATGTTTTCTTGGTCCCTACTCTTACAACCTGTGGAGGCTTCATGACAAATTTCCGTTTTTCTCCAGCTACCATATCTGGGTTTTTTTCCCGCATGATGTTAAATACCCTATTGAGTAACTGCAAAAATAAAAGGGGGAGTTCACATCATTTGAGACACCTAAGATATTCATGCTGAAGTACACTGTTATGCTATATCAGATGTTTAGAAGCAATGAATATTAGTGTTTGTCCATTAACACTTCCCCATAAGCTTTTGAATGCACACTTCAAAAAAAGTTCTGCTAAATGCAGAAGATAAAAGCTGTTTTCACAGAGCTTTACTTTATAACATTCAAGTACCTCAGTGTGCTTGCAGAGGCATTTTAATATTGCTCTATATGAAAATTAACTATGACAAAAGATGTGCTTTCTGTTATTTTTGTGATCGCATACTTCTGAATGTAAGATCTTTAGTTTTAAGTTGGAAATGGGATGCACAAACACAAGGCTCTGCACTGCTGGAGCACATTAACATGTAAAATACTTCAAAAGCCTTTTAACATTACCTCATCATATGTGTAGTCCCTTTCTGAGCCTGCCCACGCAGGTCCTGACTGAAGACTGAAAGAAATTCCATCATCTTTTTTGCTATCTTCATCTTCAAAAGCTGTGAAGAAAGTTGTTTAGGATACATTAAGAGAAACAAATATTTCTTTAACCTTGTGTGTACAATATTTGTAAAAAGTGCGTCAAGAGAAGATTTTACTAAGACAAAAGTGTTCCCTGTTTGTCTGCCTAGAAGAGACACCAGCACTTATGGTGAATTCATACAGTGCTTCTACAGAAGATTTTTTTTGTTAATCATGACTGATGAAAGTAACAAAATGAATTGTGAAACCAAAAGATACTTCAACAGAACTTATTCACCTATAACATGGACTATATTTAGCTTTCAATGTCTCCTGGGCTACATTATACTTTTACCTTCATCCTTCTCCATTATTTCATCTTCATCTGGAAACTTCACATACTTTTTCTTCTTCTTCTTATTGCCCAGCATGATATCAAGGTCATCTTCAGGTTCTACTACCTCTGGCACATCTCCCTCAATTTTTAAGTCCTACAAACAAACAAAAACTTATACTTTACAGTTTTAAACAAATCTCTATACCACATTAGAAATTATACCAGTTGCACACTATACTAGATGAACTCTAGAGTTATACACTATGATCCTGAAATGTAGTAAGTAAGAGAAACATGGTGAAGAAAGTGCTGCAGTACAACACATGAAAAAGGGATAGACTTTTAAATCTCAAGTTGAGACACAATGAGGTTCATGCACCTAACATGTAACAGTGCAGTTCCATATTAAAACTTAGTCTACATTACTTCTTTTGTAATACTTGGTTTCCTATTAGGTAATCAACACAATCTTCTAGTTAATGTCTGTCTGGCCAAGAACAAGGTCACTTCAGCTATACTTAGCTAAAGGAAGCAGCCACATTAGGGCACAAGGCAACAAAACACCCTATGTGCCAGACACTAACATAAAGCAAAGCTGTGATGCCTGCAGCCAGTTCAAGTTGTCACCATTCCTTCACGGATGCAGGTATGTTTCTGTACTTACAGAAAACACAGCAACTATTTGGCCTGTCTGGGGCAGATCAGGGGAGCATTTTCTTCCTCAAAAGGCAGAATCTAAGAATAGCTTTACATGTAGAGTAACATTTCTCTACCCTCTTGCTCTGGGCTTCCCAGTTACGCTGACACGTGATACAGAATTATGACTTGGAATAAAACTTGTGAAGAGTAAAAGTATCTTGTACACCTACTGAAATACAGAACAGTAGCCAACCATTTCTAAAGAAAACACGAGAGTAAGAGCAGATTTCTTAGCAGATTTATACCCTGTATTTTAAGGGTTGGCTTGTAGAGGACTGTTTTGTGCATGGCTTCTGACATCATTTTCTTCTCTCACCCCAGAAGACAGTTAACGTTGATGCTAATCAACCCTTATTACTGACTGCAGAATTACTTGCTTATTGTGCACATCAGTTAATTTTTTCTCATTTCCAGGTAAAACGCCCTTACGTACAAGCATAGGGACACTGTGAAACAAGTTTCATTATTAACTGCACCACGATATAATGGCAGACTCAAAACAGTTCCTGCAACACCAATCTCCAGAAAAGCAGGAAAGTTATTTGGCAATAGACAAAATGGCCTAGTTATGTAAACAGACCTTTACACCTTCTTCTGCTTCATCTATATCAAATATCTTCTTTGGCTTCTTCTTCTTTTTCTTTTGATTGAAGAAGTTTAAGTCATCCAAGTCATCTGTTGCATCTAAAAACAAAGGATAAGCAAAAGTAGTACAGATATTAGTAACTGTGGTAAGAGTTCAGACATTTCCCATGTACATCCAGTGTCTTCAAAACATTACAGCAAGACATAAGCAATGATCTGTAGCCCCTACAGATATCCTTCAGGTTTCCAACAGATCATTCTCCTCTACCCCTGATACCTCAGCACTATTTTACAGTTTCTGTATCTTGTATCTGCATTTTCTTATTTTTACGTGTTTAATCTTTCTTTGTGCTGTGCAAGAGAAACTAGATGCTTCTGTAATTATAGTAGAAATGCAAAAAAAAAAAAAAACAAATAGAAAACTGCAGGAGTTATGTACAGTTCCTTTGGTCTACAGCAGGAGCCAATTTTATCAAAAGAAAGGATTTAAATTAACACCATTCCCTTATCAGGTCATCCTGAAATGGCATTGGCCTCAATCTAAAAAGCAAAATCATTATATATATATATATATATATACATATATATATACACATACACACACACACAAACACTCGCAAGCTTATTTCCAAAAAGATTCCTAGTAGCAGCCTAGTTGCATTCACACTTGTCCAAAAAAATAGAAACCCTTTTAACCATATTTCTATAATTCACACTATAGTTTAATTGTCGAAGAAGTGAAATAAGGCCAGAATTGTGCAATTATTGCAACAAATGCATGTGGAAGATTTTACACTTCATGGTAACTATTTTTGGGCTCCTCTTTTCATTGTCTCACACAAGAAATTCTGTCCGAATCAGGAAAGCAGAATTTGCCTAAGTCACTTCTTGCTTGCTCTTTGATTGTGAACAGGGCTTTAGGCAGTAGGAGCAAAAGATGCCTGTCAAGCAGGCAGAGGATTACTCACAGGATCTTAAAGTAGGATCCCAGCACCATACATTATGATGCCACACTCCTGAAAGGAGGCTTCTATCAAAATACAGAACTACCTTTCAGAGTTTATCTGCGTGGATTCATTTTACCTTTTTTCCTGCTGTCTTCTTCATCTGCTTCAACATCTTTGTCTTCTGTTGGCTCTGGTTCAACTTCTTTTGTTTCTGACTGCTGAGTCTCTTCTGTTTGTGTATCCCCTCCTTCCTCATCCAACATAAACGGCTTCTTCTTTTTCTTCTTCTTCTTGCTCATAGTGGGATCAAAAATCATCTGTAAAAGTCAAGAGTTCATCAGCAGCGTAATTATCAGCTGCCATTTAACATTTATAACACCTTTAAGTTTCTCTCCGCATTCCTTCTGTTAACCAGGCTTTCTTCTCTGATCTATGACAAAGCAATACAAGTGCACTGACTCCAAAACAATGAGCCTCACTATTACCACCACTGGTTTTGTTTCAAGGCGCAGCTAATGAGACCAGTTACCAGAAAAGAAAAAGTGACAATGCTGCTCGACAGTTCCAAGCTTCTGCCACTTTTCCCACAACAGTTATGCCACTTTTCCCACAACAGTTAT